>VWPW01013399.1:0-297630 GCA_013389825.1 Crypturellus undulatus
TCTATGATTCTGTGATTCTATGATTATAGAAGGGCCAAAGTATTTGCGAATAATTTGTGTTGGTGGCTGGACAGTAAACTGAATGACATAGCCAGTAAATGCTTCAGTATCCATCCTATTTTGGTTTTCGCTGACACATTTGAAATGAGTACTTAATATCTGCTTCTACCATCCTCATTATCTGAACCTGCGCAGGGTCAATGACTAGTGTGGTGAGACTATACACAGGAAGGTAAGTTAAATGGCCAGCCAGTCAAACAGTAGAATATTGTAAAGGTCAATGTAGAAGTGCACTGTTATAATTCACATAATATATAGGGAAATAAAATGCTGATACCCCTGTTATATGACAAAGATTATATAAGTAAAAGAAAAAGACACAGTGTTAGTCTGAATGGCAGTGATCGTAATGAAGGGGAAGTAATATGAAGGTTAACCTATTCCATATCCTTGCAGATGCAATATTCATAATGCAAGTCTCTTCTTTCTGATAAATGTAACTCAGGACAGTATATCTTCTATTGTAAATGTTCAGGGCAGGAAGCAAGCCCCATTAGAATTTGATGCTTTTTGTCCGACAGGAGGTGTGGTACAGCCTTGTCTGTTTTACCTGAGTAAATTCCCTACACAGACAACTCTTAAGATTTGCAATGATGATTTAATTAATCCACCCAGGACCTTTTCTGTGAGTTTGGTACTTTGATTCCAATCACTGTGATACGGAACCTATTTTAATAAAATCTGTCAGAATACTCAAGCTACAACTGAGTCAATTCAATTTATTCATTTCTATACCTGTAATTTTGGTTTTTATTGAGAAGGAAATATTCTTCAGATTTACTAGCTTTGTCTTTTGAGCTTACATACTTGACAACTACTAAAAACATGAACAGCTTCTATATATTACATTATTAAAGAAAAAAAATCTTTAAAATGTTTCCTTTCCTCTTGAGTCCTGGAATTCCCATATAGATTCCAAAGCCTTGCTTTGATATTTTTTTCTTAGGCTTCTTTTGTGTATAAGAAAAGTTTAGATCTTTAGGGATTTGGGGTTACTTTAGTCTCCCCTTTTGTTCTTTTTCTCTCTCTGTTTACTTCCTAAAGACACTTCTTTTTTCCTTAGGTCTACTTCTGTCTCTTTTAAGCTCTAGAATAGACAGGTTTTTTTTTTCAGACAACAGATTTTTATTATAAGCATTCCGTGAGGGAAGTTGGAAGCATATGAGTCAGACCTGGCTTCCGTCTCTCTGAGTCTGCCTTGATAATGTTTTTAGTGCAGGAGTCAGATCAGCTAATATAGACATTTAAAATAAGTACTAGTTTCTGTTCATTAACTGTAGAGGCAGCATGCCTCAGATGAATATTTAGTCTGTATTTGACTGAAAGAATCTCATTTTATTAGCTTTAGAGTGGATTTGTCTATTTTCAGGGTTTTTTTAAGGCACATTGTTTGCAACTCAAATTTTGCTAAAGTCTTTTCCCTCAAACTTCAAAATAGGGAGTGAGTATTTTTTATCTCTCTCCCTTATCATTTGCTTGCTCCTAAAGCTTCAATTACAGTGATCATATGAACTTTCAGTGATGCTGGACTCTTCGAGTCTTCAGTGAGCAGGCAATACTTCTCTAAGTATAGATCTAGTTTATGCCTGCCTTTAAAATTGAAACATTTAATTATCAGCTTTTATAATAGGTCTTATTGGGTCATAGTGTCCACATGGCAATAGCAATGCTCAAAATTTCCCCATAGTGTAAAGTTAGTCCCTCTGCAGAACTTCTCATGTGAAGATAAAATAAAATAAATAAATATGTTTTATTATCTGTGTACTCGTTACAGCAGAAGCTAACTATTCTCTTATTGAAAATGCTAAGAGATGATGCAATTCATTTTTCTTCAGTAGAGGTTGGATCCTGGAGCTCCATTCTTCACAGAATTACTTTTAAAAACCATACCAATGTTTGCAGAGCATATTTCTGCTTATTTCATTTTGTGAAAATTAATAGATTGAATGAGTAAACAGTTTTGAATTCCATAGAAAGAGGAATGAATTTAAGTAAAAATCTAGCTTTTCTATTTCATTCTCTTTTCTTTTCTGGACTGTGTCTGCAAAAAGTCTGACCAGCTCTATTATCCTTCTATGAAAAGTTAAACATAAATGCAGGTTGCTTGCCATGTGATGCGGAGAAGTATCATTAACTTATCAGCAGGTGCCCAAGGTTGCCCAGAATCAGTACTTAAATGAAACTCATTTTTTAATGAGAGAACTAAAAGGTGAGCAAAGATGTAGAGAAGGTCTGGGTTTGTGGGGTATTGATTTCTGCAGAAATTTAGTTCAGGACACTTGAGAGAGATGCATGTAATGTTTAAGGGATTAATGTTGGAAAATCAATTACAAGAGTAAGAACTATTTAAAAAGGTTTACAGGATTAGATCCTAGTCAAAAAAAAAAAAAAAAAACACCCCAGACAACAAGCCCCTGCCTCTCAGTGGCATGCATTCATTACTGCACCACACTGATACACTCAAAAGTATTAGCAGAAAGTAGGAAATATTCAGAATACAAGAAAAGAAGAAAATCTTAATTCTTGTGACCATTAAAAATTTATTTTCATGACTCTTATTTTGATGTTGTTGGTGGGACTGAACTCCCTGTTACGAAACTGGAAGTCACTATGAAATGATTCTCTTTCCTGAATGTGTTTCAGCTAATTGGAACAATATTAACTAACTGAATTAATCCAGTTTGCCACATTTGGTAAAATGTTTGTGTTGCTGTCTGCCATTTTACTCCATATTATTTTGACACAAAGCAAGAACAAATAATTGTATTCTTTATTCTTTCAGTCCAAGTTTTTCACTGTTAAATCCTCACTGAACACTTCTAATTTTAATTCTAAGATTATTTAGAGATAGTAAAACATAAAGAAACATGTGGGATGATCTTTTTTTTTTTCCCTTGGAACAGATGCCAGATAGACACAGGGTAGTTGAAAGGAATGCTATTGACAACCTGACTGTTCAGGCACTCCTGGGAAGACAAAGGAATAATTTCAAATATAGGAAAACAAATGAAGCAAGAATGTTTTCTTTCCTACATTGTTCACAAAAGGTTCTGGTCTCCAATTATAAAATTCTCATTTGTTAATACCTGTGGAAAAAAAAAATGAATAACTGATCTTTATAATAAATAACAGGAATTTTCTATACTTTTTTTTCATTGCTTCTCTCCTATTCAAGGGAATCTATTGACATCCCTTATTTTTTATAGTAGAAAAAAGACATTTCTGACACAATGTTTTCATCAGCAGCTCATAATTCTAGTGACTACCATTATTCGGGACGCCGTCTATAACACCTTCTATGGCAATTTGCCATGCCTCACAGAATGCATCATATATAAAGAAGAAATGAAAAACAAACTAATCTACCTTTTTTAACGCTGACTTAATCCACTTCAGATAACACCCTCTGGGGTTGATTTCTGGCTGAAATAATCAAAAGCTTATGCATTTGTGCTTTTTTTTTAACAGAAGGAACAACAAGCAAAATGTGTTTGTCTTCTTTATCCTCAGTAAAAGAGAATTAGAAATCTATGTATGAAACCTGTGAATAATGCTATCTATGAAACAGATTTCACTGGCTCTGAAAACAAACAGATAAATAAATAAATAGCTGTTATGATTTAATGCCAAAGTAATTCTCATCTCTGATGAAAATGCATTCACAGATAACTTTGAGGTATCCTAAATATTCCTTTAACTTCAAGTTTCTTTTGTGTCTGGATTAGTAAAATTCTTTAACAGAAGAGCGGCTTCTCTAGAATGTGTGTTAGACTTTACAGTCAACAAAGTGTCCTAAGGAAAAAAAATAGAACAGCATAAAAGCAAGAGCTTTTTCAACTCCATCCATTCAAATATGTTAGAATTAAGCCAATCTGTCAACTGAAATAAATGTACATGAAAATTTTACATGATTTTCTTTCTATATTTAATATATTGTTGTGATTAAAGAAAAAATCTAAAAATGCATATAATTTTTACACTTTAGCAATTCAATAGCAAGCAGTAAAAATGTTTAAATTTTGGCTTTATGCATACAAGTCAAGCTGGGGCTGACAACAAACCTATAAACTTTCACAAAAGACAGAAATTATGTGGTACTCAAATTCAGTTATTTATATGTTGTATCCTAAAATACAAACATTGCTAGCATATCCTAAAATTTAAAAATTGCTTGCTGACCTTAAAAATAATGGTTTTAGGTGAACAATCACATCATTTTTGTTTCAGAATAAATAAAAATCTTTCTAAATGAATAGCTGAGCTCACATACATCTTTTGCAGTTAGCTTGTAAAAGAGTTTACTCTCTCTATCTATAAACGAGGTATTGAATCAGGAATGATTTACGAATCAATGCTTTTCCTCGGCATTTGTTATTGACTGAAAGTTGGCATTTGAAAGAGTGCTGATACACACAATCACTTAACATGCTTTCTGTGCATCCTGAGGTATCTAATATTTCCATAAATATAATAACAAATGTAACTCAAGGTATTCAAGGCTTTCACTGTGGTAGTCAGACCTATTTTGTAGTAGCTAGATCTCGGTAAACCTTAATGAAATCTTTGCAGATTATTATGTAGAGTAACAGAATTAAGTCAAAAATATGACAAGAAAATAAGAAAACTATATGGGTAAAATTTCTGTGTTAACTCTTGTTATAGAAACAGATAATCATAATATTAGTCCACTCCTTTTAACATTCATGTACTGGATAGCTACACAGCATAGTCCTGTGCTTTTGCACAGGACTCTGTAAGCCTTAAAGAGAAAAACAAAACAACTTTGTATGAACATCCTCGGGAAAAAAAATACTGATAAAATACTAATTCCACAGATTTTAAACACAAATGAGGAAGATAGATAAGTTTTATGGTGACATATTTGTCCCTTGTTTTGGATCCATGCATCAGGAAATAAATTTCAGTATTTGAATGAATTGTTATACAGCTTCAGTTTATTATTATTACATTAATATAGCTCTCTATTGTCTTGTGCTTTTAGAGAAGAAGGAGTCGTATCAACAACAGGGTAAATAAGGATCAATAGCTGTGGCAATAATATGATGCTCTGGGCTTATAGCATGGTAGATTACGATATAGCTTTGTGTGTGTGTCTGTCTGTTTGCTCTTAGCATAACCTTGAGATGCTTTCAGATATTTTAAATGAATAGTTTAAAGATAACAGTATAGAGTAAATTGGGTGTTTTAAGTAAAACTAAGCTGCTTTAGTGCAATCATGGGTTTTTGAATGCTTCTTGGGCATATTAAATTATATGACGAGATGATTCATATTTCCTTAAAAGCTAAGAAGGCTTATCTTCAGAAAGGACATAAAATACATTTATAATGAAAGTAAATTGCTAGTTCTGTAATAAAAGCAGTAGCAAGAATCAGAAAACATAAGAGGGATATCTGATCTATTATAATAGTAGAAGCCAAGCAGTGGAAGAACTGGAGTTAATCCTAGTTCACCTAGGATAATAAATGAGTACGTCATAGATTAAATCACTGTTATTACCATTGCTTTATGAGAGGATTTTTTTTCCCAGCTGAATCAAACTTTAACTTCAGTCTTAGCACAAAATTCCACTGCTATATTTTCGGGTGACAAATTTACTTTTTTTTTCATCAAGTTGCCAGAAAACAAGCTTTACTACTTGACATTTCTATGTCAATGTTCTATGTCAAGTTCTATTTATAAATTTCAATGTCCAAGAATAAAACAGAAAAGTTGGTGAAAATGAGATATGCAGAAGTCTGTTGAATTTATATCAGAATAAACCACACAAATACTATCCAAACTGAACTTTTTAAGGGCAATAGTTCATAAATTACTTACCTATTAAGAGTTCTAAAATTTTTTAAACCCTTGTGTCATAAGCAATCATGACTTTGTATAGCCTTTGCGAAGACAATAATTGCTTTGTTTTAATCTTCACGGTCAAGATAAAAAGCCACAATGGGAATACAGCACATTGATTAGAGTGTTCTTTTTAATACTGCAAGTAGCTTTCCTGCTAAGACCCTGCCAGCCTGCACTACACTGGCTAGTTGCAGAAACAAGCAAAGGCATAAAATTGAGATTTATGGTGCTGCAGGGTTTCCTCCATGCGAATTTGTAGATATCAAGGATTCTAAAAAGAGTAGCTTTAAGTGCTGTATATATGTGTGTGTGTATGTGTGTGTATGCTTACTGAATGTTTAGGCACTAGGCAATAGGAGTTAAGAAAAAAATACAAAAGAAGCAGGCAGGAGTAGATATTTCACACAGTTTATAACAGTAGGTTAGAAACTGTACTAGCCACTTGAGAGAATGATTTTGGCTTTAAGTGGATTCAATAGCTCTCTGCAGAAGACTGTTTCTATTGAATATAGGGAGAGTCAAGGGATTATTAGGCTCCTAACATAGGTGCATTGATAAATTGATAGGTGCTGCTATTAGAGGTGGAAAATCCGAGAATCAGACCTAGAAAGTCCTGTGGGCTCTGTCAGAGGCAAATGAGAAAACCTCACTGACAGAATAAGAAACAGCATCAGTGTTATAACCATGAGTATAAATAATATGAAAAATGCTAGAAAAAAGTTTGAAATTTTCATAACAGGTTTGATTGATTGTCTGTTTTATTTGATTTTTTTTTCTGTTGTTGCATTAATCCAAGAGTTTGCAGACAGGAAACTTATGTTGAGTACTTTACACTCAATGAAAATGATAGACTGTTCCTGAAGGTGAATTTCACCTTTGTAATCATGACTATTTGCACATCTAGTGAGGGAACAGAAGCATATCATATGTCCATTTTAAATATCTGGTCAAAACAGCTCCAACTGTAAATACCACACACACATGAGAAAAAATTTCCAATAAAGAAAGAAATGAAATATAAAACTGTCTCAGTGTCCTATGTTACAAATTTCCTGACAGAAAAGCCTTCTAGATCCTATTTTAAATGCGTTCCAAGTCCATGTAAGAAGAGTGGAAAGGCAGTTCAGAAACAAAAGCTACAATATCAGGAATGTAGCCAAAGGCTTATTTTAATTTTGCAGACTGTAAAATTAAAGACCATTAAACCCTGATTGAGGTTGATAAAGAAATGGTCAGTTCTTAAAAAAAATAGATACCAGGAAGTCTCTCTAGAGAGACTTTAAATTCAAATAAACTTTCAACTAATAATGATGCAGAGATGTAACTAAAAGGTAACACACATAGAGAGGTAGATCTCCTCAACTTTCTGCTAGGATGAGCATTGTTGTTGCAAGTGAGTGACCCATTTTTGTATCTGCCCATATCGGAATTTAACAGTACCCAGAAATGTGTATACGGCTGCTCATAAATCCATTAAATCCTAAGCAAGAGACCCAGTTGAACATAGTGAAATGATAACTGAACACAGAATTTTAGCTCTTATTTTATTAGCACCGTACCTTACTAACCTTTCTACACAGAATTTTGTTTTTCAGTATAAATGTTTCATTTACTCCTAGGCCTGGTCTTGTTCCAATAAACTTGTGATGCCACAGAACAGTACACTAGTTGCTGTCAAACGGTGTGAGCTTTTAATTAAACACAGTTCAATTAGATTCTCTTTGATTCTCTTTCTTGTGCTTTTTTTTTAAGTTCTAAATGGAAGATTAATTTTGACTTGGATTTAAAACACTTAGAATGAGTTTTTCCCTTAAATTAAGTTTATCTTTTAGATGCAAGTCAAGGAATATAGAATATTAAGTGTATTCATATTTTTTTTTTTTTTTTTAATTGAAAGAGTCAAAGAGAGAGCTTTTATCTGCTCACACTGAAAGGGGACTTCAACACTTAGGTTTCTTGGGAAAAAATATTTCTCCAATTTAACTGTAATTTTATTACTTTATGTGAAAGTTGCTCTGCTAGAAGTGAATGTTACAAGTGAATAATTATTTGAATCACTAGATATGATAGCATTCAAGATCTAGAGACCTCTTATTGTATAATTAAAAACAAAATGAAGTATAAGACTGTCTTCTTGTTCAGAATATAGTGTTTTCCCATCTTCATCAGATTTGGACAGTCAAAACAAAGAAGATTGTGTTGGTTAGAAATGACTGAGAGTGCTTTTAAGGGAGCCAGGAGCAATATTGAAAAAAAAATAATTTATACAGAATATATTCTGCCCTACCTTAAAATAGATTTCCATAAATTAAAAAAAAAAAAAAACCTGCAGCAAATTAAATTTATGTAATTTTTCATTCACAGTACTTCACATCCTCCTTTCAGATACTTACACATGCTGATAAGATCCCCTCTCAGTCCTCCTCCAGGCTGAACAACCCACAGCTCTCAACCTTTTCCTGCATAAGAGATGCTCCAGTCCCTTCATCATCATAGTAGCCCTCCATTGGACTCACTGCAGCAGCTCCATGTCTCTCTTGTATTGGGCAGCCCAGAACTGGACACAGTATTCCAGATGTGGCCTCGCCAGGGCTGAGGATCACCTCTCTCCATGTGTGGGCAATGCTCTTTCTAATGCAGCTTTCTCCCACACAGTTTGTTTCACATTTCTCAAGAGTTTCAGCGGTAGGAAATATACTCTCCTTTTTTTTTTTTATTTATAATTTTCATTAAGAGTTACAGGACTTTTACAGTCATTCTTATCCAATCTGATTGTCAATAATGACAATTCCATCCTCTTTGCAAGGTATCTTCCACAATCCAGAAACACAGTGCTCAATCATTGTGTTTCAAGCAAAGTGGATGGAATAAATACTTTATTGAACTGTTCCAGGGGAAGTGAAATTAAAAAGAAAAAAAGAAAAATTGATGATAATGAGTCTCATCCATTTTTTTGAAGGATGAGTAGTCAATCATGTATGACTCACCAAGTCATTTCATGAAATGAAGATAAACCCTTACTTACTTGTGGAGAGGAAAGTTCTCCTCTCTTTTAGAATTTAGGATATAAAATCTAAAACTATAGTCTTAAGATCAGCTCTTGACTGTTTCCATCAGAAATCCTCGTCAGTTAGCATGGACTATCCAGTTTGTGCTCTTAGTTACACAAGATAAAGAAATAGAGATTTGGACTTCCAATACTTAAGGATAACTAGCTAGAAGTTAAGTCATCAGAGAGAAGCTGAAATGCTAGTGTTGCACTGATGAACCCATAATATAAATCAGAGGATAGGGTTTAATAATTGCCTTTTATTCAATAAATACCAGATATTCAGAAAGAAATTAACAAGCTTTCAGTATCCAAGTCCTTCCCCATGTCTGAAACATAAAGAATAAAGTTCAAATTATGTATTATTGTTCTCGGTTTCACTTAGCTATGTTGATTAAATAGACAGTTTGGGAGAAACGGGTAGTAGAACAAGAGGCGAATGTTGTTTGAAGCAAGACTGGTAAGATCATTAGCTCTTGTGAGACAGAGCCAAGTAATTATCGCTTGTGTAATGCAAAGGAGTAAGCTAGCAATCACTTGTGGAGAAAATTATTGTGTTCAGTAAAACCAATCTTTTTTTTTTAACAAATCCTTTATTTATAATATCTCCTAGAGTTATGAATTTAAGTTGCTGTGCATATCTTCATGATTCTCTAAACAGCCAGACTGAGTGGTCAGAAACAGAGTAGTTAGTTCGTCTGAGAAAAATATTTTTGCCCTCTATTGATTACCTCAGTTTTTCCTGAAGTGCAGTGGTCATTTGGTTTCAGCAGCATAAAAGCATTGATATTTTTAATGAAATTTTATGTTCTCAGGTACTTTTATTTATTTATTTATTTAGGTACATATTGATTGCTATGCATCTGCTCTGGGAATGGCATGATTGTCGAATTTTTTTTGTTAAATTTTGCATGTTATATATATATGGAGAATGTTCTTTTCAGGGGGCAGTTAGTTCTTTTTATTTCAGTCTGAAGAGTACTTGTGATAATGACTTTGTGAAATTGGGGAATCATGAAGGCTAGGAATGTTTTCTTTCAGTAAACTTTACTGTTCAGTGATTCTCTACATAGTCTTCAGTGTGCTGTGCCATGTCAAAAGAGAATCTTCTCAGTATCTTCTCTGTGATAAGTTTTTGCGTGGTTTATGCAAAGATACAATCCACATCATCCACAGTTCAAAAATGAACAAAGAAGCAAATGAATAAAAGGGTACAATGATCAGGAAACCACTTAAAACACTTCAAACGATTATGCCAAGTTAGACATATGAGTGCCTGGGAATGTTCATGTTCCACTCCTCTTCAGAGATGATCTTATCTTCTATATAAAGGTTTCTTATGTAAAATTAATTGCCCAGAATCCTTTCCTGAGTATTGATATTAACCCACTTTCATTACAAAATGAATAAAGGCTACAAAGAAAACTATCAGCATTAGCTCCACCACCTACAAGAACATAGGGTAAGAATCTGTTAATTTCCTTTCCTTATTTGATGAAGATTCAAAACTGTTATTTCCACCTCATATTTAATTATGTGAACAGGTTTTATGTCAGTGTTCAGAGACAGTGTCTTCCTGCTCTCAAGTATCTCTGTAATCATTAGCTGTGAGCGCTCTGACCCTTTGCTTTTTCTCTCTTGCCTGAGAATTTTTAATTGTTTTATATAAAGAACAGCTTCCACAGCTATTCAGAAGGTGATATTTCTTTTGTGGGATTACATAGAGATAATTCTCTACAAGATGGACTGAATCCTCAGAAAGAAACGAAGTCTCTTAATTTCTGGCATATTTTTCCTCTCATTGGCAGAAGTGGAAGAAAGATGTGTGGCAAAAGAAAGTTCACTGCCTGTTTCACAAGAAAGCCAAGAAGGCTTGCTTTGCCTCTGAACTCTGAACAAAATAAATATTTGGAAGATACAGGTTTTGAAGGAAGACACATGTTGCAACAGGTATTTCTCCAAAATGCATCTCAGCTCAATTTTTTTCACATAATATGGCTGAAGGAGAAACTACTTTATTAAATCCACTGTATTGGACTAGTGGTGAGTAGTTCAGCTCTGTCCAAACTAGTGCAACCGTAGAAGGCCTTCAGATGCTTGAGAAACTTCAGAGCTGAAAAGTGTCTTCAGAATCCTCATATTCCCAAGATTAGGTTGGTGAATTGGCATTTTCAGAGTATTAGTTTTACACTGGGCCTTTTTTTTCATATTGAAATTTTCCTTATGGCTTTTTTTTTTTTTCATGAAATAATTCAGGTTGGAAGGGACATTTGGTCCATTCTTTACCAAAGTAGTAAACGTTACTTAGGTCCTTGTTCAGTCAATTTCTCTATACAAACCGTGATGGAGATTTGATGGCCACTCTGGGAACCATTCCAGTACATATTGCTGTGATTTTTGTTTTCTTTACATCCATTTTGTTCATAGAATAGGGTCATAGAATCCCAGGATAATTCAGCTTGGAAGAGCCCTCTGGTCAACCTCTTGATCAAAGCAGGGTCAAATAGGTTGCTAGACCAGGTTAATCAGGGCTTCATCTGACCAAGTTTTAAAAAACTCCATGAACAAGAGATTTCTCAACATCTTTCATGTACCTAGAAATGTGCCTCAGGAAGACTTGCTCCGTGATTTTTCCAAGTAAGTAAGGGAAGTAAAGACTGACTTGTCTGCAGTTCTGTGGATCCTCCTTTTGGACTTTTTTTTTTTAAAAAAGATAGATGCAATATTTTCCTTCAGTCATCAGCGATCTCTCCCAATCTCCAACATCCATGATTCCATTTTGCTGCAGCTTATCTCAGTGAATGTCTGTCTATCTTAGTTCATCTCTGAGAAGAGTCTTTTCTACAACCTTTCCAGTACAGCAATTAGCTTCCAACTTTTAATTTAGTGCTTTACTAATTACTAAAATTGCCTGAATCAAAAGCTTAGTAACCATAAATAGCCCTTCATAATTAAGATTTTCTCCTTTTCTAACAAAGGGAACCTGGAGAATCTGGTTGGATTCTGTGCATCTCTTCTGAGTATCTAAAGTGGGTGAAAAAAAACAGTTATTTTCCATTCTGGATTTAGGTCAATTCCATATATCAGTCTCTCAACTAGTTTAAAGTGATTTTCTTCATTAAAGCAAATGCTAGCTTATACAAACTTAGAAAGCAATGAAAGAAGATAATAAAATTCACATTAGTCCTATTAAAAAAAAAGAAAAAAACAATATAAAGAGTCATTGCCCTCAACATGTATCACAAACTAATCAAATATCTGTATTCAGAACTCTACCCTATAATTCAAAAAGAATAATATCACTCAGCCACCTTAGAATCGTTATCATACTTCCCTGAAGGATTGTATCAAATGCTTCAGAGCAAGACCAATAAATAAATGACAGTAACTCATGTGAAGTTAATGTCAGATCATTTCTGGAAACATCTTTGTGACCTTAGCTTTGGCTCAGCTTATTCAATGAAGCAAGAAGATTAATGGACCTTTCAAATATTTTCTATCGTAAGTAGCACTAAATGAAAACAGGAAAATGCGAGATGAGCTTAGGTATTTCTTCAGAAAGCTATGGGAAAGAAAGAATTTAGATATTGACTAATTAGCAGTTGGAGACAGTTTGATGATATAAATTGCCTGGTTAATGGAAGAGAAAAGACAACATTAGTCCCATTGTAACCTATAGGATTTGCCTGATAGAACCAATAGCAATGGTGGGCTGCTCCATAAAAAGTATACAAAAACTGATTGAAAAGTCTATAAAAGACATTCTGTACATGGTATTGCACACTTTTCCTACATACTGATATATGCATGTTATATCAATTGATTCTGGGTATTTCTCAAGATAATGTCTTCATCTTTTAAAGAGGAACTTCATGAGATTCTGGCTTTTTTTTTCTATAAAAAATATTTCTTCTTTCAATAACAGATTTGGGGATGCAGATGATTCATGTTCACAATGACATTAAAATGGGATTGCCACCATCTGTCATCTGAGTGGTGTGGACCTGTGTGATCATACTAAATCTTTTATTTTTTTCAGAGATAAAGATAAGTAACAGTATATCAACTAGCACATTTTAAACTTTCATCATTTTTCTTTCTAGTCATGACTTCAATCACTGCCATTCTGAAAGCAAAAATAAAATTATACTTAATACCTGTTGTGGTGTTACTCAGTTAAAAGGACATAGACACAAAATTACTCCCCTTGGTTATAAAATTGGGCAGATGAGTCTGGCTGCATGATCCAGTTTTCAGAATTCATGGACTGTGAAAATTTATGTGTAACCATAACTCTTCTGCCATATATGAACTGACAGTGTAACATAATTGTAAGTCCCTATATATTCATCATTTATTTAGAAACTCAGAAAATTCAAAAGTATTTTTCACCATATGTATAAATATTGCTCTTTAATTTATCAAAATTCATTTTTAAAAACAAATCATTTAAAAATATATAATTTTTCTGCAATTTTCTTGCTCTTCCCATTTTTTCTGCTTTTTGTATGTTTTTTCAAATGCTACCAAAATACAAGAAGGTGACCCCTTCTTTATAGGCAGAAGAATTTAAGATTATCTGAAAATAACAACACTTAGTATCCAAAATTTTCTGGGGGAAATGCAGAACTTCAGAAGATTCTTTAAGATAGGCCCAGCATGATATTGCAAAAGATGTTTAATCTCGTGAAGATGGGTGAATTTCCTCTCAAACACTAATTTAGTATATTTGGAAGTTTTTTTTGTTGCTACTTTTTTTTTTTTTTTTGGCAAATCCCTGTTATATGCAAAATCTTCCTGAAAAGAATTTTTATCACTTACTTAGATTTTATTATTATTATTATTATTATTATCATTATCATTATCATTATCATTATCATTATTAATTATTATTAAAATATAAATATTATTAATAATAATTATTATTATTTTATTATTTTATTTTTTTACTTAGATTTATATGAAATTTTCCTTCAGTTAACTTTTTAACTTTGTTTCAAATTGATTATCTGGCTAATTCCTTTCCAAGTATCCTTGCAAAGGGAAATAATTCAAACTCTGCACTAAAAGACAACTATAAATTTATAAACTCTAAATTCAAATGTCAGATTTTTTTTTTTACAATTACAGTGCTAAGCAAGAAGCATAAATGCCTACCTACCTAGTACTATTTAAATTGAATAGATTTAAATCAACTGAGAAAATAATACCAGTAAAAATAATTCTGCAGTTCTGCACATGTAATGTCAAAATGTTTCAGTATTGTTTTTTCCCTAACCAAGCTTAGCATACAACTTTTTAGTCGGATACATGAAGAAGGGATAAAACGAAGGAAGGAAGGAAGGAACGAAGGAAGGAAGGAAGGAAGGAAGGAAGGAAGGAAGGAAGGAAGGAAGGAAGGAAGGAAGGAAGGAAGGAAGGAAGGAAGGAAGGAAGGAAAGAAGGAAGGAAGGAAGGAAAAAGCATTAGCAAAAGGCAAAAAGTATGCTTTATTATAATCCATCCATTGCAAAGTTGAATGTCAAAATGTAGAGGAAAAAATAAAGAGTACTTTCAAAAATGTCTATTAAAAAACTTTATAATATTTGTCCTTAAATACATATTTAACTCTGAAGTGAATACAAAGAAGCATTTTACATAACCTTATTGTGGCTCTATATTGATCAAGTATTATTTAGACTCAGGTCAGAAATCTGAAATGAAATCAGAAATCAGCTGATATTAGTAGGGTTAAAGCATCCCATCTACTTTCTATGTATGACAAATAAAACAAGAGTAAGAGAAGATAGAAAAAAAAAGAAAGAAAGAAATAGACTGTAATTCATACAGGATATTTTCAGTATAGAGTTATTGTGCAAACCCCTATAATTATAGCACAGTATCTGTAGGCTTCCATTAGAGTCAAGTGAGATATACTAGCATGGAAAGCTTCCCTTCTGCTAATTACTGCAGCAATATGAGTTTATTTTGTCACTTATTTCAAATTGAATAAGGTGTATAAACACTGATAGCTCTGCCTCTGATCTCTTAACCATGTTACAATAAAACGTTTCAAACAAAAAATGTACTTTTGAGAGGTCTGTGCAGTTACAGCTATGTGAAATGTAGGTCACAACAGAAATGTTAATTAGACAGGGGACTACAAAAACATTTCGAGCTCTTTAACTCTTGTCATATCCATCTATTATACAAGGAACAAGTTGATTTTAATATTTGTAGAATTAAAAAATACTGCAGCAAGCTAACCTTGGGCCCTCATTTCCATAATTGGCTCTTGCATGCTGTGTATTATTTGACACATTCATTTGATTACCTCTCATTTTTCTGAAATTCTAAAGTAGCATCTAATATAACCTACATATTAACATTTCATTTCTTATCATACTTTTCTTGAAGTAGTCAGGTTATAGTCAAAATTACCTTTTTTATAACCAAGGTTTCATTGAGGAATGTAGTCCCTTATTTAAAAGGAGGGGGAAAAAAAAGAGAGAGAGAGAATTTTAGGTTTCTTTTATTTTCTCTTGAAAAATATACTTGTATTATTTGGGATTTTTAGTAACAGTAAGTATTTAAATAATCACCTTGCTGCTTATAAAAATGTTATGATTTTTGTGAAAACACTTCCTTTCAAAGGGAAGTAAATGTAAAAGTTTCTTAGAACAAGTACTACAGAGGCAGAGAGTCTCTTTCACTAAAAAGTTAATTCAGCCAGGTAGCTCTCTATGCCTGTGGCCTACTGAATCATAACTACAAAGAAATGCAATGGCCAATAATGCTTAAAGCACATGACATTAATATTTCCAGAATGCCTACCTTGAGCTCTTAGGCAAAATAGTATTTTGATGAAATGACACCGTGTTCTGCATTGTAAGTATTTGATTGATGCCAGTAAGCACAGAAAGCAGATTACCCTATCTCTATTTCAAAACGTTATGTACAAAGGAATGATGGAAGCTTATATCTTGTTGCAACTATTTCTGTCTTCTGATGTATTCATTTTCTGGCTGCTTTCACTTGTTGTGATAGATATACATGCTTTTTAACAGCATAGGCATGAAGATTATGGAGGTTTGTTTTTTTTTTTTTTTTTTGTCTGTGGAACTGATTAGCATATCTTACATTGCATATCTCAGACTATTCAAAAACATCTACTAACTGTGATTATGTCAGGAGTGTGTCATTATATGACTTCAGACAGAGGACAGTTTATATGACGTGAAGGGAATGAAGTTTGTAAAGGGATTAAGTGAGGCCAGAGCCTATGCTGAAGAAGGAGGAAAACAAAAAAGGAAAAAAAGGAAGGAAGCAGGAGAAAAACAGATCCAGGTTTAGATCACCTGGCCTATCACAACATCTAGAACAAGTTCAGGAAGACATGAAATTTCTAAAAGTAGTCTGTGACTGATTCCAGGGTGTCTGAGACATCTGCATGACATTGGAAGATATTGCATGAGTTTGAGGAACAAGTGTGTGACTTACGACCCCTAAAATGCATGGTGGTAGTCAAAACCCTATATTTAGAAAATTTTATGGAAGTTTCTGAAAAAAATGGAGTTCTTCACATGATTTGTGGCTCTTCTTATTATTTTTGGACACTTCCAACGAGCACTGCTCATTTAAACATTTTTCTGCTATCCATATTTACACTATCACAGATTATACGACACTCCATTTTTGTAGTATTCCTAAAAGGACATTACAGAAGCAGCTGCTATCTATCACACAAGCAGTGTTGTTTTCATGTCTACTGCCTCTGATAATACCTATTTATTAAAAAAAAAAATCCAGCAACAGCAGCCACCTAGCATGCAACATTTCAAATTATATGAGGAACATTTTACCTCTCTGCTACCACAGTAGTGTTAGAATTTGTATGACATGCTGCATTGGCCGATGGAAAATTAAATCTTTTATTTTCAGAGAAGAAGCAACTAGTACTGACAATGTATACTCAACACAGTAATGAAACATTATCTCTTATAATATGAAAGATTATCTGTGTCAGCACTTTATAGGTTGTTTCAGCTCAGCTCTAAAGAAGCCTTGGAGAGCAAATGTAGGAGTGCCACATTGAAACTAGTGCTACTAGGATATTGGGAGAAACCACAGAATTGCAAGAGGCATTTATTTAATAGCTAAAGGACCTTGCTTAATAGAATGAGATCAGATATTTATTCTGAATGTGTCCTGAATTATCCATGATAATAATGCAACAAAGAACATCATTGACAAGAAATTGAACTAGGTTGTGACTCAGTCAAAGATTGTCTAGCAGCTACATAAATATTCAAAACTCTTCAGGTCTCTTTGGAGTTCCTCTAGTGATTCTCCATAAAAATCATGATTTGCATCTAACTGATAACTGGCAGTTAAGTAATTGGGTTAAAGCAGTCTTGACTAGAAATATTTAAATAATTTGCTCCTAACCACTAAGAAGATACATTAATTGGCCTGAAGACTATATATGTTCTTTTTCCTACCTTCACACTTATTGATTCCTGAAGCAGAGAAGCAGAGTGATCAAGAAGAATTAAAAAATTAAAAAAGAGGATGAACTTTCCTGAAGGAAAATGACAATATCAGACCAAAAGGAAACAGCCCCAACAGGCTTCCTAATTGTAGTCTTGAGTACCAGGAATACATAACTAAGTATTATGTGCTTTTAACTGGTGTATGTGCAGTTGTTTAGAGAAAGAAAGTTCATGGTTTGAAGAATAAGACATAAGACATTGAAAACTGAAGTTTAAATCCAAAATAGCATCAGCAATAGTCACTGCAGTGGTTCTCTCTGCTATGAGGTACTCTAAGGTAGTATTTTGTTATGTGTCAAGTCAACAACATAAAAGTTGCATTTACTTACAACTTTACATTAATGTAAAATTTACTCTCTACTGTGTAGTAGAGAGTAAATTTAGCCCTATTTGAGAGTGGAAAAGGTAACATCTGGAAAATGGTCAACCAGTTATATTCCTGCCAAGGGAGTATTTTGCATAAATATATTAAGGAATGCGGAGCTTTTCTTTAAGAACACAGTTTTCTGGAAATTATACAGTCACCTAAAGAATGAAGGATGAGACCAGATCTATTCCCAGGTTAACTGGGAATCCCTTACATCTTGCTTCAGTTTATAGAAAGCACAGTTTATTCCTAAAGAGAAATTTCCTATAAGAACTTTTTTCTTATCAAAGTCCCTATGCATTCTACCTGAAAATTTGAATCCTATGAGAAATAAGATGCTGTTTATGAAGTCCTATCTTTCTTATGCTGTCTGTGTTGCTTCTTAAGACATGGAGTTTATTCTGGGATGCCTTGAGGCTGCACTCAACATCCTGCATCCTTTCTCAGACATCAGCAGATCTGCAAAAGAAAAATCTCTGTTTCTAATATTGATCATACCATCTGTTCTGTGAATCAATTTCCTCTATTACCAACCACATCTCTGTTTTGTGCTACAGTATTAAAGGTGTTTATTCAGAACAATACCAAAACTTCCCCCTTCCTAGTATCTAACTAACTGATTTAATGAATGAAGAATTAAGCGTTCTTAGATAACTTCTTTACACTAAGATAATTTGTGAGAGCATATCTGCTTAGACATTGGAACACATAAGGAAACAAGCACAGAGGTACATCACAAATGAAGTGAGGGCAGGTCATCTCCTCTTTTTACCAGCAACAAGTCCAAACGCCCCCACACACAGTCTTTCAAGTGTCCAAAGTATCTATGACTGATGTATGCCCCTGAAAATGTGCAAAATCAAAGAAACATGGAACTATATATTCCATGGAATGGCATACTGCTAGCAACAGACTGGAATGGGATTTCTCCTGCATTCCAAGGAGGTGTGCTTACGTATGCTGTGTAAGACAGCATCTAACAAATTATTTACAAATACTGTATTTATCCATTAAGCAATCTTAAAATAGATCTTGTTGTCTTAGGCTTACTCCCATTACTAGAACAGAAATTACTGTTGTAGTTAATTTACACAACTGACCTACAGATAATTCCTCCTATTACACTGAAACTCTCAGGATATAATCTATCTCCCATAAAGCAGATGTTTAAAACATTGATGTCTAAGTAATGTCTGAATTCACCTTATAGTTTTATGGAGAACTGATCAGTGCAGTCAGCAGCATTTAGACAGAGTACTGTTCAGCAATAGGAGAGATGCTCTTCCTGGATAAGAAGCTCTCATGACTTCATTGACTAGTGAACGTAAGATGGATGAAGGATAGTCCAGATCATCTCAACTTGAAGTTATATTGTCTTGCAAATTACACCTTCTGCGCATACCTTCTATTTAGTTAGATTTTGTAAGTGGATTCAGCACTGTTTGTCTGAGAGGTCAGTTAGCAGAGCACTTCATAGAAACCTGAATAACTTTAAGAGAAATGTTCATTGAAATGATGGGTAGGATTTTCAAAGAAGGCATTTAACATAAACTTAAGTCTATGCTTATTAAATTCAGTTTTACATATTTTCACTTCATCTCAGAGGAAAAAAAAAATAGCAGCACTCTTGAAACATGTCCCTTGACATTGCTATTAATTATTGTTAAAATGCCTAAGTTCACTTTATTAGAGAGGCTTATTTTCAGTTCTAAGCATATGAGCAATTTAAATATGAATATTAGAACTTTTAATAGTTAAAACTCTTTGTTAGTCTCAGATGGTTTGCCACTATTGGCATATTGGAGATTTACAACTGGATCCACAGGCAACAAATATGCAAATCACAGCAAAGAAAATTAGAAAAGAATAGCACTGAATGAACTTTTTAGACCTGTTCTAAATTTCAAAAACAGAAAAATGCATCTTTTTAATGGATTGCATTGCAAGCAAATTTACCTTCACAATCATGGGAATAGGTCTGATTGATTGATATAATTTTAATTAATCATTCTGATTTTTTTTTTAGCCTTAGGCAGAAGTAAGTGCCAATTAACATGAGAATTGGAAAAGCATTGTTTAGGATAATGTATATGTAATTATCCTGTGGGATCATACTGGTTCAGGAATCAGTTACCTCAATGTGGTTTGGGATTGAAAATAGCTTACAGTAAGCATGCAGACATGGCCTTTTTTACCTCCTGTGCGAATCATGTCTGTCTTAAGGATTTTGATGGATGGATCTCTGCTGGAACACTTTTCAGTGCCTGTTTGAAACACACTTTCTTTGAACACATTATAGCCTCTTTCCAGGCCATAAGTACCTAGCACTCTGTGAAAAGTGAATACATCTTTCCAACTGCTATTTGGCTGTGATATGAAGAAATTACTGTCAAGGTTAATTATCCCATTCAAAACCAGTTCTCACCTGAAGGCTTTCCAAAATGTTTTAGAAATACCAGAGAGATTCATTTGCCAGAAAAACTGTAATATGCATATAGATGTGTTAAAAGAGTATCCATCATGTACCTGCTGCTTCTCTTTTCTAATATAAAAAATAAGACATATCTTTTCCAGTATCTAGACTTACAAGTTACAATTTAATATCAATATGAAACTCATTTTAGAAGGAACTAAGTAGTTCAAACATGTCTGAAAGCACACTGTAAAACCAAAATGACAACCAGTTTCTCTCAATCATTTTATTTTATTCTAGCTGCAATTGTTATTATCTCTTATTTATCAGCTGGCTATTATGGCTTATTTCCATCTGTTACCTGGCTCTAATTTGGTAGTTCTAAAATAATATTAAAATGTAGGAAAAAAATATGAACAAATTCTTGGGCACATGATGACGAACAGGAACCACTGTGTATTTTACAAAAGAGGGTTTTTTTTCTAAGTTCCAAGTCAGGCTTGCAACCCTCCTGGAAAGTGATTATTGGAATAAACCCTTGCACAACAGTTTATGTTGGTCATGCAATGCAACTTAAATATTTTGAAGTTTAACATTTCCTATTTTAAAAATATAGCCAACCAACCTACACAAAATATGCTCTGATTGCAAGAGATCTAAACTGATCTAATATTTTTAACTGTCATCAATATGATTGTGATGATTTCTCAATTCTAAGATTGAGATTCCTTGAAAAATTTAATAGCATGTGTTAAAATGCAGCCTACTGTAAAGGACAATGTAATATAAATATTTAAACCTAGAGATGTGAAGTGAACATTGCATGAGCATTAGGGTGGAAATGAATTGCACTGAACACAGTGTAAATATGTGAGTGCTGACATGTACACAGATGCCTCAATGGTTCTGAGTCATATTCACAACCCAGACTAATGGAATGCAGCGTATAAGCTCAACAGTGCGGCCAATTGTAAATTTTGAAATTTGTTGTGTGGCAGGCTATAAGCAATAATGAGGAGTTGCATTTTCTCAAATGCTAAATCCTCCACAGGAATAAGAAGGAGAAGAGACTGTATAATTCACCCACAGCAATGAAAACATTCATCACCTCTCCCAAGTTCTGCACGGGAAGATTGGTATGATTTTGTGAAACTTAGCAAGTATAGAGGTTACTAAAGTGAGCACACACAATCCTTTAAATTACAATGCTAGCAATTTTTGCTTGGAGAGGACATATTACGCTCCCTTGATTTCACTCTGTCATCAAGTTTTCACTAAGATCACTGGATTTTCTCATGAGCACACAAATAAAGAAAAATGTGATGAGCTTATGAAAATATTGTCTTGAGAACTGTGATTTACTTTAACATAAATCTGATCAAATTCTTTTGAATGCAGCCAGCACAGAACGTGGAATCAAAATGAATTGTTGGGGAAAGGAGAGAAAAAAATGAGTGCAGTGAAGAAAGGGAAGGGAGAGAGACCTTTCAGGGCTTTATTACTCACCGACCTCACAAACCACAGCTCTTCCTCTGCCACTTTCAATAATTAAAATTGGGTAGACATTCCTTTTGTAAAAGTTACCTATGTGTAATTTTGAGAGCAACAAATCACTCTAACTAGACTTTCTAAGCTTTATCTCAGAACATCTGGAACAAAAAAGGGCTCATCCATCTACTTAAAAATTAGAGACTTATCAACTTATCTTGAAACAGTATTTATTTTTATTTATGAAACGTAATAGTAAAAAAAGATGAGAATTTTTATGCACTTGTAGAACACATGTTTAAGAAAGTGTTATTTCAATGTAACCTAGATTCCCATTAAACCTAAAACTATTTATTTATTTATTTTCTTAAACACTTTCTTAAATATTCAGAATATGTGGATACACCTGGACTTTATTTATTTATTTTTTTAAAGTCCAGCTGTATCCACATATTCTGAATATTTCCTAACCAGAGCCACTTAACCAGAACTCTTAATCATAAGTTTCTCTTTTTAAATGAACCTAATCTGCTCACTGTA
Organism: Crypturellus undulatus; assembly: GCA_013389825.1. Lineage (NCBI taxonomy): Eukaryota > Metazoa > Chordata > Aves > Tinamiformes > Tinamidae > Crypturellus > Crypturellus undulatus. The sequence goes on from VWPW01013399.1 coordinate 22,312, forward strand.
GCACCAGTCTATCTCTATTCTTGGACAGGGAAAATTAGAAGAGGAATTCAAATCCCTGCATTTCAGAGAGGTTTCTATCTTCCCATTGCAATTATTTTGTAAAAGGGAAATGGATTCCTGAGCTCATATTATTTAAGATGTCTTCTTGGAGAACAATTTCTTATATTTTCTACGGTAGCAGAAGCTTGAACTTTCTGTTTATTTATTTATTTCTCTTGTTGGGGGCATTTTCAGGATCAAAGCCCATAAACAAAAGTCTGACCTATCTAAAATTAATGTCTGAATTCCCACCGATTTCTGTGGGGTCAGAATATTATCCCAGGAATGTGTGAGCACAAGGCAAGGCAGAGGTACTGAGGTATTTCCAAACTATTTTATTTTTTAAGTGAATTCTGAGCACAGTCTTTGAGTCTTCTATGAGCTCTTCTATGAGCTTTGTAGATGCTTGAGACACAAGTTTTAACCCATATTTATAGAAGAAGGGAAAAAAGGAAAAGATTAATTCTTGCTCTTTCATCTGTTTTTCAAGTATCTTAATCACATTAGTTATAAAATTAGTTTCTCCTTTACATCTTTAGTCTATCTACTAGGCTCTGTGTTCCTGCTTTAATTACAATTATTTAACTAAACATTCTTAGAAAACTGCAAGTTTTTAAAAGTATGAAAATTATGTAGATAGCCTTCACAATACTTTTCCAGGTGCTATATTATCTTAATTTAGCAGGTGTAGGAACACTACTGTGTTAGGAATTCCATTTATGTCTGAAAACAAAAACAAAAGACAAAAACACAGTTCTCATGGGAACTTTACTCAGCAGTATATGAACTTTGGGACAAAGAACACACAGTTCTGGATTTTCAGGGATTGTGAATTTCCACATCTGTTCAAATGTCCAACTGTGTACACAGTTATTCTGAAAATTATGCCTCGATGAAGAAATATTCTTAAAAGAGCCATTTATATTGAATGACTGCATTTACAGAAAACTAATTAAGCGGGATATGCAAAGAGGTGCTGTATTAAATGGGTAATAATGGGAGTTCTACCTCCTAATAAGTCTATAATATGTATATCATCTATATTTGTATCTATAATACGTTATTGCAACAGTCACAGAAATAGGGTTTTATACTAATTAAATACTGGTAAATAATTATTATCTATTCACATTTTGTCAAATGTCAAGCTTAGTAGTTTGACTGTATTAATGTTCCTTAATTTTTTACTGGATGCTTACCCATCTAGTCATTGGAAAGAAAGGAAAACCATGCAAAAGTCTTCGTTACTCATTATTCATTTTTCTTCTCTGAAGTTTTTCAGTCATTTAGGAAAGGGGGAACATAAACATGCATACTGAGTAACGAGCAGGAAGTGTTTTGCCAGCATTCCATATACTAAACATTATTTAAATATTTTACTCAGTGAATATTTAGTCATGTAGAAATCGGTTCACTTGCAAATAATTCAGGAAATAAAAAGGGGGCTTAGATGATTGTGAAATATTGTGAAATTATTTGGAGCTTAGCCTTTGGGCTGAGGAAGGCAGATTTATTGTAATATCTTGGAAATTATGTACGAAAAAATGTTTTTATTTTTCAACTAATCAAATAAAAAACTTACTTAAAATCCATGAGAATACTCCAAAGTTACCAATAGGAGAATCAAATTCTGTACTTCCACAGTTAAGCAAAACTTTTTTTTTTATAAAAGTCAAAGGATAATCTCTGCCTAAGGTTTCCCTTAAATTAAATGTAAATTAGGCTAACTAAAAATGCTCCTTATAGTGTTCTAGAAACAGGAAAAATAAAAAATAAATAAATAAATACATACATACATAAATAAAGCAGAGTTAGCAATTTAATAATTTCTGCTTGAATGTAAAATACCAAAATTGTCTAATGTAATTTACCAAACTGAGAGACTATCAATCTAAAAGACTTAAGTTAGATCCAACTAATAATATATATATATATATTAGATATATAGTTTTGTTTTTCTTTGCAAAGAAGTATCCAGGATACAAATCTATCCAATTTTGATACCATCCTTTGGAGAAACAACAGGGTGAACAGTAGCATACGCCAAAGATCAGAGGAATAAAGAAAAAATCAAGGATAGGTATTCCCTCTGTGTGTTTTAAGATTTCAGTATTGGAGTTTTTTTAACAAACTTTTTTGAAAAGTTTATTACCACTGTCTTCAGTGGTAAAGAGAGAAAAAAGAGTCAGGCTGGATGTAGACATATTTGTTCTCCTTGGATACCTTTATACCATCATGTAATTTAACTCTCTAACTGTACCCTGGATCCTTGTTCTATGATCTTCTACACTATGGAAATTTAAATTCATTCTCTCACTCCTCTGTGGAGGAAACCAACAAGTTCTCCTGAAACACAGTCAAGGTTCAGTTCAATGAGGAGAATGCCCCAGGGACAGTCTCCAACTGGCAATAAAAATGAGAATACATCTGTCTTCTCTGCACCCCTCTCCTACATTATCCCTATGGCATTTACATTGCAAACATATCCATATGCCTTCATGTTTCAAATTAGGGTATACAACAATACTAATCTCACAGCTTATGGAAATAAACAAACAAGTAAGCTCTTAGGTGCACTACAGAGTTTTGTAAACATTTTGCATTAAAAAAAACACACACACACACATACACACACACACAAAAGTTTTGGAGTTACTGGCCTTCATCTTGCCCCCAGTCAGACAATATTTGGTAGGATATGAGCTACCATGCACCACCTGATATGGGCCTAGGAATCACCTCTGCAGAGAGACAGGGATCGTTGCATTTGTAGCCACTTGGAAGAGAAACTTTGGATGTAGAAACAGCTTGTGAATAACTGGAAAAATTCCTCGCACCCGAAGAACTTGAAAACAACAAAAAATATATCCCCAGTAATTAACATTTAAAAGATTCATAATTTAATATAGTAGATAGAACAATGGAGGTAGAATATTTTACTTTCATAATACCATGAGGAAATTCACCTAGAAAATTTGTTGGCACTTTTGAAGCTGAAAAATCCAGTCAAATTATAGTCACATATTACAGGAGTTTCATCTGACCAAATGTAGATATCTATCTTGTTCATATACGCATCTGAACCAGTCATCTAGACCCCCTTTTTAATTAATGAAGAGAAACAGGCATTTCCAGAACATGTAAATGTCAAAAATAATAAGATACCTCTCACTATGCAGTGCCATTTTTTTCCTGACTGACTATTAAGGTAACTCATACTTAGATGTCTACACTGTGCACACATCCAAAATTAGATCTGATGAGTCCTATCTGTCAGACTTAATTTGTCTGCTTACCGTGCAACACTTAAAAGAAGCAGGCTTTGCATACAAGTTCTTCTTCTGGTTTAAGACAGAAGGGGTCTATGTATCTGCTGCCTCTGTCATTTTCTGGTCCCTGACATTCTTTCTGTAGGATACTATAGCCTTCATAATAATAGCTTTTAATTCTTTTACCTACACAAGAAAGGAAGCTTTTGTTTATTCTAGAATAATTGAAACAACTGTTTCATTGTAATGTTGTTATTATCAGGTATTTTGAATAAGTATTTTAGTTTTAAATTATGAGAGAGAGAGAAAAAGAACTAAACTATCTAGGGAAAAAATAGAGATGGCACCTGGCATATTATTAACATAATTATTCTATTTATTAACTATTCCTTCAGCCAGGTGGCACCTCTATCTGACTGAGGATCAAATGTTTCCTTTATTGCAGGCACTTTCTTAGCACTGTTTTGTGTAATCCAAAGATCTCCCTGCCTACTCCTCTGCAGTATTTCCTGCAGAGATATACGTAGTACTGATTTTTGTTTCATTTGTAAGACAAAAGGAACATGGTCTAAATGTCTAAATTTAATCTTCCTTCTTCCTTTTGATAAAAATACAACTATGTATAAACAGTAACAACACAAATGCTAGTCTCAATTATAATAAAAAAAAAGTAGATAAGCAGAATACTCATGGAACTCCCCAATTTTGCATATTTTGTATGTTTTCTAGTTTTTCAACAATAGACTTCCAGATGCTAAAACAAAATTTAAGACAAGGTTTAGATCAATTCTGACATAACAGCGCAACTGTTCAACATAGTTCCTATGTAATTTTTAAAAATCTAAATAAAATCGAATAATGAATAGATGTCAGTTCACAGATCTGTGATAGAATGCACAGAATGCACCTTAATTTCTAGAAACAGAATTTCAAAAGTGAGAAAATAGCTTCAGATTAGTTCACCCTTGAAAAATAGAAAAGATAATCTTCTCTCAAATTTATATTGTTCTGGTATTTGCTTATTAGTCTGCAGAATATAAATATCTACAATGGACATGAAGTTAAAATTAAAATATCCTCACAGTTGGAGTAAATGGAATTAGAAAAGAATTCAAACTAAAAGATAAGAAAATGTTCAGGAATGAGAAAAAAAAAAAAAAACACCCCACAATTCTCAATGTATAAAGGTGAATAAATAATACACATTCCAAAAGGATCAAGGTGATATTTTCATTTATGAAACCGACAGAGAAAAGTTCAAGAAGAAAATGTCTTTAAAGAGAGAATAACAGAAATCTGTTGAAAATAAACACTAAACAGCAAGTTATAGAAAGATTGAACTTCAAATGTACGTAACATTTGCTGCCACAATGTTGTGTGGGTGAACACATTCAACCAAAATAAGGATGAAGAGCAATTCTCCTTTTCTCTCTTCAAAGTTGAATGCCAAGTGCAGAACCTTCATCCTTCTAGGTACATGAATTTACACAGTGCATTTTAAAAGTTGTAGAAGAGCAAAATAAATTACTTCAATACAGAAAAACTTTTCATAGATGAAATGATAGCCTTGTCAATAATTTTAAATAATGATTTTAAATAGCAATAAAATTAACAATATGAGGAAACAAAACCAGGAATTTGCAGAGAAAAAAAATAAATTATTTAATAGTATTTTTAGTTTAACTAGTGGATAGAAACAAACTTTGAGGTCATACTGATGTATTAAAGAAATGAGAAGTAATGAGAAATAAAAGGGGAATGAAAAAGAGGGTCAGTGAAAAAGAAAAAGTAACTAATATGAGCAAGGCTAAAAACAAATGAAATTAAGTGGTTCTTCTCCAATAGGCAGACATACCTGTAGGACTTCATCATGAATCATAGAACCATGGATTCATAGAACAATTTAGATTGGAAGAATGCTATGGACATCTTTTAATTCAACCCCCAACTTTAGGCAGGTTTTGTTAGACCAGACCGCCCAGGGATTTTTCTATTTCTATTAATGTTTTGAATTTCTCTACAACATCTTGCTCCCTAGTGCTTGACAATTCTCATGGTAAAAATCCTTTTATTTGTACCTAATGGTATTTTTTACTCTGTTCCAAGTTATTTCAACTGTTTTTTTTTTCTGTCACTGTGCACCCTTGAAAAGAGCCTGGCTCTTTCTTCTCTCTGGTTTGCTATTAGGGGAGACCTTGCTTTCTTTTCAAGGCTACAAAAAAACCCCACATTCTCTCTGTATACTTTACAGAAATCTCTTTATTGTCACATTTGCAGATAAAATGCTGAATTAGATAGCTTTGTTCTTGACAAGTACACTGAATGTAAGACCTCTTACATTCAACTCCTCAGATACATAGAAGTGAGGATATCAGAAAAGGAGATTTACAAGGTAATGAAGCTGTGTGATGCATCAACAATGGAATAAAGTACAATGAGAAGTTTAAAGCAAATGAGCAAGTTAAGTAGAGTCATAACTGACAGTTTTTTACTTTCTCATGTTTTGCCTTCCAAAATTGACATTTGATAGTAATACACTATATATAAATTATATTTTACTCTTTCTGTAACATCAGTTATGATATTTCATATTCAAATATGGTATTTGACTATAGCATTTTCCTGATGAAAATGCTTTGTTCCAAAGATTTTACAAGTTTTCTTTCAAAATATATCTAAATCTCATGTTTTTAACACTTTAGTGTTATTTCTGTTTCTTTTTGTAGCTGTGATATTCTGTTAATGCTGAGCATTCTATCATATAATTCCTGGAGGAAGGATAGGGAAGGAAAACTGTTCTCCTGCAGGTCTTTTCATCCCCAACTCAAGGGATATTCTTTTTTATCAGCAGCAACAATGGTTACTTAAGGATTGTTCGGGATTTCAGCTCATCTTTTAAACTGTCATTATACTCAAAGTAACCAGCTTGAAATGAAGCTATGGAATTAAAATGGTACGGGAATGCAACACTATGGTAGTAACACTCTTAGGCTTTAGCATTCTTAAAACTGAGCTTAAACTCATTCCACTAATTCCACTAATTTAATTGTCTTAAAAGTCCAAAGAACTGTCATGAAATGCTTTCATATATTAATAACCATTAATAATTATAATGCATAACAGAGGGATGAAATTCAAATCTGAGCAGCCTCTCATAAATGCTGCCTCTCCCACTGTATGCATTTGCTTTTACTCCAAGCTAATGTTGGCTTGTTCATGAATTTCAGAATTTTTCCTGTTTGGCTAAATGTGGTATTTGCCTGTGTCTGATGATAGAGCAATGAAATCACACCTTCTTCATTCAGGGGGAGTTATTCACAGCACATTTTTGTTTTAGTCTTGGTATAGATATCAGCAGGATTTGTTTTGTGTGTATGTGAACATATGAGACATTGTGCAGAAAAGTAAGTTGTGTGTTTTTGTTTGTTTGCATTATAATCAAATCACTAGAACAGGGTGGTATAGGTGAAGACAAATAAAAAAGTACCTGTCACAAACTCCTGGCATATGGCTGAACTGTGAATAATGGCTGTTGTGACTGATGTTGCAGTCTGAAATATCATCTGATACACCTAGATTCCTTTTTAATTAATCTTACTTCCACCAAAACTAAATGTCTCACTAATTTTTTTGAATGTTAAATTGTTGTTAAATTACATATGTGTGAATAAGGAATGACACTCAAGCTGAAGATGTTCTTGATGGGAACAAAGGAGAATGCTCAGTGATATTACTTGAAAATGCACTCCTGAAACCTGCTTTGCTGTACTGTCAGGGCAATACCAGAGTGGGCAGAGACCATAAAGCTCATAAATCTCCACAGGGTTTTGCAACACAGGATGAGTGAGTTACCTAAGATTGCTGTGGTTGCTCCATCTTCCTAGCTAAAAGGTAGATGACTGCAGAGCTGTACTGACCTGTCATTCCTGGTTTATTAAATGTCTTTTAGGGATGATATTTACCTAAACAGTGCAGAGCAGTCCTGAATGGGAGCCCAGGTTTGTAGAGTTGACAAATTATGTCAATGATCGAAATCAGACTTCTTTTAAGAAATCTTTTATGACTTCTTAAGGAGAGAGTAAAGGAGAATCAAATATTTAATTTAAGAATTCTCTGTATTTCCCTTGTGAAAATTAATATTTTTCACTTCTACAACTACATAAAACACAGAGCAATTAAAATAATGTCCAAGTGCATTGATTCCAATTAGTTTTCATTTTCCAGAATCTCTTTTTGCTGAGAATTTAAATGCTATGTTATAATTGTCTCATTTCAAAATTAAAAGGAAAAATATATGTATAAATCAAAACGAGAAAGGAACAAATCAATAACAACAATAACAAAATAAAAGTTCCATCTAAAATCCCACATTTGAAATATATTTGCATTGAAAGTTTACTACAGCAGTAAAGTCAACAAGCCTGTATGCTGATTACTACTCTGTTCAAAAGAAATTTACAGGATTTTCCAATCCTGGTCCTAAATGTCAAAAATAATTCAATACATGCTAAGCTTGTTTTAATAAAGTAGAGATAAGGAAAATGCCTGATATTTAAATAAATTTGAAATAAATTGTTAATATTGTCTATCATCTTGACCATGAAATAAAAATGTCTTTCTCATCTTTCCTAAACACTCAGATCACTCTGTCTTATTCCACTCTGAGCTTTCATCACTTTTTTTTTTAGTGTGAGTTTGGTTCCTCCACACACATTGTGCAGGATGGTTAAGTATCATCAGGTAAGGTTGTTGAATCACATGTATGGCCAGATCTTATAAGCTCACCAGGTTGGAATGTGCTTTCAGCTACACTAAGCTAACTCAGGAAAATTCTGCTGAAGTCAACAGCTACATACACAAGAAAATAATTTAAGGCTCACTGTGTCTGCAGACACAATTCTGTACATTCAGTATCTGGCAGTTTTGTGTGCAGCGGAACCCTACTGTGCTTCTGTTCAAATAAAACAATCTGGAGGTGCTTCAAAAAGAAACAGAAAAATCCCTCATTCTTTGAAGCTGTCTTTTGAACCTTCCCAGCCAGCTGGAAGCAACATGGTACAGACATGCTGTTGTCCTGTTTTTCTATTTAAGAGCAGGATATGTGTGACAAAAGGATGAGGAGGTAAATACACAAAACAAGAATGATGAGTTTTCAAACACAGATGGAATAAATGAAAAATAGGTAACAGATATCATTTTAAAGTTGAATTAGAAGACAAGAAATATAACGTTAATGATCTTAAATGTAATAGATTGGGATTTTTGTATTTTTCCATAGATGTCAGTAATGATTTACTGTGAAGCATTCTGCATAAAATTCTTACAATACTGGATCATATATTTGAATTATTTGTACTTATTGTATATATTGTAGAATTTACCCAAATAAGAGCTTTTTAATTGGTAAAATTGTCATATATAAATATGTATACATGCATTAATATAAGAGCTAGAACACAATCACACTTGGATACAGTTTGTGAGGATATCCAACTTATGTTGCAGTGAAATGACCAGGTACTAGGGGTGGTTTGACTGATTTCTCAACCACAGCAGAATAAAAATAATACTGGATGGAAATGTTGTCCCCTGTAGGAGAGCTTTCAAATGATTTTATGGGTGATGAAGTATGTATTGTAGTCTGCCTATGCAGTGGGATAAGCCGGGGCTCCAGCCGTTCTCTGTGTGGAGGCTGTCTATGCATCTGCCCTGTTCTCCAGCACCATTTGCAGTACCACCATGGTGCTGGTAACATGCTGGGTGAGCAAACCTGTGGCTTTCCAAATTCATCTGAGCAGACCAAAGCGGGGGCGTTTCCCACAGTGTGAACGATAGAACACCGTGTGTTCAGCCTCTTCTTCTCTCCAACATAAGTCACTTCTTTTCTCACTGCATGGAGATGCTACCTCCTTTCACCCTTTACTGGGAAAAGCAGCATCTTGCCCTACAGATATGACTAGATACCACAGTTTGATTCATTTTTTTTTAAATTCAATCACCTAATGAAATTTTAGATACTATGGGGTGCTGTCTAGCTTCCACTTCAGAAAGTCTTGTATTTCTACAAATCCTGGGCCATAACTGTCCATCAGGTTGAAGTCCTGTGTCCTGTAAGATGTCACAGTGGGCACCAGAAGTCTGTGTTTGGAAAGTAAATCCAGCCCCAAAATTCTCTTCTTCTAATCAACCGTAAGATAATACAACTTGTTATGCTCAAATACCTTTTTCTAATGTTTGAACATCTGTTGCAATTGAAATGAGATGCTGAGTTCTGGCCTTATCTGTTTACAAAATGACCTGTCTTGAACAGCTGTATATCACTTTTCCTTTCTCATTTCCCTCACAGTTGCAGTGATTTGCCACCTATAGGCTACAGTCTGTTTTGTCTGAATTTCATTTGTGTTAATTGACTTTTTTTTCCCTCAGATTAATGATTTTTACATTTGAAAAAAAGGCATAGTGAGGGTTGTATTCATTATGGTGTTGTAGGTGCACTCTGAAGAATAAATATGAAGACCAAAGACCAAATTCATTCTGTCTATCAAGACATGGGGTTACTTTTCAGAGCAATTTACATCTTGTAGAAAAGATGGGGATGGGATGATTCCATAAATTGTTACTTGAGACTCGGGAGACAAAAAGTTATAGTTAAAAAGTCGTTTGGTAGGTAGAATTTTCATATTCTAACCATACACTTCATATCTGTAATCACAAAGTTATGAATCATCATTAATCAACTAATCTGACTTCACAAAGTCTATTATAGCCACTTTTACCATGTAATTACAGCTATCTTGAATAAAGTTAATTTGTCTGTGATATTAATCTTTCAAATATGCTACTTGAACACCTCAAATGAGTCATTTAAAATCATAGTAAGAATTTAAAGGTAGCTTTATATTTAAATGGGTTCAAGAACCTATAGCTTCTGTTGGAGCTCCTTTTGCTCCAAGGCATTTTCTGCACGTTGAAATAAAGTATTTCCTCAGGAGCTCCCTCAGCATTGCACAACGATCAGAAGAGCCCTCCTGTAATCTCTTCTGCATTCCCTTCTGTACTGTCACTCAGATTTTCAAGCTTTACATGCTTTAGTTGGCTTTAGCATGATAGAGTTTTAAAAACTCTGTGCTGTACTTAATATAATTCTGAATCATTTCCTAATCCTGTTCTAACAATTCTAATGCAAATTCATTATCATCTTAAAAGTATAGAAAAAAGAAAGTTAAAAGTTAGTGCTGAACTGAAAGAAATCACTGCCTCAAGGATGGTGAAACTAAATTGATAACAATTAGTGAACGAATGACATGTATTAAGGGATGTAGAAATCTGACTAGTCTCACACTTCACGGCAAACTTACATAAACAGTCTTCATAATAAGCTGTGGATTGGAAGTTATGTGTTTAAGGTCTTGCTACTGGCTTTTAGGTAATTTTATACAGGGACATAATTAATCTCAGTACCCCTGTGCAGACCCAGAGTGTGTACATATGCAATAGGCTTTTATAAACAGAGGAAAATGAAAGAAGAAGGGAAATAAAGCAGCAATTCCTCTGAAAAAGCCTTCACTTTTTTCTACTTCACCTTGAAATAAAAATAATTTTCTTCAACACAGTAGTTGTTCCTATAGCACACTGCCACTTTTACTTTTCATTTGGATTCAAGGTCCAACACTGTTCAGTAAATTCAACAAAAAGGTTCTCTGTGATTTCAGTGAGTATTGCTTAAGTCCATGTAAAACACAACACAAGTCATTAAAGGAAGAAAAAAAGAAAAAAACTAACAACTCTCCAGTTTCTATGTTTTGACCTCGAATATCCTGGCTCATGACCTAACATTTTTTCATGTGAAAAATGAAAAAAAATGGAAAAACTTGATTTTTTTCCTGGAATATAGACAACGGTTTTTCTTCACTAGGGACTCTGAAATTGGTCATGATATCTTTAGTGCCTTCCAGATTTTATTTTCAGGTTTTACATTATCCCATTTATTAACAAGAAGGGTAATTAAAGATATATTTTTTTCTCCATTTCTTTTTGAAGAAAAGGAAAGGTAAGTTATGAGCTAGAAAGTCTTCCCCATGTGCCTTTCCAGACATCAATATTTTCCTCATGACCTTTAGAAATTTCTGAGGCTTCTGAGGTTTCATGTTTGTAATGGAATGAAATATTCAAAAAATTCTTGTAAAAGTATCTGCATCAAGAGAACTGGAGAAATGAAAAAGATAAAAAGCAAAAAACTGCCAAAAACTAGACATATTCACTTCCCCTTGATTATACAGAAATCCTAGACTATATGTTGAAAAGTTTGTTTTCATTATTGATCACTTTCCTTTTTTTATTATGAATAACAAAATTTTCTGTTATCCTCCATAAAATAAACTTCACTGAAGTTTCTCTAAGCTTCTCATTACTAATTTGAATATCTTTAATTTTACATTGTCTAATGCCCATTTTTCTCAAGTAATATGAAAGATTCATGGCTATAAATGTATGAAGTGTGAACCAGTGTGAATGCATGCATTTTTCTTTTTTTAATTTATATAAATTTTTTAACTAAGAGTAAACATGTTGCCAAATGGCTTGAATATGTCATTTTTTCAGAACTTTTTAGAAGTGCATAATCAAAAGGTCCTAAAAACAAATATTCTAGATAAAATAATGTGGAATTTTGAGATCAGCATTGTAAATATTATTATGCCTTCAGATAATTCTTTTTGCTGTTTTCTGAGCCTTTCCATCTCAGCTCTGTGGTTCTTAAAACGAGAATGCCTGCATACCATATAATCTTTATATATCAGAACACACTTTTGTGCTGTATTTTATGCAAGATTTAATCTATATTAGCTTTTGAGTTCTTTAAGTCTTTTACTGTGCAATCTGCTGGTTGATAAGGTTTCCTGATTGTTTCCAGTATCTTTTCTTCATATTACAAAGCCGTGATGAATGTCTGTGATTAGTTGATGTTAAAGCACAGATATTTTTGTATGCTTCAGTCACAGGCATATGCAGGGAGAAGATCACATTGGCCACCATTTCCACAGCCAGAAACAAAATACACCAAACTATTTCAGTAAGTCTTAGTCTATTTCCTTAACCAATCAACTCCATATAGAGCTGGTGATTCGCATGTAGCTTAGGTGTATGTGCCACTGCAAAGAATGTATGTCCCATGTACATCCTATTACAGGAGAATTTCTAACACTTGTTTTCAGGTTTATTTCTTATGGGTATACCCATAATCTTAATACCAGGAAAGTCAAAATTAGTTCTGGCACAAGGCTGAGGCTTAGCCGGTGGACTACTATAGTGGGAATACAGCACCCATCTGTGCCCCAAACCAGGTCTTTTACCCATTTTTCCAGGGATGCGTAGGCAGATGTTAATTGGAGGGAGAATTTCCTCTTGAGACCAAACCACACTCAAATCATATGTAAGGACAGCACACAGATCACCTTGCCCTTAGAGCACTGCTTAGCATTTTCCACCATTTAAATGCTTTCTTTTTTGACTGCACTACCCAATGAGCTTCTGTACACACCTGTTTTGGCCTATTTTAAACTCACCTCTGGCTGCAATGGTTTGAAGCTTCATGTACAAGTGCCATACAAGTGTATTAAAGGTGTTCACTGGTGGCCTTTATAAATATTCTTTAGCATTTTAACTGATAAATGTGTACCAGTATTTCCGTTAATCACTAAAACTGAGGAAACTATTGCAGGCTCCTGCTTTAAGATCTATTTGCTGTCTGAGACCTGGTTGCTTTCAGTAACACTTATCACTGTTTCAAAACTCTAAAACTTCAGAGCATTACCCTATACTACTTCCATAAAAAAATGCTTTGTCACTAATCCTTTGGAAATCAGGTCTGACAAGAGAAAACTGCTGAAAACTGCTCTGTAATTTCAAAAACTAGAGTTATTATTAAAGGTTACTCAAAGGTTGTTGTAACTCAACTATTGTTTACTTTGAAATGTATAGATATGGTTTATATCACCAATTTCATCCTGGTTTTCATCCAGTTCACTGTGCTGAAACATCTCTTCTATGCATTTTGAATGACTTCATGGTACCCGCTGATAGGGGTGACCTTACAATTTTCTCCTGCTGGATTTGTAAGTGGCACTTAATGTTTTCAGAATGAAGCCTCCTTTCTTTGTGTACATCATCAAACTGGTTTATTGTTCATATCGTCTTTTTAAAATATACCTCTAACCATAGGAATTAGAGTGTAAGAAGTCATGCTTGATATTTGATTTTCTGCTGACATGTCATAATCACTGTTTCTAATCAGGAGGCGTGTATCAGTAATTTGAATGACACTTTGGAAGGACTACACTTAGTGATTTTTAATAAGTAACGACTGAAATTCAGAGCTGGGAGATTTGTGATTTGAGATTCTGGTAGTATCGTCATAGATAGAAGGCAGTGTTACATTTTTGGATTCCATTATAGTGTACAAATAATTCAATGCTGTATTCTGTATTTTGTTGCTTAGGTACAAAGCATCTTAATAAAGATATTCATCATCTCCCACTGACATTACAAAAGCAGAAAGATCATCAACTCCACTCGGCTTTCTGCTGCACCCATGAATGTCTTCAACTCATTCCAACTTTAGTCAGTAGTTAATTATACTATGAAGCATGACTGACTATATGGTTTCTATACTGAGAGAGCTCCATTAACTTTGAGTAAGACAGCTGATCAATTTTAAGAGCCTGCTGCTTACACAAAGAGCTTTCCCTGCTGTGCCCCAATTTATTTGCAGGACATTTTTTTCCACTGTACTCACCAGGATGTGCTTTATGGCCTCATTCCTCTCCTTTCTTTTTTTTCCTTTTGTTTGTGCATAGTTAATGTTATTATAAAAGTAAATATACTATCCATAGGAGTATTCCCATATGGCATACTCTTATAAATTTTAATTAAAATAAGATTTTTTTCTTTTTAAATGGTGGTCATACAGAGTTAAGTAGAACATCACTATAACAATCTGGGGAATGCATCTTAATTGATTTCTGCATTTTGTTGAGATTATATACAACTGAATCACTGAATGCCTCTGTGTTTGTGATATCTACAGCTTGTTATCAGAGTGAAGTTAGATATCTCTGAGAACAGAAAAATGGTCGTCAAACATATGGTCTAAGTACCTTTGGAGTATTGAGATAGCTAGAGATTTTAACTGAATTTCCTAAATTTTAATTGAAACTAAGAAAAGCTGTCCAAATATCCTTGAATTGTTTACTTGGAAAGAAAATCCCCTTAGAAGAGAACAACCAAAACTCATCAATAGAGTTTTAATGTCCACAGAGACCAATAAAGTCCTGGGAAAGCAAAGTCTAGAGGTAAACTGCAAGACATGAGAGTACTTTCCAGCTCCCATTACATTTGTTACTTCCAGTCTACATGTCAAGGGAAAACATAATTATGTATGATCTGTCCTTGCTCTAGTACTTTGGTAGGAAGGAAATTGAAATACATAAGCACAAGAGGTGTGGACTGAGCAGATTATAGGATATTCTGGTAGGTCCCACGGTTTATGTAATGAGGAGAGCAGATCTGTGGATTTCCTCTGAAGCATTTCTACCTCATAGCTGGAAGTGGCCCAACCATTTCTCCATTTGCCTTCTAAATCTTCCAGATATCTCAGGAATTTTAGCTTTTTCCTCAGTGCGGTCTTGTCTTCCTGTGCTTTCATCATCTGCTATTTAAGTATTTAGAGTATTATTATCTATGATGTTGCTCTTCATACGTTCAGAGAGGCAGCCAAATATGTTTCTTTATGCATCTATTCAGAAGAGTAAACACCTCGTAGTTAGGAGGGGTCAGGAAGGAACATTGCTTTTTGCAACCATACTTCACTGTTATGCATAAACACACTCTTCTGTGCTCACAACACTAACTCTTGTCATCTTCTGCACTTTTTTAAATGCTCTAGAACATTTTCTCATATTTTTATTTTATTTTGAATTTTAGAACTCATAAACTGTTCCATTGTCATTGGTATCCTACTTCATTTTTCTGGACCTACATTCAGTATTGAACAGTATTTAGACTGTTAGCAATTTAACTGAAATGTTTACTATCTTGCAACTAACTTAGTAGTGCTTATTTGTGCTAAACACGGTTCAAAATTAGACCTTAGATTTCTTAAGCATGTTAGCAATGTTAACATTTGCTATAGTATCATTTAGTTTCTGAGACCTTTGGACTTGAAGCAATGCTTTTAAAACCATACTGCTCCTCAAACAAATGGTTTGAGGGTAACAGTCATTTATGTTTCTAAGACAAATAGTATTGTTCATATTTTAAAGTACCTTCCTCATTCCATTTGCTAAAAATATATCCTAGACATATAGCTTAAACTAAACAGCCAACATGTAAAACTCATGATAGGTGCGTCAGAGTGAATTATGCCATGCATCCCACAAATCCTCCCAAATTTCCTGCTTGAATTTAGTTTTGTTTATTCTGGTCACTTTTTAACATTTCTTTTAGAAAATGCAAATAAGAAATTGGTTTATTTCTTGGAGTTTCATGGGTTTAAAATTTTGTTAGACAATCTGATAGCTCCCTCTTCTTTTCATATATATTTATATAAATACACATATATACCTATGCATGTATGTCTATAAATTTTTGCAAAGAGAGGCTGTCTTATCTTAAACTGCTTAAATCACTTATTTACTGTCTTTTCCATTTACGGAGAGCTGCAGCTACAGAGGTCACTTCAGCAGCTCCATGCTTTTTAGTCTTCACTTTTTCTTCTCTCCTTTTGTTTCCATGTGCATTCCTACTCTATTCCTTTGCTCTCATGAGATGATTTCTGATGTATCTGATGTATCTGAGTCAACTTAGATTTATAATGAGTGTTCAGTATAATAATGGGGAGTAAATGTTAACGGACATTAAATGGAAGAGCTTGGAAAGAAGCAAGAGAAAATCTTTGTGAAGAAGGAGGCAGCTTCAGGACATTCAGGGTATGAACATCATTATACTCTGAATTGATATCTGGTGCAATAGATGTCTGTCTCTGCTGTATTTAAAGAGGAATCCTAGTGAAATGAGCAAGCATACACATGCCTAAACCTTGGTAGAGTACTTTCCTATGTATGGCTTGCGCATCAGAAAAAACATGGGAGATATATTCACCAGTATTCCAGGAGGTCTGTGTGCTGCCAAGCAACGTGAAGGCTCAGCTCGCTACATGCTTTTAGGCTCTTCTGCATCCCCAGTTCTCAGGCTTGTCTAGGTTTGCTTGCATAAGAGGAGATATGTTTAACAGGAGTGTAGAGATAAAACAGCCTAAGATCCACCATCTCCTTACATGAGATGCCCTGGACTGTTGCCAAATAATGCTGTCAAAGAACAGCAAAACTTAAAGCTCAGAAAGGATATGTGGCATTTCATATGTGAACTTGAAAGAAATCCAGACCCATGCCTACATGCTGTAAGAGATGCCTATCAGATCACTTATGTTTGTGAAATTTGGGGTTGGAAGTTTCCAGCTTGAAAAAAAAAAGGTGGCAGCAGAGGGAAGGAAAAGTAGTGTAGAAAAGCACAGATATTCCTGTGAATGTAGAAGATAAAGGCTACAAAATACTGTGAAAACAATTATAACAACATTTATTCAAATAATATATTAATATGCTTAATGCTTCAGCTCAGCTTTCAACTGACAAGATCATATGCTAATGTAAGGCATAAGTAGAGTTTTATCTGTGTTATGTTTTCTTTTAATTTTGAGTCACTGACACACAGAAAACAATATTTTCTAGATAAGAAGTAATATTTTTCTAAGAAGCCTTTGCTATAGCAAGCTTGCAACATGGATAAATCTCAGTATGCAATGTTTTATCTTCAACTGATAGCATTTTAACAGGGGAAGAAAAACACAAAAGGGAATAGAAAGGAAAAGGAGTAAATGACTATGCATTAGACTTGCTTTCCTTGAAATATATATTATTGATATCATTCTACAGGACTTGGTGCAAATTTTTTCATAAGCACAAAACAAAGGCTATTAACTCTCTGACCTGTGATTAAATGTCAGAGATTGTAACATATGGGAAGGAAATAAATAGTAAAAAATGAGATTATTAAAGTCAATTATCAGCGTACCACAAATTTGAAAGTCGACAAATTTATTGTAAGCATCAAGACAAAGGGAAGTTTTAAGGAGAAAATTGAAGGAGTTTTGTGAGGTAGGAGTTGAAATCTCGGTAACAGATGATTTCTGGTAGAAAACTAATTTTGAAAAACACTGGAAATGAAAACATTCTCATATTACATATCCCAAAAGAGATGGGGGGAAATGGTAGAGAGAAAAGAGTAAGATATTCAAGATAAAGTTAATAATAATAATAATAAAAACTCACACAGCATGTTTAAAAATACACATGTAGGAACAGTGTCCAGCTTTGATCAAGGCTAGATGAAAGTTATCTGTTCCACAGGATAAGATATAGGGTGAGAATATCTTGTGGCTAAACTGTAGAGCAAATAATCTTGGCCTAAAATTCAAATATTTCATGAAGTCTGAAAATTCTAATATTTCATGTTTTGTCCTAGAACATCCTCAAACCTAGGTTTGAGATAAAATTATCTTCATCAATAATAAATACTCTGAACCTTGCTCCTTTGGAAGAACACAGCTACTAAAAAATCTGAAGAAAAGAACAGAGTTAAATGTTGAAACGTTACATTTCAAACATGGAATACCAAAATGTTTTGTTCCAAGATACATTTTTTGCCTCAAAGCAGCAGTTTCCATTTAAAATTCAACTTCAAAACAAACAAAAGTATTTTGGTTTTGTCTGGCTTTAAAATTAATCTAATTTTTTTCATTTACACTATAATTCATTGTGACAAAAAACATAGATCTTTACATTATTTTCAGTGGATATTTTCCGGAATTCAAAAAAATTCATTATACCTTCATTTTATCCAAATTAGCTATACTGAGACAGAAGATTTACTCCGTCTCCTTGGCTCTTCTCTGACTTTTTTCTTTCACACTTTGTAGAAACTGGAAAGTCTCTCTCTCCTTGAAATGTAACAAACCATAAACAGTGATGATTTAAGAGTTTAAGTAAAGCCCAGGGGATGCAGTGTTATTGAATTGTCTCTCTACCTTCCATAACAGAGAAAAATCTCAAGGGATTTGGAAAGCAGATTGGTGTCAAGTGTGCTTTAAGTTTATGCTTTATGTTTTACTGAGGATTTGAAATGTTGTTTAATATATATTTTTAACTGTTTCCAATTTCATTTTCAATAAGTTAGAGCTTTTCTTAATTTTCAATTATAGCATATATATAAAAAAAAGTTGTTTCCATTTTCAGAGTTGCCAGCCGTTCAAATTATCTCAGGTAAATCTGGCAAGCATGAGGTGCTCTATATATCTTACACAACAAATACAGATAACAACAGTTCAAAGAAACTCTAAATCAGTCTACATCTTGAATTAGATTTGGGAACTTTAGGGATTGGAGTATAGTGCTGCTTTGCTTCAAGAGTCAATCTAGGAAATGACATTATCATAAGTGAAGACAAAAACAAGTTTCTCTAGTAGGCATGAACTTAAAACATTCAAGCAAGGAGAAAGCAAGAAGAGGGAGCCGACAGCACTAGAGCTGGGATTCATCTGGCTAGCATCTACAATATTTTCATGTGAGATAGCAATTCTGAGCTCTTGTTGTAGTCAGTGGAGAA
This sequence comes from Crypturellus undulatus, assembly GCA_013389825.1. NCBI lineage: Eukaryota > Metazoa > Chordata > Aves > Tinamiformes > Tinamidae > Crypturellus > Crypturellus undulatus. The sequence continues at coordinate 41,334 of VWPW01013399.1, forward strand.
AAAAAAATGGAGTTCTTAAAGGATGATACTAGTTGCCTTTAAATGGTCACCCCAAAATAAGTTGACTATGTGTCTTTATTGCACAACTAAACATCTGTTATCTTCCTTTGTAGTCAGTAAAGTCATGTAATGTCAGGTGGAGTAAAGTCCAACTGAAGTTGTCCCACCACCCCTTTAAGAGACTACTGTGTTATAAAACATATTCTGACTTGAAACTTAAACAAAAGATGAAAGTAAATAACTAATAAAACAAATATTGCCCAAAATAATGCAGAAGAAGCAGGTGTTTTTAATAAGAAAAAAAAATAATGGCAGCAAATACATTTTTAACTGCATCTCCTTTACTATATAATATGCCCCAAAAAACTATCATGAGAAAATCTTTAATCTCCATAATTTCACAGTTCTCTATGTATTTTCTCTTTATCTTACAGGACACATAGATTTTTTTCTTCTAAATCTATGTGCAAATTTCTGAAAGGATACTGTGTGCTTGATTAGTGTCTAATTGTGCCTGATTCTATTTTATTTTACATGCAGAAGCTCTAACTGCTATATTCAGTATTATTTTTTTTAATAGATACTCTTAGGATACTTTTCTACTGCAGTGAAATTATCTTTTTTTTTTTTTTTTCCCTCAATAAGTAACTTCCTTCTGGTCTTAAAGAAGTTGTTTACAAATGCGGTATGAAATGAGATGTTGACAGTTTTTTGTTATATACTTAAAGAAAATTCTGGTGCCTTGGAAAAAAAGGCAGGAATAACATGAACTAAATTGATAAAGCTATGCTTTTTAGCCTGCTCCTTACTTCAATCAATTAAGAATTCTCTATGCCATACCACAGTATGTGGCTCCTACAGCATGAATACTTTATGCTTCACTTGTTCTTCTATAATACCTCCCAGGAAATTTTTTTATTATTATCATTTTCTTTTTCCTTTTTTCCCCCTTTTTCCCTGTTATGAGCAGCACAAGCATGTATACCCTAAAAAGCTTAACATTTGGTGTATAATATTGTGACTGTCTGGATCACATTAATTTCTTATTTTTCATGTGATTCTGCTTAATATTTACTCATGCTTTTAAGCATAATGTCTCAATGTCTCTATGACTGCTTAGATTTAACACTGAGTTTAACTCTGCTGGAATCACTATGCTTCTAGCATTTTAAATAACATTCATTTGTTTATGGCAACTATGGATAGATAATTCTATTGCTGCAGAGTGAGACTATATATACAAAAGATCTTTCCTAAAATACTTAAAATAATAGCTGTAGCTGTATATTTTATGTAGCAATCCCTATGGCAAACTATTTCGCTGGAAACATCTCTCAGTTATCACAGTTGCCAAAATTTCTTCTGAATTTGGACATGAACCTGTTCAAAACAAAACCAAGCAAAACAAAGGAGAAAATGAGGAGTAGGAAATTTGCTTTGGTGATAAAGACAAATGGTATTCAATACATTTCAGCTGCTGACTACTCAAAGTAGATTTTGGCTTTGGGATCTAAGGCATGGTAAGTTGAAACCACTCAAACTAGCAGTCCAGCAGTTACTTCCCAACTGTGTCAGGATAGGAATCAAACAGCAAAATTCAGGAAGCACGGTATTTCGTATAATTAGATCTTTATTCTGTCCTCTTCAAGTTAATAGTCGTTAATAGCAATAGACTGTCTGTCTGCTGTTAGAGCCAAGATTATGAAGCATGTTTACCTTATAAAATGTCTAAAGCATGGGTCCAAAATAAAGTATGCTCTTATTTCACTGAGTGCCTTTTGTACTTTCAGTCCATTAATCTTAGGCAACTTTTTTTTTTCTTTTTTTTTTCTTTTTCCTAATGTTAAGGGGATGCTAATGTTGTTTAAATATTTATACTAACAATTTAAATATAACTGCTTTCCTAAGCTCTAGAGTTGCCAGAGTTTTTTTGTCAGATCCTCATTTTCTTCAAAGGCATTTTTTTAGCAAGAACACTTTTCCAGCCATTGATCAAAATCCAATACCAACAAGGAACAATTGTAATTACGATCAATAGCCGATGAACATTATTTGCTCTCAGTAATATGAAATCACACACTAATGTTCTGTCTACAGTTAGACTGAAAAAAACTTTGATACCAACCATTTTTTTATTAGGTAGGATAAATAAACTTGGAATGGACACAAATCCATTAGCTTAGTATTCTGTTCAAAATTTTCAAGAGTATACTGATACAAGGGAATGAAAAATAGTGTCATTAAGTAACACTTAAATAAGATTTTCTTTCAATGAGTGTCCTCTTAATCAGAATTACTAGCAAAAAATATTTTGTAAACAAACCAGAAATAAGCTTGCATATGCTAGATGAAAAATTATCAAAACAGGTTTCTATTTCCTGCTTATAAGTGTACCACATGTAAACTACCAGAGTGTAACAAATACACTTAAATATGTTACTATGACTCTTGAGTTCACTAATCCAAACTTTATATTCACTAATTCTATGCTTAAAAGTTAAATACAGTCTTACATGCTTAGCTAGCTGTAAATATAATTTATAATGTTATATTATAACACAGGAAAACCACTTATACAATAGTGGAAATATTCAATTCTTAATGATGCAGTGTGAAATGCTAAGAAATACTGCAAAGTACACTGAATAAAAACAAAAAAAAAAACACTTTTTTTTTTTTTTTTAGCAAAAATTGCTTTGGACATGTGTCTAAAATAAGTGTATTTTTTTCATAATCAGTTTAGAATTATTCCAGAAATATTACTTACATAAGGAAGATTAACATGTAAACAAGAACTGCAAAGCTGGCCTGCAGTGTTCAATCTTTGTTCCTAAAGCATATGAAATTAGTTGGGCAGCTTTCAACTTAAATATTCTTCTAAAAAACAGTGTGCCTTTATCTTTCTAAAGTTTATGAGTATTTTACATTTTATCTCAAATTTATGTATGGTATCTAATCTAAAACAATGTTGAAAGCTACTGCAAGGGTGAAAAGGACAAACAAGACAAGTTTATAGTTAACTGAAAGCAAAGTAGAAATTGATGCTTCATCAAGCCTTTGGGGGGAAAGTGGGAAAGAGAAAAAGAAGTGATAAGAAAAAGAAGTGAGCATAAAATAATAGAATAGCAGTCCTCAGAGAACAAATTCCTAAGCTAGAACTACAGAAAGTATAAAAGACAAGCGAATACTTTTGACTAAAAAGCTTCTCAGGTATAAATGCTTCTTCCTGCAAAACATTGTTTAATTACTGAAATTGGATTTTTGCAAACATTAGTAATTAATGAAAATTTATGATTTAGAATCAGTGGCATTATTCATAAAATATAACTGTGTATAACTTTTTATTATGCAAGGTTAGGAACTTATTCACAATAACTTCCTTGGTATCTTAGATTTACGTGCATATTTTCTTATGAAAAAAACACATACCATAGAGCAAGTTTATTTGTACATACTTTTGACTAATTTTCAAAAAAATCATTTTTTTTTATTTGCTGTAAGTTTGCTAGCCTTTTGATTTTCTACTACTCTGCAGAAGCAGAAAGAAGCACAATCCATTTAGATATGAAGTCAGTAGACCCCCTTCTACCTTTCAGCCAAAGCATATGGCTGATCAAAATGGTTAAACCAAGGTCAAGAAATAACACTTCTTAAACAGCCATCAAAATGCAGTGTACTCCCGAAAAGTTGTCTAATGAAAAGATTTTCACATCAACTCAGGTTATTATGCACCATGTATCTTTTCAAAATAATAGCAACACGTAAGGAATATTTCTAATTACTTTGTTGTTTTTGTCTGTATGTATGAGTATACATATGGAGGCAACATCATACTTATTTAGAAAAAAAACTTATACACACACAAATCTGCATATAGATGTGTTTATATACAAATATATATGCATAAAATATGTCCATATACAAATAAATAAAATAAACATATGTTTTGTGTATATTTATGTATATATATGTATAATTCAGGTGGGAAAACAACAAGTAACCAAGTGGATAATGGAATTTTTTTGCTGCAATATACTAATCAGCATGACTCAGCCTGCACCCTTATTAGAGATCAATGTGTTAAATGGCTCTTGCTGCCTGATTTCTCCTTGCTGCCAGCTGCCTTTAAGTGGTGATTCATTCAGGCAGTTTTGGCATGACTTTGGAATAGTGTAAGGTTTGCAAATGGGATCCAGACTTGTCACTGTCCTCGGTGCCTTGGAAAAGTGTTTCGGAAATCTCCAATGATTCAGCCATGGAGGCAAAAGATGGGCTAGATTTTCCAACATGGATTGAACTTTTAGTAAATTAGTCAATTAATGTCTATATAAAAGATTAATAGGAGTGAAATCAAATGTGGAGAAGCCCAGTTTCAGCTTCGCTGGAGCTGGGACTTGCTCAGTGTGCCATGGGGGCCCAGGACTCCTCAGTGCCAGTGCTGGTGGGTCCAGTCCGATTGGGTTCTGGCCTCCAGGTGCCATCCCACTGCCTGGATAAGGGCCTGGAGATGGGACTGGAGTCGGAGTTGACACGGAGTTGGCTGCAGTGTTGCAGGGCAGTGACTGAGGCCCTCACACGGCTGCAGCTGGGTGGCCACAGCGAGCCCAGCGACAGCGACCTGCAGCACTGGTGGCAACCTTAAGGGACCAAATATTCAAGACCTACATTCTCTTACTCGCTGCCTGAGAGAGCTATTAACTCATTTCGCTCTCTGAATATCCGTGACTTACTGTGTAGGCAGGATGTATCTCTGCGTTCTCCAGCATTTCCCTTCATGTATTTCCATGCCACATTTTTCCTGTGAAATCCTGTCATAAGAAAGGACAGGCTTCCTTGTTCAAAGGTGATCTGCCATGTTTAAATCCTTGTATTACCACAAAATGAGCACTGCCCTTTCAGGTTCTGACTCAGTGAATCGCCAAGGGAGCCGTTCTCCCCCAAATTAACTGTGAGAGACTCCCACCTTTAACAGCCTTATTGCTTATTATACTACTTGATGACAGTCGATCAAGAAAGCTGGGAAGTAAAGACATAATATACATATGCACATTATAATGAAACTTTTTCCCATCTGTTTCAGCCAACTCTGTTTTCTGTAGGAGCAGAACTCCCATATGCTGTGAAATCCTGCGGTATATTCAGTGTGATAGCAAGAGAGAGATTGCAATACCCCCACTCCTCTCAGCTCCTACCTGGTTTACCAGCTCTTACCTGGTTTGTCAGCTACCTAGACCTCGTTCACACCTCACAAGCCTCCAAAGGCTCTAACTAGGCAGTGAACCATAGGTAAACAAAATGAGAAGCCCCAAATTGGATACCATCAATGAGTTTAAAACTCATCCCTTGCACTTATATCTGTCAAATGGCTACAGGCAACCAGTGAATAGTGAGGGTGAGAAGGTAAAATCCAACGAGGTTCCTTGGGAGATCATTCCTCTTTTCAAGCATCAGCAGTGGTAGAAATAAAAACAAACAAACAAAAAACCGAAGTAGCAGCCCTCCTATTGACAAACTTGATTTCACAGGCAAGTCAGCAGCTCTCCATAAGTTACTGTTACTCAGAGTTACAGGTACATAAGATTATGCAAAATTTACTAAACACCCTTGCCAGATTTTACCAAATACCTTGTAGAAACAAACAACTTGAGCACAGCCTGTATTTTTTTTAATCTACAAAAGGTCATCTACAAAATGACAAAAGGTCCTGTACATGCAGGAACATAGCAAGGAGCAAAAAAAAATAACACATAGCAGTATCATGGTGACCACAAATCTGTGAGCTGAATCACCTTTGGAGATAATATATTTATTAACACTACTGTAATATGTATTGATTGATTTTTTTATATATATATATATGATATTTGCAGGGAGAAAAAAAGTCTTCCCTTACACTCAAATTAGCATTTTCCCTTTATTTTTTGGAAATCAGAGAGCATCTGAAAGGGAAATTCACATTCACTTTAATTTCCATTAAATAACTTCATAGAAGAGTCAGTCAATCTCAGTTCATTAAGAGCAACTGGCCTGAAGCAAATTCCAGAGAGACAGCAAAATACCCTTTTCATTGCATTTGTTGTCATCTATTCCCAAGGCCAGAAGAGCTGGTGCTGCCAAACTTCAAGGGCTCTAATTTTACGTAGCATTTTTCTTTTCTTGCATGAGTATTCTGAGTAAGTATTAGTTTTGAACCTCAGAGGTTGAGTCAGATTGCCTCTCAAGTCGAAAGAATGCATTTTACTGCAGATACACTCAAATGGTAAAGTGAACAACACACCATAAAAAATATATATATAATTCTCCTTAAAATTGTAAAAACACCTGAAAGACTCAGCCCCGGTGAGCCTTGAATGTTAATATTACTGAAAACAGTTTTTAAACTGAATTCTGAGCTGCATCTTGAAGATTCATCCATTGTAAAAATGAGGAAAACTAATTACAAATACACTTTAAATCTTTTTAAGTGTCTCTTTAGACTGAGAGCTGACTTAGTAAATGTAATCATTTAGCACTTGTTTGTGTGCCAGAGCCTAAACTGTATTTTGTAAAGGATATTTTAGAGACATCATCATTGACAGAAATACTAACTGAATTAAAATCTACCCTCGAGTGCAAGTGCATCAAATATAAATATATATTATTTTCAGTAGAGTATCAACACATTACTTACTATGACAGGAGCGTTTAATATTCAAGTTAAAGACATTTATTGCTAAATGCAGAAACTGCTAGTACCACCTGCTGGCAGAAATGCAAAACTGAAAGTTATTTTGCCTACAGTATTTTGTCATACTCTGATAGCAATCAATTGATTGCAACACTCATGTCAGCGTTAATTATAAACAATATGCATCTATCTATAGAGAGGAATTTGAGTACTTAAGTTATATTTCTGGTGAAGTGAGTTACTATCCAAATAGTCATAATATAAAAGAAATAGGGGAAAGAAAAGGTGGAGAAAACAAGGTTAACTGGATTTTAGGTAAGTTGCCATTAAAATACATTTTAGAAAGCAGTGATCTCTCATTTCTAATGCTACAGTCCTTCTTTGTCAGCTGGGCTGATGTGTGACCTCTGTACTCCTCTTACTCGGGAACTTCTATTGATGTCTTACTTTTAACACCCAGTAGCATTTAACTGGCAGTCGGTTTATCCTTTAGTGCCGCGAGACTCATGAGGAAGTTTCAAGATAAATGAGTAATAGTTTGACCTGGAATATTCTCAGCTACCTGAGGTTTTCTTTTCTTTCTTCTTCCTTTCCTCCTCCTGTTTTCCCTCCCTTTCTTTTGCTTTCTTAGATTCTTGTTCTTTCATCCTTTTGCTTTCCTTTGTTTCCCTCCTTCTCTCTTCCACTCTTTTTTTCTGACTCTCATTCCATTGCTATTCTCTTTGCTTTTCATTCTTCCCTCCCTCCTTCCCTTCCCCTCTTTTCTCTGTCCTTCCTTCCAAGGACCAATCTATTACCTGTAATTTCACAATAAACCATAATCCCTTAAGTTTTGAATTCATGAATTTATAAGAACCCTTCCAGATCCATTTTGATTTTTTTTTATTATTTCATCATTTTTAAATCATTCTGTTTGTTCTGTTAACAATCTGAAACAGAAAGAGAAAAAACTTGCCCACAAATTTGAAGCAACTTGCATAAACTAGCAAGTTAATCTGCTACAGATATATATTTAAGATAGAAATTATGAATTTTTAGCTATTTTATTGACTGGGTTAATAAATCTGTGAGACAAAATTTAACTTTTCCTGCACATACTCACAAAGGGTTTCTAGTTCTAACAGACAGGTAAACTATTATATAGTATAACTACTGTTATCTATTAGTTCTATTACACCATATTATATAATATGCTATTGTTTCACTTATAGTACAGCATATTAGGTATAATAACATTTTTTTGACCCAAATAGAATCCTGTTATGTCTGAATACCTTTTAGTCATGTTAAAAAAAATCTATGTTGAGAACCACTTTTAAGTTAGTTTATCCCACTTGTTTAAAACACAGAACTACTCAGCAGCACATGGAAAATACAGATCACAATGAGGTACCTACTGTGCACATAAGAGTAGGTAGAAAGACATGAAAGCAATTTTGTAGATCTGTTATTTTCTCCTCTAAAGTTTCATTTCTAAAATTCTCCACAATCTTATGAAGCAAAATTTTCTACAATTAGTACCAGTATTACTGTACATGAATTTAAATAGCTATGTTAAATGTAATGTAGTTTGTCTTTAATTCATCAGACAACATGCTTTCTTGAGACCCTCAGATCTTTCTGCAATGAATGCACACCTTCATTTACTGTGTTACACAAACATCTCAGGAAGAATCTGTAATTATATGAATCACACAGCCAGAAAAAGATGGTCTAGTAAGCATCATTAACAATAATATTGAATAAAAAAATACATGTACTTGTTCACTACAATATGTGTTATAGTTGCCTGGACAGAAGAAGCCTTAATTTAATTATTTGATGTATCTAAATCCATTCAAATCTGATTTTCCTGTCTCTCACTTTTCCTTATGCATTTTTCATAGTCCAGGTAGAGCATCACATCCTAATTCAGATAGGTTTTGTTCCTAGCTCCACCCACTTAACACACCAATTGATATTATAAACATAAATGCTACAGGATGACTTAAGCCACTTCCAATCTGAAAAGAAATTTTGTATTGAGGCAAGACATTTACATCATTCTTCTGTTTTATCACCCATTTTATGACTCTTTTGCCTTAGTCGTTAATCTCTGATGTGGAACCTTGTTAGGGCTTTTGAAAATCTAAATATATTACCTTCCACTGAATTTTTCTTATCTATTGTGGCAGTAATATCTTCAAAGAATTCCAGCAGGTTAGTTAAGCATGACCTCTCCTGCCTGAATCCATGTTGGCTATCCTTAATCAAACTATGCAGTTTTACTTTACCTCAATCATCTCCGATGAGAATTCCCTATTTTCTCCCAGAGGATAAACTCATTTGCTTGTGTCATGGACATTTCAGGAAATATAATGAAGTTCTCCTTGATGCTTTTCAGTCCTTAGGAACATCTCCTGAGTAATGTGAACTTTTAAAATGTCGGTGAAGAATTAAGTGATTTTCTCACTTGGTTCCCTTAACACTTTTTTTCTATTTTTTTCCCGATCAGTAAAGATGGAAATATTTTAAGGGCTTTAATAAACATGCTGTATGAAAAAATTCCAGTTGTGTGTCAAATGGAAAAAACAATCATCTACCACATACTGACTACTGTTTTATCCCATCTCTCCTTGAGCAAAATAAGATTACATAGTTAAGTGTTAAAAAAAAAAAAAAAAAGAAAAAAAAGAGAGAGAGAGTAAAGGTATGTGTTAAAGATGAATCTTTTTTTTCCAACTAAAACAAAAGAAATAGAAAAAAGAAACATCATCCCTTTGTTTCTCTTTTGGCAACTAGAAAACTGTCTTGAATGAAGGAGATGAAGAAAATTTTGCAAAAGCTGATAAAGATTAGTACGTGTCTCAGTTCCTTTCAAATCTGTAAGAGTGTTTAAAAAAGATCTTTTCTGAACCCTGTGTTCTTCTTTTAATTGCTGGATACCTTATTTAAAAAAAAATATATAAAGTTTATTGCCAAACTCATGAAATTCCTTCTCCACAGTAACCTACATGTTCAAGGCTATGCCATTTCATACTAAGTTTTCTGGTATAAGAGTGTTTCCATTCCCTCTGTTTCACGGCTTCACTACTGTCAGTGATACTATGACTCATAAATCTCAGAGAGAGATAATTCTTCTGGCAAAATGAATCAATTAGTGGCTGCCATTTGTTAAAGATATTTTTAAGCATTACCATAAAAAAAAAAAAGCATATTTACTGGGTTATACCTCAATAGCATTGCCTTTACTTGCTTTTGTGAACTTTAAAGGTTATAAATATTCTACTGTCACTTTATCAGGATAAAAGATTGGCATAGTTTTCACATATCTAAGTAAAAAAAAAAATGTGTTTCCTCTTGCCAGTGCTTTACCTACTATTCAGGAAATTTTGATAATAGCCTATATGAAAAGATAGACAAAGATAATTTATTAAGAAAAAAAATAATCATTGCAAATACTAAATATTCAGCTGTGGTGTGGCAAAATTATGACATTAAAAGACATGTAAAGCAGACACAATGGACCTGGAAAGTATGCATAGATCAAGCATAAGCAGAACAAAAAAAAAATATTAAATGGGTGGGCGGCATTGAGGACCATTCTGACCTAACTTTGAGGATGGCAGCACAGTTTTACGCCACGGCAGGCTAATAGCTCAACAGCATCCGAGCTGTAACTCTGTGCTTTCCCAACCCATTTTCTGAGACTCATTACTGCTGTCAAGCAGTCAGTCTGTTGACCATTTTGTAGTAAGTTCACTATCTCATGAGCATCAATGATGGCAAAAAAACTCTTCTTGTCCTTAAGGAGTAGAAGAGAATTTTATTCAGTTTCTCTCTAAAAGATAGTTTAACAACTTCTTTATGATTGTTAAGGGCTTAGGAGATAAGCAGTTGAGCCACAGGCCCAATTTTTGCCTCTTTTTCATCTGTGCTGTCTGCACACAGCATCTAGGGTTATTCCTCAAAGGGCCCAGGCTGAAAGTCTGGATGTTTGCAGAGAAAAGGGATGTGGGACTCACTCCCCTCTGTAGCCTTCAGTAGTTAAAATGTGAACTAGATTTGTGCTAACTCATTAAAGTGAAGTGTAGGTAACCCAAATATACTATTTAATAATCCTCAAGGATAAGATTAGAAAAGAGATGCAATATTTCCTAAAAGTTTCAAATTCAGTTTAATGAAAATGTAGCTGCTGTCAAAATACAAGGTAGCCTGCATACAGTTGTGTTATCAACTGTATTCGTGTTATCAATTGTATTCATTTCTAACAATGAAAAAGCACAGACTGCACTCATCAGGAAAAAAAGTAATTTCTCAATTTTCTTTTAAATCTTGATCTTCATAAAAAAAGAATATCTTAATTACTTGCAGAAATCCATTAGTATGTAAAATCACCAGAGCTCCCACTAGTCTTGCAAAAGGGCAGAATGACTGAAAAGTTGATTTTCTATTCTAATGGATTTATATAAGTAAATACATTATCATTTTTATGAAGTTAAAAATTTAAATCATAATTGCCCCAAATCAGTACAGACATATGAAAATGGTATTGCAGAGTCACCTTCTGCCATCTTTCTGCCCACACTTTCTCCCTCACTGAACTCAGCTGGGTTTCCTGCAGTGAGGATGTCATCCAGCATTAAATAATGCATCGAGATAATTTACAATTTGATCAGAATTACCTTTTTGTTGCTCCATTTTGCACTGGGCTGAAGCCAGTAAATCATACGCTGATCTAGACGAAATCCATAGATCGAGAGGAAATGTTGGCTGTAGAGAGAGCTAAAGGCATCTTTTACTTACTCTTATTTCTTTTTTTCAGGTTTCTTTACCCCACACTAACCTTCTGATGTCAGGAAGCTATGTGAATGGGGGCACTTTGACACACTTATTCTCTCTAAGGATCTGTGGGGATAATTCACGGACACCTATCAGTCAGCTTATTACACTGGAGTATGTTTGTGCTTATGCAGCCTCTGCAGTCAGTCATCAATACAGGCAACCTATAGCTGCAGTTAAGCATTAACATCATTCTGCATCCATCCTTATAGACCAGCTTTTGCTGACAATGAAAACTGGAGACACGATTAAGTCCTCAGAGCTCTTTGTGATCACGTAAGATATAAGAATGATCTGTACAACATTGATTTTATTTTTTTTTTTGAAGCTGAAAATTTTGGCAGTACATTCCTATTTAAAGGAATCTTCTCCAGAATAAGGACTCTTATAGCACTGTATTGAGACTTGGTATCATAGTAAAGACATTCGCTAGTTTTTGAAAGAAGAAGAGTAGAAAAGTAGATTAAAAAGAGAGAGGGGAGAGAGGGGAGAGAGGGGAGAGAGGGGAGAGAGGGGAGAGAGGGGAGAATTTCCTTATATTTAGAATATGCTACCTGTCTACAAAGATGAATATAATGTTATCTTCAGATATCTTAATTAAGATTTTCCCTCCTTTTAAAGGGCAAGGTTGTCAGGCTGTGTTTTTTCTCCAAATTAAAGTTAAGCATGCCGTAGGAAGTGGGAGGTGCTTCCCACACAGATCACCATTATCAGCCACTGCATGATCTGTGCTTCAGGCTCCTCAATCCTTCTGGGTTTACAGAGCAGCATGTGATGGAGACCACTGACTTGCATAGACATGTGATGCCTACAATCATCTCTCCAGAAAAAAGAGTGAAGCTGTTTCCACGTCCTGACGGTTAGAAAATTTAGAAAAGAGCTAGATATAGGCCTAGGTCACCATAATTGCTTTTGTATTTCATTTGCTGGTGATTTATTCTCACTAGTCATTTTAGAGGTATTCCCTGCTTCTTAGGAAATGCCTGTGCTATAGAGCACTGAAAGAAATCATATTCTACCAAACTATTCAGCATAATTAAACAATTTGAGGTATATGGTATTGTTTAACATGAGGTCTGTGAAATATGAGCTTGAAAGTAACTTCAGAGTGCTCATTTAAAAAGAAAAAGCAAACTTTGACAAAGGCACAAAAAAGAAAAAGTTTAAAAGAAGATTAGAAGCCTATATGTAAGACAGTTCTGTAGAATGTGCCCTTTCATTAAATGGATAGAAAAAAATGAGGTAGTTATGAGAATATGTAAATGCAAAGGAATCACACACAGAAACCATTTCTGAAATCCCTGGTAAATCACCACCTGAATGAAAAATACAGCTGAAAAAATGGCAAACCCTTGCAAATCAAAATACATCTAACTTTTTTGAAATATATTTACACCATTGATATGCCCAAAGAGGTAATACATTGTTATTCTGGCTGGCTAACAAATAATTACTTAGCTAGTACCACTCCTTCTTGTCTCTCTCCTCAGAAATGATTACTCATTAAATGAATTATCAGTTGACTGATACAAGTTAGAAGTTACACTAGCATCAAACATAGCATCCATATAATAACAAGTAAAATTAAAGTACTGAAAAAAACTTACCAGGAACATGACAAGGTCTCAGATGATAGAGACAAAATGTCCTGTTACTCTTTTTTTTTTTTTTTTTTTTTTAAAAAAAAAAAAATTTTGTTTGGTATTGTCATCCTTCACTTGTCTTTGAACATTTATCAGTTGTAGTGTCAGTTTTTTCATCTGAAAATTAGTACAAAAAGCAATATTATGTCTCATTTTTTTACAGTGCTTATACTTTCTTCTGTCAAACAGATACTGACAGAAAATAAGGCATAACCACTAGGAATGAGAAAGCTATCTTAATTGTATAGATATAATTTTACTCTTTTCTTCATGTTTTCATACATACATGCATATGCATATAGGTATACATATAGCTATGCATATACAAATAGAGTGAATAGGGAGAGCAGAAACTATGGCAGATTAAATGACTTGATAGGTTTGATCTTGATATTTTAGCAGGAATATTCCAGTATGTAACATCTCCTCCAATAAGCAAACATACTTTGCTTAAAAAATATTGTTATCCATAGGAAGGTTTTTTGTTGTTTTTACTTAACTATTTTGTTGTTTGTTTGGATATTACTTTTGGACTTTTTCTCTTGTGAAATTGCTATTATGTTCATAGGTTTATCCCAAATGTTGCCTGTCTGAGGTAGCCATAAATCTCCTCTTTCATTGGAATATCAAACAGAAAAGTTCTGTCACAGTTAATATTTCTTCTCAGATCCAGGGAGAATAACTGGTAGTGGGAGTGGTGTTTATTAATCAATAATATATTTGAGAACAGAGTTTATAATATGCATGACTACATAAGTAGGAACCAATCATAGGAAAAAAAAAAAAAAAAAAACCCGCAAAACATTACCAAAGTTAAATTGTAGCAAGTTATTGAACATAAAGATAAGAAAGTTTAGGAGTTAACATATTAATTGGTGTTACCTTTGGTGATACCTGTCTGAGGTATCCTGAGGCTCTATATGTGTAAGTAAAAGAGGAGGAGGGTCAGATAGATAGACAATTTATATTTTAAGAATTTAATTTTGCTTGACTGTTGACCAAGAGTATTTTTTTTCTCTTTTTTTTTTTATTTCATTAAATGCACAGAATGCATACTTTCAAAACAAAAAGAGAGGGAATCAATAATGAATTATATGTAAGAAAGGTAAATAAACTGAGCAAATCAAATCCTCTCATAAAAATCAAATAAACTGAGCAAATCAAATCCTCTCATAAAATTCCATAAAAATGAACACTATTGGGACAGTTAAATTTAGAAAAATATTGAGCATCTTCTAGCTAGCATTTATCAAGTAGAATATAAAGATGAGTTGTAGCTTTAAAAAAATGGAAAGATAAATCATCTTTATTTTAAATTTTATAAGATTGTAATGTGTTCCAAACAGAGCATAGGTATTGCTTAAAATAGATATAAATAAATCAGATTTAAGAAAATGCTTGCTTGAGCAGTTTTACTTTTAAAGATGTGTTGTTTACTCTTATTTTGAATAAGGAAATCATATGTAAGAAGTAAATTGACAATATTTAGAATGTTAGAGAAGTTTCCCAAACTGTATTATTTATTTTTTTTCCACAAGAATATTTTTGAGTTTACCTTACAATAATTATCTTTTAATATTGCCAGCTGACACTATCTAAAAAATATATATGTTCATATAGACAAAACAGATTGATTGCAATATTAGAACTAAAAAGTATCACTCCTAAAATGTTTTTCACTTGCATGTTAGTTCCTTATGTTTTGGAAAGAATCCCATACTCAATCCTTCAGATGCAAAGCTAACAGTAACCCACAAGAAATATGTTTCTTATATCTTGACAATCTGTTGACATTGTGCACAGACTAGCACCGAAATACCAAAGCAAATATTGTTTTATGTCTTTTAAATATGCTCTTGGTTTCAGTTAGAAATTTTGTATTATGGAATTGGTTATTAATTATTTATATATTTTTGTTCATTATTGTAAAACAAGGGTTCCCAAACTAACAGACTAAAGGGACTAACAGCCTAAAGTGAAATTTCCCAGTTTCTCTTGGATTACTGTGGATCATCATCAGCAAACTTTTTCCTGAAAGGCTGTCAAAAATGTACAGCCCATTAGACATTTTACCATTTTTATCACTGATTCTTCCCTTTTCACTGTGGTATTAACAAAAATGTTCAGCTGAAAAAAACACTCATGAATATTACTGCAGCTCACATCCCCCATATTGTGTTTACAAATAAGACAGTACAAAATGTTGTATATGCAGCCATGTTGTGCTTACTAATACTTACTGTTAAATGTATAAGTTGGCAGATACTTAGAAGATAAATAAACACAGATATTCTTGTATATACATACATATGTAAATAGAGGTGTAAAAAAAAATTGAAAAAAAATCTATCTTCATAATTTTTTCTGAATGCTCAAGGTATCAGTCTGTGAGAACTTGTTTCTCACTCATTTTTAGTCAGTGTTTTCTATTTACTTTTTTATTTAAAATATTTACTATGTCTTTGCTGCTTAAAAAGGTAATTTAAAATATAAACACACTCACAAATATATTCAACATATATATTCAACATATTTGATATTTTGACTCAGGGGAGGTTACCTTTCTGCATTATTTCCTTTTATTATCCTTGAGGTTTAAAATATTTTTATTAGTGCTTTATTATTATTATTGTGAAAGAAAGTTTTAATACATTTTATTAGCTAAAAGTATTAAAATAATATAATTATTAAGATTTTTTTTAAGATTAGTTTTTCTCCAAAAGATCTGTACAACATCTTTGAATTATCATGACTGAGGGACACTATTTTTCACATATCTTCCCTGTGTGAGCAGACAGACCATTCATAATATAAACAGCATTTTAATGACATAATCTCCTTTTACAAATAATAATTCCATCATTTTACAACATAGGGTATAAAACAACCTCTATTCTTGTTTAATCGTTTACAGTAAAACCTTGTGTAATTCTGCCCAATTCACACTTGCATCTGCTTACTCAGAACAGAACAGTAGTACTATCACTATGTGCTCATGACTCATCATGAGAAGTCTAGCAAACACAATTCCCCCAAAAGACTGAGAGGTGGAGCAGGGAAATTAAAAGAGGAAAGTTGTTTCTCTCTGTGTGACAGAAGTTTTACCAGACACTCTAAGAGTTACGAACGTGAGACTCCTAACTAAGCAAGATGCTTGACTGCGTGCCTTAATACAAGTGAGATATACACACATCAGAACAAAAGAGTTCTATTAAACTGCAACCACAGTGCTCACCATATTTAAAAGTAGGATAAAACCTAGAATCAGAGGTCAGCGAAGGAAAGAGAAGGGCCCACAATGACATAATGATGGAGCAAGACATAACTGCTTCAATTATGCCATACTATATGCACTGATAATATGCAAGGTATGACTTGTAATAGTTCCAGTAATACTTCCATTATTGGTAATTGCAACAAAGCTTCAGGTTCAGTATATGATATTAAAGAAATTAGATCATATAAGATTCAGTAGAGACAGAGCACTACATTTTTGTGTAGTTGTTGCTTGCAGTTCTTCATCTTTGGGATTTTGTTGAGTTTGGGGTTAATAAGTTAGGCAGTAAATTATGAATCTTTCTGTGAGTGACACAGCTTGTCTACATATCTGGCAAGTTTAACTGATACAATTTATGTGAGTTTATGTAATTTTCCTTAATATAAATAGCAAGAGACTGGCTGAAATTTAATCTATGAAATGCAAGCATAAATCATCTAAGGTTTGTTTCTGTGATAGAATTCAGCCTGGGAAAAATCAAGTAATCTGATTGTCAAAACTTAAATATGTGTCAATATTAATATATATATCTTAAAAATAATTATCTACACACAAATTTAATAAACTAGCTACTGACAAAATTTTAAATGTAACATTTGGTAGATAGCAATCCCATATTAGGAGAAACCTCACAGACTAATCTTTCACAAATTTAATATTGGCTATCTGGCTTTGGTCCCATGCTGTTTGTCTCCACAAGCTCAGGAAATATTTAGTATTGTAACTGCAATAATTCAGTAGCTGAGCGAGGAGTCAAAAAACTTTGCTTCATCTCATGGAAACTGTATAGAATTAAATATTCAATAATAATTCCTGCTGAGAGCCTGCCTCATGTTGTTAAAAACACATGGTATGATGTATCTCTTTTTTTCAGTCACCAAATGAAGACAAATTAACATTCCAAACTTGGGTACCTGTAAAGATAGGAATAATATTATAGGATGAATTAAATTTCAGATAAAACTGAATGAAAACAGAAAGACAAAAACCTGAATATAACTAGCCAATGGCTTTTAAGTGCAGAATCATAAACAGTAACCACCAAAAATTACAGACAACTGGGAATCAGAAGGTAGATATTCAGCTCTTGTCTGTTTAACAACCAAGATTATGAATTGTGTGACAGCTCATTTTACAACCCTTTATTGAGTCTCTCATATTATTTGCTGTATTCTTTTTTTTTTTTTGTTATTCAACATTAAAGAGGAAAAATACAACAGGTGCGGAAAAATCGCGACCTAATTATTACTAAATAACTTACCATATGTAAAACTAAAACAAAACAACTTAACACCAGGATTACAATAGTCATAACATCTTCCTAAGTGCAAGATATAGTTTTTAATTCCCTAAGATAATTCAAAATAGTGAATTTGGCTGCCCTCTGTAAACAGTGTGGCAAAACATTTTTCACTGGATATTGAAATGTAAATTAAAAATATTATTTCTGGGTGGCTATAAAAGTAGCCTAATAAAAGAGTTATTTGAGAAGCATAAATTTAATTGCCTAACTATTTTATTAAGCTCATTTCCTCTATTTTTTTTTCCTTGAGAACAAAGAGCCCAATGACCAATTTAGTGGCAAAGAAGTCTAACACAATTTTTCTGTCCCCAAAGCAGTCTTTTAGATATAGCCTCCACTGTTTTTTAAACGACTTATGTCAAGGCCACTGTGATTTCTATAGTTAGAATAGTAATTTGTTTTTGCGCAGAATTACTATCCACTGTTGTGCAGTCTGTGAGCTATAGATGCAATAACAGAGAAGCATTCACATGGTCCATTTGGTGGATGGGGCTGCATAAAGTCCATCTGATTATGTATAAGTGGTTATTAGAAAAAGATCTTAAACAAGAGTCACAAGACAGCTACAAATCCTCAAAACATCTATTACAGAGTCATTTTATAGGAACTGTGGTTTCATGAGTATTGGACACTTCATTGCTGATGACCGCTAGACAGCAATAAATGATGTTTTTACAGGCCAGCTACAAACTCTACAGGACAAGTGCCAAATAAGTCTATATTTTTAACTCAGAAATATTAAAAGTAAAAAAGGGAAAATAGTTATTGATAACAGCAAGCTTCCCTTGGGCTTTACAGAATAGAAATGTTAAGCCTTGGCAGATTTTGTGAAGCATTATGAAGTTCTGAAGACAGATATGTTTTCTTATGAGAAATGAATGAAGTAATTTATCAGCATAAAGCTTGAGTTTGTGTAGAACCTTGGGCTACAGCACAGGGAAATGACAAAAAGTTATTCATGCCAGGGGGCAATTTTAGAACAAGTAGTTTGTATCATGCTAAGACACAAGGCCTGAGTTCTTTAAAGTGTGCTTGTTCATTAATTCATTCTGTTTCAAGATCCTTCATCCCTACTGTGATCCAAAGGCTATCCAAGATCAGAGAGAAGTTCCAGTAGGGCAGAAAGAAATCCTATGGAGCTAAAAAGGCTTTGAGGTAGGCCCTATTATTGAGATCATGATAGTAGACATCACAGGATAAAAAAAGACATGGGAGATCACATTTAGAAATTTACACCTGGAAAATATTGTTTAGACCTTACTGATTTAGGGTGACCCAACTCACATTACACTTTCAAATCTTTTTGTTTATGCTATGCATACAATTAAAATTGCAAACAATTGACTTTTATTCTCCCCTTTTAGTTTGCAGAGGTTGTCCAGTTTGCATTGAAAACTTTTGAGCAGTTTAGCTGCTGAAATCATTCTTTGCTTGCATGTAATCAAATACACTTTTATAGAGATGCTCCTACTCTTAAGATTCCTATGTAAGACTTGCTTAGGCATGAGCAAAAGCCGTTTCTTGAAGAATGGAGAGAGCAGCACTTAATAGCACATTTTGATTTAGTTGCAATGATACATGAAGTCTTGGGACATGAATAGAGGAATATGCCTTTATTTTGCTTGTTTGCTCTTATTTCTTTCTCTTTTTTTTATGGATTATATTTTAAATGAAGAATGCTACATACTACAATGCTACAATGAAGAATGCTACAATTTCTTTGTGACCTTTCTGATGACTTCGATATCAAGAGCTGTTTGCATCTCTTCAGTCTTTGATTCTCTTTTGTATTTCAGCACTTTCATTCGCGATGAATCCGATTAGGACTGGAATATAAAAATGATCAATTTGGGCTTTGTATTCAAGAAGTGTTTTATGTTACTGAAGACATAAAAGCTCTGGTGATAATCATTTAGATTAGTGTCTCTAAAAGCAGTCTGCCAAACTTCTCCAGAAGGTGAAAAATTAATATAAAACTCCTTCTCATTACTAAGACTGTCAGTCAGTAAGCTATCTTTTTAATACTTTCTGTGAAGAGATGCGGATCAATCTGCTTGAAGCATTAAAGCTCTCTGTCTAAACTAGAAGGCCTAAAGTGCTGAGGCTGTTTTGGCTCTCTCCTTTTCTAAGGAAGTGACTGGGAATGAACTATGTAGGGGAATGAACTCGCTGACAGAGGAAAGGATGGTACTCCACAACAAAGAAGAGCTATGTCCAAACTACCTGTCTGGCTGCAGGTCACAACCTTATTGACATAGAAGTTGGAGAAAAGCTCACAAATAAACAAGATCTACTAGACGGAAATTTGAAGGCAGATGAATCCAACTGGAAATAAGTTTGGACAAAAAATAATAATAATGAAAAGAGGAGTCACTGGATAATCTCTAAAGAGAATCCATCACTGGAATCACTGGATACAAAGTGATGTTTTGTGTTTCCATGTTTTTTAAACTGTGGTCTCATTTAAGGTGAGGGTGTCAAAGCAGATAGTCACACTGAGGTCTTCCAGTCTTACAATCTATTAGATGCATGAGTACAGCTGAGTACTGTTTCTCTTTGTACTGAAAGAGAAAGAGCAGGAAGGACAGAGAAAAGCACAGGTGAGAACAGCAGTATCAAAATAGAGGAGCCTGTCCAGACTGAAATAATGAGGAGGAACCCTGCTGTTTGGGAACCTAATTGGACTGGGTACAGTCTATTTTTCTATTTAGCTGTATTGTACTTACATTGCTGAGGAGGTCTATATTTAATTCCTGTAAGTGGTCTCCTCCTGGAATCAGCTCCAGTCCTAAGTGTACTTTACTATATCACTGCTGTTCCTCCTCAGAGTTAACTCTTGTCTCTCCAAGGTGAAATGATGCTTTCCCAAAGTCAAAGAGAAACTTTACTTACAGATTTACTTACAGATTCTTCATTTTGTATCAGCCCCGACTTGTATTAATTTTTTCCCATTTCTGTTCAGCTGCTAAAATCACAATTGATTCTTGAAAAGCCTGTTACCTTCTTGCTTTCAGCTCTGACTGCTGCTCCTTCTCCCAGGGTTACATTGACCATGAATATACTGCTTGACCAATTTTTTTCTCCCATTCCTCAACCAGACTTCAAAGCCCCTGCTTATTCTACATGGAGAGCCTCAAAGTGTATTTGCTACCAGATAGTACTAGAACTGGAGAATACCCTCTTTATTGTAATTTATAAGCTAAATTCACAATTTCAACATTCTTACTTTTATTACATATATGCTGGTGAAAACGTTCAAAAGGAACATTTGCTGTAGAGACTGATTCCTTCAAATCATCTATGTGTATGATCAATCACTGTGCCAGATACTGACCACCGAGACACTCATTCCACATTCTGGAATTTCATCTGCTTCTGGTTCTGGTAGAAGAAGTGAGTAGAGAGGGCAAACCCTACTGTGCTGTCTTTTCATTTCTAAGGGTTTTGATTTATAGCCATTAGCTTTCGCTTTTGACTCAGAACCAGAAAATTTAATATTTAGAAAGGAAATCTGATTGTGCCGAGTGAAAAAGATTGTGCTCTTTCTTACTTTGGAACCAATGATCTGGGATAGTACTCTTCTCTTTATAAATGTAATCATATAGATGTTGGTGTCCATATGTCCTCTATATATATAAGCTTCCATTACAGTTTAAAGAGATCACCTTGATTCAGTTGCATAGACATCTATATTTTCTTATACTCTAAATATTCCACAGGTCTCCAGGTGCAAAACTGAACCACTAAGGTGCCAATCTAGACCACCAAGGATATTCCAATGTCATGTTTGCTGGCCTGGGTGAAGATTTTTCCAGTAGTTTTTCATCTCAGATCATACTAAGAAACTCCTTTTGGACAGTTGCATTAAGTCAACCTACAATACAATGAATGAAGTCTAGAGAGTTATTCAGATAATCAATTTCTGATTTACAGTAAGCTAAATATTTCTCTAGACTGCAGTGTCTATGCTGACTATTGAAGGCTTTGAGAGACCTAGATAACATGAGAATTTCATTGGAGATCCCTCAATATACCATTTTGGAACTAAATGCCAATTCTAAGACTTGATTCAGTTGTCTGAATCAAGTTGTGTTTGTGTGTGTGCGTGTGTGTGTGTGTAACAGATAGGACCTGCTTTCTTTGTTTGAAATATATATTTGCAATGCATGTCTATAATCTTTTTTCCAAGTGGGCTAATAGGAAGAAGAATTAGGTATGTGATAAACCACAGTCTTGTTGCCATGCTCCTGCTGTCAGGATACAAGGTCTTCCACTGACAAATCTGTGCTGTGTTTTTTTTTTTATAGTGCACTCCTGCTCTTGACATAAAGTATATTCTCCTAGTTTTGTTGCTGGAAACAATAGCTTGGAAGTAATATTTCTCAATAATAGCACAGACAATTTTAACCCTTTGTTCTGTCATTTCTTCTGAGGTTTTCATGCGTACACAATTCATTACTAACTGCTGTACTGACAGAGTCGATATCCTGTCTGGAAACGTAACCCATTAAAAATGAATCAGTTGTTAACGCACTGCAGTATTAGAGGATTAGTAAAATCACAGCTCTCTGGAAGGAGAGATGTAGAGGTGTTAGTTTGGCAAAGAAATAATTCATAAAACATGATGGTCTTGTCAGTTATAGCAGTACTTGTCTAAACAACAGAAATACTCTAAATATACCCAAATTCTGTCATATGCTGGTGCATCATCCAGGAAACCAAGTTAATGAAGCTAATGAAGGAAGCATTTGGAAGATGGAAGGAATCTATAGACCTGAAAAAGAATTTGGTGAGGGAGGAACATATTCCTCAGCTTGATGCTGATCTTCTTCAAAACCAGGTTAAAACTTAAAGAAGTGGTAATTTGGAATACAGTAAAAAACTAAAAGTGTACTCAGATTTTGTTACTATAAGAAAATCAGATGACTGCCCATTCAATACAGCATCCAAAGACATAAAAACCTGTACAAAATAAACATCACCCAAACTTCCATCAAGCACTCAGACAGCATCTCTGTCTTTTGCATTACTTTATTAATCAGTATGTACATATTCTAGAGTTAAAAAAAAAATGTAGTAGCAAGTATACCATTGTTTGCACAAAGGTTCAAGTCTTTGTGATTTGAAACATACTGAATGAAGTACCTCTTTGAGCTCATTTTTATAAAGAAAAAAATATGCATGCTATAACTAGTGTCATGTAATCTAACTTATATTTCACACAGTCATCAGGCTTTCCAAACAGCACAAAATCATTTGGGCAATTTAAAGGTAAATTGATGTTAAAATCAAAATGAATAAAGTTTTATTATTGTACCTAATTTTATTTAAATTTTGTTCATCATTTTAATCAGTAGAACAACATTTTTAAAATTAATACAAAAGACTGAAAATAAAAACTGATGTGGAAGCGTATATTTATTTCATAATTCAAAATGCTATTATTGCTGGTGAACTGCTAGAATTTGTGCAAAATGCCATAACCTATGAGCTATGAGAGCAAAGCTGCATAAGATGTTGTCTTGGGCCAAGATCTTCAGACATGGCTTGTCTCCTTCTTTGACAAGTATTGCTAGGGTAAGACAGTAAGAAAACATTTAAATACCAGCCAAATTAAAGAAAAGTGCTGTAAGGACAGACAGTCTGAGTGGCAGGAAGAGATAAAAGGTGGCATCACCTTTTACCAAGTCCACAGTGACTCACCAGAAATGTCTGGGCAAATTGACACCTAGTACTCTTACTTCTTGTCACACAGCAAGCATTGTAATATCCCAACAGCAACACTATGTGCAGTTATTTTTACCTTTTATGGGACCGTAGAGTTTTTATTTCCAGCTCCTGTCCTATCTGCAGTTCTGGGGGTTTAGATGGCTGTGACCATGAGTCACGAAAAGAAATGTCACACTATTAAATCTGTGCAGGAAGATATCTGGCACTCTGATCAGATGTCAGCAGAGACATCTTGTATAGCAGAAAGATGCTATCAGTAGATCAGATACACAGAAAAAAATGTCATGATTCTAGTTACAGTGATTTCTAACTTTAGTTCTTTACTTAGAACAAAATAGACTCTATCCTTGCACTGTAGTCAGGCTGGGTGCAAGAATGACTTGGAAACTGGAAATTTTTTGTTAATGACACAAATTATTTAAACTCATATAATCTTTTCTTTTTTAAACTGTACTTGAATTTTAAGTGCAGATAAGAAATGTATTAAAATGATTTAAAGAACAATAGTTAAGTATATGTCTGACGCTATATAATTCATGCAATAACTCATTTTTGCCATGGGCAGTGCCTAATATTTGGCCAGGCATCTCTAAATTCTGATTTTTTTGGAGCTTCTTAGGCATTTTCTTCTATGATGCATTATTTACCAGTCCTTCATGGTCCATTCTGCCTGATCACTGTTGAGTCCTGCTTTCAAAATCATCAAAAGGATCATTTGATCCTTTATCACTCTTTACCTGGGTGGTGTCAGTGTAACAGCGACACTGTTTCATTGTCACAGTGTTAATGTAATTATAAACAGTACCCAGAGTGGCAGCAGAAAATGAGTCATTTCTTTTAGCCAAAAATTTGTCTTGTCTAACAACAGCAAGAACAAAATGACCTCCTCCAGCATTCACAGAATCACAGAATGGTTGAGATCAGAATGGACCTCTAGAGATCATCCCATCCAACCCACCCTGCTCCAGCAGGGACACCCAGAGCATTTGGCACAGGGTGGTGTTCAAGCAGGTTTTGAAGATCTCCAGAGAAGGAGACTCCACAGCCTCTCTGGGCAGCCTGTTCCAGGGCTCTGTCACCCTCACAGGAAAGAAGTTCTTCCTCACATGGAGGTGGAACTTCCTGTGTTTCAACTTACACCCGTTGCCCCTCATCTTGTCACCGGCCACCACGGAGAAGAGCCTGGCCCCGTCCTCCCTAAAATCACCCCTCAGGTACTTGAACATGTTGATCAAATCTCCTCTCAGCCTTCTCTTCTCCACCCTGTATCACTTCTCCTATAGTAATATGAGTTTGCTATATGTCTCTTAGAATATAAGCCTTGTGTAATCAGTGCAATATACTGCTTCAGAGTAATATGAGTTTTGCAGAATTTCACCTTCTGTTTACACCATCATTTAATATTTCCAAAGGTTCCTAATTACATTAGTCACTGTATAAAGAACTATTTCCATTCTTCTAGGTGCTGATGTGTCAATATTTGCCATATATGTATCACCAGCCTTTCCTAAAGTATAAAATACTAATAGTGATTCTAAGAGTTTAAATATATGTCTGCATCCACATTATTTTTCTTTTAATGTCAATCCTCAGAATCTCAAACTACCAAAGGAAAAATATAATATAGTGTCCATTAATCAAAAGTTGGTCTTTGGTTCAAAATACTCACAAAAATCTATTCAGATAAATGCTCTCATGACTAGTTTAGATTGCCACTGACCCCAAAGACTGGTCCTCTGGATTTCACCTTGGCTTGTGAGCATTGTTACTAATATTATATTGATACTCTAAAAATACTGTTAATGCACTTGTGGATCTGTGATCCCAGATCAGTAAGAAACTGCTATGGTAACCATTAGATTTAATTGATCTACTCACTGTAATCATACAGTCAGCTCTTCTTTCTGTTAAGAAATAAATTGTGCTGCAGTTACAGAGCTCATCTGTGAAATACCACACATAAAATGTTATTTTCCAAAACACAAAGCCATGACCATGGGATCACTTTGCTTGCAATGATTTTTCTTGTTCAGTAGTAGGACTAAAGCTGTGCACAGCTCTGCAGGTACATAACTGTAATGTGGCTACCTTTAACATTATTAGGTTCCTATTTTAGAAGTAACTCCCAAATATAGATACAAACTTTAATGTTCCCATCTTTATGTATGTAATTTGTATCAGCACTGAAAGTCTTAGATATCCTGTTTTAAAAGTTTAATTTCTTTGGAGATAAAGGTGATAAAAGACTTCTGCAAGCTCTGCAGCATCACTATATCCATTTTCCTTTTATCTCTTGCAGAATCTCTTTTACTCTGAGCTTGAGAAGTTTAATTTTGCACATCCTACCCATATATCTTATCAAGGTAGTAGAGCAGGCCAGGAACACAGTGAACTCCAAGCTGTGTAATATGAAGCAAGATTTTCTGTAATTTCCTTTCATACATATTAACTAGAGTATTTTAAAAATGATTCTAACAACTAAAAAATAAATAAAATAAATCTTTGATTTTTTAAACATTATTTTTTTAATTAAAAGAAATTCTAGAAAAAAATTGCACCATATTCTTTTTCTTAATGAAACAGTTATTACAAAATATATATTAGACTTCTGTTTTAATTATATGAATAGTGCTCTATCTTATTCAGTCAAATTTTAATCCATTTATCTTCTAGGTCCATCATCTAAAAACAAAACAGATAACCTCGGAAACTGTAGTGTAGTATTGTTAATGACTAGCATTATTAAGGAGTAGTAGTCCCTAACTTATTTTCTAATAAACAGACTTCAATGAAGTGAATATACATATATAAACACTGTTAAACAGCTACTAAGAAATAAATAAATGAATATTGTGAAGTAGATCCAACGTATTCCTGGGCCATATTTTTTTTCCTCACTAACCCACACATTCTGATGTATGTTCCTGTTTTTTTTATTTTAGTTTGAACTGAGTAGTTCCACCTGGAACAAAACCTTAAGTACTTAAAAGTACTTTATTCCTGGAGCAGTGCCCAAATGCCTATCTATTTAAAGCAATTCAGGTCCATATTCAGTGTAATGTTGGGTATTTAGACACATTCAGATGAAATCTAAAACAGCCTTAATGATATGCAGTGAACTTTCTGGTAGCCTATGATCTGTCACATGCCAAAGCACCTTCATATATTTTTTTTTTCAAGGCTATTTAGAGAATTGTAGATTCATGCCACCTCTTGCACTCATTTTCTTTGTGCACTCTTACCAAATATTAGGAAATCCCTGGGAACACCTTCTGGCCCTAGGAAAAAAAAATGCAGTTCACCTGCCATTTTAAAACAGTTAAGGCTGTGCTTACCCCCTGTTTTCTGAACAGTGCCAGACCTTAGTGAAAAGTTATACTTCACAGTGTTTCAATTGAGAAAGCAATGATTCAGTATAATCATCTAATTAATCCTCTGGTTTTAAAAAACAGACAGAGATGCCCCAACTAAACTTTTTTTTTTTTTAATTTTTTTTAAGATGGCCTGAGAAACATCCTGTGGTGTCGCTAATTAACTGAAAGGTTCTTTGACACCGCCACACTTAATCTCAAAATGTATCAAATAAATACTACATAATGGCTTCAACAGTTATAATTGAAAAATTTGAAGAAGAATTAAAACAAATCCCTCAAAAATGCACATTATAATCTTTTATAATCTTAACAGACACTTTTAAACAAATCTCTCTTTGTATAAATTAATTAATTTTATGAGTATATTTAGTGGACAAATGAACAACTATTTCTCCATAGCACACAAAGCACCTGGAGGAAATATTCAGACCCCAAACTAGTCTGATAAATCACACGGTTCCTTTCTGATTATGTTTGCTTGACCTGGCTTTTCAAAACAGGAGCCCCGCCTCAACTCAGCTTGATGGGGCTTTGATTCTCGGTAGGAGGGGATGGACTCAGTAGGGAAGCAGCACTTGCAGAAAGAGCTGCCAGGAGATAAGACCCAAGGAGGTGTCAATCAGGACAGTCTGTTCTCTATTGCTGTGTGTAAGCAAAAAAACCACCCTTCTTTAAGTTGCATATTGTAAGTGAACTCTGTTACTCAAAGTTCTTGAATGAGAAGGGGGAAGGGTGAGAGAGAAAGAGTTAATGTGCAAATTTTCCAACCTGAGTTGTATTATTATGCTTATTGAATGACATTATGTCTGTAGGAAAAATTTCTGGAATATTCTTTCATATGATGGTCTTATCCAGCTATGTTTTTCCTATATGTCCTATTTAAACTATTGAAGTACATGTGTTACTTAATTACATTTCTATATTCTATTTTGGAGGAACAGAATTCCTTCTACAGTAATTTCTATGAATTATTGATAGGGGATTTGTTTTATTTTTCCTTATCCTTGGTTGCTACATATTTACAGGGAAAATTTTCTGGATGTTCTCAGTGCTCCAAGACAACAAAATAAGTCACAAATCAAAGAATGCAGTTATATAAAATTATGTTAAACCAGTTTACCCATTCATTCTCCTGTCAACATGCATTATATCAAACCTAACAAAAAGCTGTTGGTAAAAAAATATATATATATAAATATCTTTTGCTTATTTAATAAGTCCTGAATATCAGTCCAGTGAAACCTTTTTAGTGTCTTGTATACTGACTGTGAGGAGATGATATAGGCAGAGGACTCTGTGTCCTGCAATCTGCCTTTCATGGGCTGGACATTTCTTGTAGTTTGGTGGCAGATGTCCTCACTGTTCTGCAGGTATCCTAGCCTCCACCTGCCTATGAATCCTCTCTGTCTTTGTGACTTGGGGGAAACTAAAAAAAATTGCAACAACACATAGGACAAATGGAGAGAAGATGCAACACAGAAGGATCATCAAACTGCAGGTAAGACTTCGGCTTCACACTGGAAAATAATATGGTTTAATTAAAGGCAAGTTTTGACCTTTATTTGGAATGATATAAAGATAAAGCCCATATATCCACTTGTTTGGCATTCAGTGAGTCAGTTGTAGCTGATACTGTATTATAAAATACAGTAAATAAAAAATACAGATTAATCATATTTTGGTGGCCTTTGCAAACAATTATTTTCAAATAAAGTTTGTTCCATTTCCTAGGTTCATTTTCAGATGCAAACCTTGGAAATCTTCCATGTAGCTCTTGACTAAAAATCTAAAGTAGAGCTAACATTAAATGAATGCTAAATTCAACAGAAATTGTTGGCTACATTTTTCTAGAGTAGGACAAATTCACTATAGTTCACAAACTATTAGAACTACACAGTTTAAAAAAATTAAAGTCTTGTGAGAGCAATTCAGAGACAATTACTTTTATACAATCATACAATAACATAAAGTGATACTTTTATTCATTAGAGCACATAAGGATCACAAATTAGACCTACAACTATTATGTGTCCTTTATTTCATTTCATTACATTAGGTTTTATGCTATGTTAAAGGTTAATGTCACTATTACTGCCTTCATCATCTGAGTTTATTGAAAGCCTTAGGACACATAATTTAGTAAAAACTACTTGTGAAGGAAGGAAAAGATTCAGTTGTTTTCAGTGAAATAAATGAAAAAGAGATGAAGAATTTTTCGATAACCAAATATTGCAAACAGACAGCAGCAGGAGATTACAAGTGCTCATACAATGTTGCTTTTTAACTAGCTGTCAATAGACCTAAAATAAACAACGCTCATTTTATCAAGAACCTCATCATGATCCGTATTAAAGCCCTACTGTTTGAGAATAACAGAAGATGAAAATTTCTTTTCCTTTTTTTTTTTAATAGGTTGCTAGTCCTAATGACTCCAGAGAAAAGCATGAAAAATTAATCCAAGAGTACCCTAGAGGTTGAAAAGACGGTTAATGTTAAGAAGCTAAGATTTTTTTTTTTTTTTAGCTATCTTACAAGCTTTGGGGGCCTGACTTATGCATTTTTAGTGTGTTGGGGCTGGCAGTATATTAGATTCTGATTGACAGGAGGAACTAGTTCAGATTCTGAAGAGGTGAGTCAATTAGTGTGAAAGTAAAAATGAAACAATAAAGTCCACCAATGTGAGATGAAAGTTGAATGACAGCAGCAAAAAGTGACGATATAGCTCAGTAAGAAAATCTTCAGCAAACTAAGGACACTAGTAGGTACAGTACCAAGGGAAGAATTTTTAAGTAAAAAAAAAAAAAGGAATTTCAAAACATATCGTAATTTCCAGGATGCACAGTAAAAAGACTGAAGGTGGAGAAAACATAACTATATACTGCCAGGTATATACCAATGTGGTTGCATGAGGAACCTTCAGTGAGGTGACATTAAAAAGAAGAAAACATCAAGAGTATAATAGCAGAATATAAATTTATGGAAAAAAAATCAGATATGCAAAGGATAAAAAAAGGACTAGCTAGTGTGTACCAGATAAGACAATAAAATAAATTCTCAATTGCTATCAGGAAAGGGTAGCACCACTATTTAATAGTAAAAATAAACAAAACAGCAGATAAAGGGAAGACTGAAAAGGTCAATCTCTTTTTAGTTTCACTCTTGATAGAAAAGTTTGAGTATGGAGAAGCCTGGAGAAGAGAAGGCTGAGAGGGGACCTGATCTGTGTCTATAAGTGCCTCAAGGGAGGCAATGAGGAAGATGGGGCTGGCCTCTTTTCATTGGTGGTCACTGACAGAACCAGAGGAAATGGCCACAAATTGAAGCATAAAAAGTTCCACGGGAACTTAAGGAAGAACTTCTTGACGGTGAGGGTGACAGAGCCCTGGAACAGGCTGCCCAGAGAGGTTGTGGAGTCTCCCTCTCTGGAGATCTTCAAGACCCGCTTGGATGCAGCCCTGTGCCACGTGCTCTAGGTGGCCCTGCGTGTGCAGGGGGGTTGGACTAGATGACCTCTAGAGGTCCCTTCCAACCTTAGGCATTCTATGATTCTATGATTCTATGATTCTATGATGAAATGTTTAGCAACTGAAGTTGCTGTGGAAACATGGGTCGGAAAAAAGAAAGATTAAAGGTTTGTAGATAAATGCATTTGAATTAGCATGTTCTGATGAAATTTACTGAACTATATTTGAATAAAATAGCCAAAGACATTTCTGAGCCATTAACAAGTCTAGAGAACTCACGGAGGAAAGGTAAAATCTCAAGAGACTGTAAAACAGCAAGTATAGTATCTGCCTTTAAAAAAGATAAAGTATATGGGAGTGAATTACTGCTGGGAATTACAGTCCACTCAACTGGTTTTGGAACCTTTGAAATGACACCAGGACAGATTATTAAACAATCCATTTGTAAACACCATGAGTGTAATAAGATTGCAGAAACAGCTAAGAGATTTATCAAGATCAAGTAATGTCAACTAAATCTAATTTCCTCTTTACTCTAGGTAGTTGTTCAAGTAAGCAGAGAAGGGGCTGACATTTTTGACTTTACAAGGCACAGATCCACATGAAGTCTCATAAATAAATTCAGGAAAAAAACTACATATTTTAAACTAATATAATAGTAGTACTTAAAGTTGTTGCAAATCTTTACTCAGAGTAGTTTCTAATGATATCCTTGGTGAGCTCATCAGATGAGGCCCATGAAAGTATTATAGAAAAAGTTATATTTGTGTCCATAATTATGTTTGGAATATATACTGGTAATTCACAGAAATGTCTTGTAAAGGGAATCAGTAGGACTGCAAAGATTTCTACAAATTCTAATAAAAGTGTATTAATTCATTGAAAAAGATTTTCCAATAGTCTGATAAGCTGTTCATAAAGTTGAGAAAAGATGATATAGTATAATCTGTAGCCATGAGAGTCATAAGTTAGATGCTGAGAAAAACTTTCAACTATAAGGGCAACCAGTGGAATAGATGAAGTAGGAAAACATTGTTATGGAAGATATCAGGGGGCATATATTCTAAATGCTCTTAGTACTTCCAAAGCTATGTTAAAACTGAGGGTGAGCTAGATGACTCCTAGAATCACAGAACACTTGAAGTTGGAAGGGATATCTTGAGATCATCT
Organism: Crypturellus undulatus; assembly: GCA_013389825.1. Classification (NCBI taxonomy): domain Eukaryota; kingdom Metazoa; phylum Chordata; class Aves; order Tinamiformes; family Tinamidae; genus Crypturellus; species Crypturellus undulatus. The sequence goes on from VWPW01013399.1 coordinate 72,783, forward strand.
AGTTCAAACCCCCTGCTCACACAAGGTTACCTAGAGCATGTTGCACAGGATCGCAACCAGTTGAGTTTTGAGTATCTCCAGAGAAGAAGACTCTACAGCCTCTCTTGGGCAAACTGGTCCAGTGCTCCGTCACCCTCACAGTAACGATTTTTTCCTCATATTCAGATGGAACTTCCTGGCCTGTCTTTTCTAAAAAGCACATAGCCTCCCACGACAGCAATCCAGTCATGTGACCTATTCCACTGTGTCTCTGTAACTGCAATGAGATCATGGCCCTGGCACACAGATCATGGCACACAGATCTTTCATTCTTCATATTTATTCCCCATGCTGCATACACCTCAAGCATTAGACAAATTTTCAGTGAAACTAAACAACCAGTTTTAGATTAAGGATGAAAACCATACTTTTGAAGTTGAAGTTCAGCATCTTTGACAGTTAACTATATGACTATATGGAACTACATAATAACTACAACCATAGGAATATATACTGGAAGAATTAAAAGTAAAGTATAATGTGTAATGTGCGGTCATCTTTCATAATTGGATAGTGGCCACATTCAAAAGTTTTAATATTACAGATGTTATTAAAAGTATCAGATATTTGTAGAATGTCAGATGAAAGTGTGAAAAAGGAGGAAGTCTGAATAAAATGCCATAACACAACAGTATAATGCCATGCAATGCATGATTATATGCCATGACAATAAAATATTCACCATGACAGGACGGAAAGACAGCAGTAATATCTTAAAAATGTTGACAGTCATTTACAATATTTTCCATCACTGTATAATTTACATGGTTCATCTAGAAAGGTAAACCAAGTCAAGAGGTAGCTAAGTACTAGCTGTATATTAAAACAGGAGTGTGTCAAAGTTTAAAATGGCTGTAATACAGAGCTGTCTCTCAACATAGCATTAATAGGCAGAATAATGTTTAGGATATTATCTGACATCATCTTGTTTTGCTTCCTTGGATCTCTCATAACATGTTATGTAATGACATTTTGTGTGTACGTGTGTGTTGTTTCTCTTTGTTTGCTTGATCTTAAAAGCATTGCTGTTCTAGCTTAGTTTATACCAAAGCAATAATAAAATGTAAAAACAACAGTTTTGTCTCATTGCCATGACTTGAGCCAAATTCAATAAAAACACATCTGCCATAAATTATAATCTAATATAACCTTAGAAAAAAAGTCTCAAAATAAATTCTGGTAGTCTGGATAATTAAAGTAATCAATCCGTGCTACAGACTGAAGTGCACAAAGACATGCTTCATCTCATTAAAACATAAGGGTTTGAACAAGAGAAATCAGATGAACCTTTTAGTCTTGTTTATATGGAGTATGGGTGGTCCTTTTTGATGATGATCCAGTGATCATCCAGTGATTTTGTTGTTGTTGTGTTGTTGTTGTTTTTTGTTTCACTGACTCTCTCTCTTAAAAAGAGAGAGTAGAGAAAGAAAGATGGAATTCTGAAGCCATGATCTTATCATCGGTGTTGCTGATCTAGGAAGTCTAGGAAGGAGGCAAAGGACTAATAATTTCTCCGATTTTTTTCTTCTGATTCCTCAGAATCTTGGCCAAGCCTACCTTTGTATTTTAGCCAACCACATTATGGCTCTAGAGGTAACACCATATTCCTAATCTTTACAGTCAAACAAAATATTACAACATTGTTCATCTCTGTTTTCCTTCCTTCAGTGGACAGAGAGTGTTACATAGGAATGCTAATAGCTCGTCTTCAAATTTTGAAGTTCTCCAAATTTTGTGTTCTCTAGTAGTACCCATTGCTGCTCTCCTACTCTCTATTCATATTCATAAGCATACTGGAGAAGGTGATATAAGCATACTGACATAATATTCAGCATATTCATAAGGATGATGACAGAATTGCACTCACATACACCAGATGTTGTACAACTATAGAGACTCAGCCTGCACAGATGCTATCCTTGGTACTGGTTTAGTCAGTTAACTCAATCTAATATACAAGAATATCTCAAGCTACTGCTAGACATTGTATAACATATGCTCTGTAAATTATGCTCAATCATTATGGCAATCCAAAAAAAGTGACAGCACTTGTTAACATAAATAATTTCTTTTATACTAATTATGAGAAGAATTATCTGTTCTCCAACAAAATTGATATTCCACTTAGTTTTATTCCAAAAATAGCTTATACACACTTTATCATGATTTCTGTTATTCATAAAAATAATTTGAAACAATGTTTACACCTTAAGTTCTAATGATAAAAAAATCAAAATATTCTTTCTGTCTCTTTCTGTGTCACTGCATATTCAAGTGACTGGAATATGAGGTCATCTGGTACCAGTAACAGTGTCACCTGACATCTTTTTCTGTTAATTTGTGTGAATGACTGTTAAAATGGATGACAGATCATACAGTAGTATGTTTAAGTAAGTGCCTACTTCAGGCTATTTTCTCTCCTCAGCACAGACATAATAAGGCATTCATAAGCATACTAAGGCTTAATTTTTACATTGGCTATGATAATAATAATTTCTCATGATTCTGGGTAAAACTGATTAGTACACATTAATATCAGTTGAGAGATGATGGTGTGAAAGAAAATGTACCATGGATTGAACAAAATGGCATACATAATACTCTCCTTAAGCTTTTATGCAAACAGGAATGGGTGATATTTTTGTTTTTTGCAGAATATTTTTTGACATAATTGCTTAAAATATCACATCAATTATCTTATTAAAACTTCTTTGACATTTAAACTTACACTAAGAACACAAGTGTATTGAAAAATCTATCCATGCAGTCAGTGAAAGAAATAGAGTATGCAAAGGCATCAGAATCTATTGACCTGGTGTAAAAAGAGAGTCCAAAAAGAACATGTAAAAAGCCTTCCTGGATGCTGCTTCTTGCTATTGAAGACATCCACATCAAAAATTCTTTTACTGAATCAGTCTGGTAAATACATCCTAATATATCTAGAAAAGGTCGAAAGAAGGGCCAAGGCAGTGGAAAATCACAATCTTGAGAGTTGCTTTCAAATGTTATATCCTATACTTTGGAGGAAAAAAAAAATGTTGCAAAAAACAAGCACACTGACACACAGAATAAGTATGCCTGTACTGGAATTATAAAACTGAATATTGGTTTTATTCTAGCTCACTTGAAAACAAGTAGCACAGAATACAATAGCATGACCATCAGGGACTGAGAACAAGCATTCACAGTGGTCTAGTACTGTGTACACCAACTGCCGAACAATATGTTTAGCAAATATAGAATACAGAAAATCTATATTAGCATGCTACACAGACTATAGAATATTCTAAATATGGAATATTAAGACAGGAATTCAAATTGTCAATTTTGTAATTTGGATTTTAATAGAGCGTGAATCTGAGTATATTTGCAGATAATTAAAAGAATTGCGTCCTTTTCTGGTAAATGACTTCCAGGTAACAGTTGAAGGATCAAACAGCAAGACTGCAACTTTTCTATGTGCTTGTGGCTGCTCAAATGTTAATGACTTGTTTAGAAAGTGGAATGTGAGCTGGAAATTGTAGCAGAGAGAACTGTATATGTCTTGTGGGACAGTATAAAAACAGTGTAAGGATATAAAGAGTTAAAGATAATTTATACCATTATTCCCAATGGTTCTTAGAATGAATAGAACTACCATCTAATAAATTAGCCATGAAACCATTTGCCCGTGCTACCACAAGCTTGTCAACATGTATAGCCTACTACTATATATAATGAATCAACATCTATTCACTATATCTCGCAAGCTATTTCATGAGAAGAAAGTGCACAAGAGAAAGAGGGAACTCCCAAGAAACATACCACAGAGCTGGAACAATCAGCTACAACTCAGCTGAAGTATATATAAATATATGAACTTTTTTATATACCTCTATAAAGAGGAAGCATTTAAAATAGCTGAAATATTTAATTGCAAAAACACTTGTTTTTAACTCAGAGTGAAACATCTTGTGCTCTTCTCAGCAGAACTGCAAATTCTGGAAACTAGGAATCCCTAAGCTAAACTCCTAGAGCACAGATTAACTGTCCATTTTGACTGTTAGGCCATGATCCTCAGGGCACACACACTTTTAATTTATCTCTGTCCTATATTCAAGCGTTGAACTCCAGAGAAAGACCATTCTGCTCCTTTAATCTCTTGCATGCAGTACTAACACTTCACTCCCTCTTAATCATGATTAAATACCCAGATCACATTCATATTGTATGTATTTTTCTGCCATTTCCCATGACAAGAGGCTGTCTATGCTCTGTTGACAAAAACTATACAACAAAGTGTTGACTTGAAACCTATCTGATGTTAAGATTCATCTAAACCTTCATCTATCATTTTGTACCCAAAGGAAAGTGGTTCACTCCTTCCTAGAAGTACATGTCTCTGACTTCTTCTTAATCACTTTATCACAGTCACAACTCTGGCAAACCACTTCAATGAATCCATCAACTATTCAATACTCTGTGTCTAACATATTGTTAGGTGTCATTACATTTGTAGGTGAGTTTCATTATCTGTTACCAGAACTAGGGGAAAATGAGATGGTAGAGGGAAGGTCAAAAAAATGGAATAAATTCAATGTTTGTTTCTATCAAATCTGACACTTAACCCAGTATATTTTCTATCTTTCAAAAGCTTGACTTTTATAAAATTGATCATCTTGGTGTAACATATCACTGCTTGGCATTGAAAATTTTGTTTTGCTTTGTTTTGAATTATACCATTGTTTTGCTTTGTTTTGAATTATACCCTTGATGATTTCAATATAATGAAGGGAACAGTGGCCTCATTGTTCATTCAATCACGTATCACGTGATATGTTGCAGTTTGAAAGCCATTGGGGAAGTGGGGGGGAGGAGGAGGAGATATCAACTCAGTATCGGATTCACAAACAGTCTGTGGCCTGTAGGTCCGATTGCCTTCCTACAACCGAATTGAGTTCTCAAATAGTGTGGTCAAATATAAACTCAATTGTGGCAATATCGGATTCACAGTCTGTCAACTGTAGTTCTGATCACCCCCCCAAACAAGTAGTCGAGTTCGCAAACAGCATAATTTATTCAAACGCAACATTTACAAAGCAGGTTTCGGATGCCAGTACAGGAAATTTTCTACTACAGCGTGGGATTTTTAGCTAGCTCTGATGTACAAACGTGCAATCATCACTCACCCCAGAAGATGGGAGAGGGCTCTCAGTCTTGAGTCTCCTCAGACGGCGTCCCAGCCCGAGGGGAGGAAAGGGAGATCAGCCTGTCAACTGATCCAAGAGTTACGATGGATTCGTCCTTCCTCTTCTTCCTCCTGAGTTCACCTTTTATATTTTTCTTTAAATTTAGATGGAGCTTGGGTGACTAGAGTCATACTTATATTGTTATTGATTGGTGAAAAAGTTTCTCACTTTCATTTAAAGGTACAGTCAATGGAGAATCCAGAGCGCATGCCCAGTAAGGAGTTGTCGTACCTTGGAGCAGGGTAACTTCGGGGATGGAGGTGTGTTTTGACATTATAATGAGCTTATAATGAGCAAAGTTCAAGCAAAGTTCATCCAAAAGGAGTGCCACCTTTGCTGGCTCAGCACTGGACATCTTATCATGTATCTCCCGTTGGACGGCTACTGTGCAGCTTATCAGTGGCCCAGCACAGGGAGTGCAACAGAGTTTGGTCGCAGTGTCTTCGCTCCACCCTCCGTTACTCCCGTTTTCAGCTGCGAGGACGGCAGATTGTGCTGCCCAGGGAACCGTGGTGGAGCAGAGTCCATGCATACCAGCCATCCTGGAAGGGGCAACTGTGTATCACCCCAAGCAAGCTGCTGTAATGCCAAAACTTCTGTTAGGCCCTAGTTTTTCTCTCAGTTCCTGCTTTCAAGCCATTCTTCCACAACATGAAATGTATATTATTCCCAGTTTATCAATTGTCAGTTGAATAATAATCTGAATTGGCTGAAATTATATAATCATTCTGCCCAAGCACATAAATGATCCTGCAATACTGTGCATGCATTATGACAAAAGTAATTTTTTCTCTGGGGAAGAATCAAATAGATAATGGGAGTGGAGAACATATTAATCACTTTCAAGAAATAAGTCACAGATCAAGTACTGAAGAGGGAGCAAATTGTTTTATAGGTGTGAATACTAAGAAATGAAATCCTCATTAGCATCGACTAATCTTTTTAATCTGAACTACATCATTTATCTGAACTGCATAATTTAAAGGTCAAACAAATTTTCTATTTCTCAAACCAGAATACAGACCTGAGCTTTCACAACCTTTAATGTACATAAATCCAGCTTGGGCAGTAGCTAAAACTCTTGCTAGAATGAAGTTTTTGATATACATCTGCTGACAACTTTTCTGACTCAAACGATTACATTTTATCGTCTTTATAAGCACGGCTCTCTTAAAATAAACATTTCCTGAGCCAAGAAATAATTTTCTTTTTTAGAGTTTCAGCTGATGCTTTCAGTATTAGTGGCAGGGATCTCAGGGCAGTTTGTGGTGTACTCAGCAAGATGTCATGTTTATCAGAGCTATAGAAGACATTTATTGCTTCATACACTATGAAACCTTCTGGGATTCTTACTGAAATATATACCATTAAATCACTCTCAGCCAATTGCTGCATTCACAACTGTGGGGCATCTGCCAGAAAGAAGAGAAATAGGTTAGATGTAATTTCAAATCATTTTGTTGGACTCTATTTCCAACTAACTTATTAAAAAAAAATAAAAATCAAATCACACAATGAATTCTAAGGTTTAAATTCACTAGTCAGGCTCCTAGCAGCAATAAAATGTATTTTGGATATGCAAACAAGGTCTATTTCTAAAATATGCAATGCTTGTTTTGTGTGGAATATTTATGGGTTTTATAGACTTAAAACCGGGGACATAACCTCTATTAAAACAAAGAACGAACAAACAAACAAAAAGATGCTGCTATGATTTAGACAGAATTCTATTCTGTTTGTCTTAGAATAAATTCATACATAAACAGTCTGAGACACTGAAGGCATAGATCATGGTACTGGTGAATGCAACATATTCACTGCCCACCTGGGAGCACTTAAAAGCTGAAACATGAGTTTCTTAGGTCTACTTATCTGAAGAAGAAACACACTTCTCATGCTAAACTAAACCAAAAAATCAAATGTATAACACACTTTCTGCCTCCCCCTTTTCAGCCATTTGAGCAGTAAGAACAAAGTAGTTCTGGAGCTTTTGTTTGGTCCTCATGTGATTTGGTTTTGGAGGAAAGACTCTGCCCTGACTCATACATATATCTGTGTATATCCATATCTGCCTTGGTCTATGGACCAGATGACCTCCAGAACTCCCTTTCAAATTAAATATTTTTATGATTCCATGGTCTCTAGCTGAGAATAATACAGCCTGTTGCTATTTGTTTCCAGGGCATGCTGCTGGCTCATATTCGGTTTGCTGTCTACAAGGATTTCCAGGCTCTTTTCAGTGGAAAAGGACTGTTCCTTAGCCAGTCAGTCAGAGCCTGTATAATTGCAAGGAGTTATTCCCTTCTAGATTCGTAATTATGTACTGGCCTTTCATGAAGCTCTTGTTAGCCTGTTCCTACATTCCATCTAGATCCCTCTGAATGGCAATCCTGCCTTCATGTGAATAAAATGGCCCCTTTGATTTGCTTTTATCTGCAAGTGTGAGAGGAGTGCACTCTGTTGCCTCCTCCAAGCTATTTGATAAAGATATTACAATGGAGCGCTCTCAGGATACACCCCTGTGGCACCACACTTCATATTGATCAAGAGGGTAATATTCTAATTTGAACACAAGACTGCTATGTGAAACAGTGTAGAAAGTCTGATATTTTCTTCATGTGCCTAGAAATGTGTTCTCAGAGGACTCACCATATGATTTTCCCAGGAACCGAAATGAGGCAGACTAACCCGTAGTTCCTTGGATGATCCTTTTTCTTTTGAACACGGATGATACATTTTCCTTTCTGCAGTCATTAAGGATCTGTCTCAATCTCCATGATGATTTCAGAGACCAAAGAATGGCCCTGCAAAGACAAGCCAGCCATCCCAGCACCTGTACATTCAGTCTTTTAGGTCTTGAGAACTTGTCTGAATCCAGCCCTCCCAGGTAATCCCTGATTCAATCCTCATTCATTCCTGGCAACTTCTCTACCCCTTGAACTACTTAACTGAGCACAGAGGCCTTGAAGACCATTCTGTCAAAGGCGGAGGGAAAGAAAACATTGAACACCTCATCCTTATTTGTGTTTACTGTCACTAAATGTCCTTCCCCCACATTCAGCCACATTTTCCTTATTCAGCCTTTTACTACTTACAGAGAGGCTGAACCTCTTGTTGCTGTTCACCTTCCCTGAAAATCTCTACTCAAGCTGAGTTTTGGCTTTTTTGATATCATGTTAACATGCTATGGAGTCTTTCTAAATTCTTTCTTTTTCTCTATGCCTTTCCTTTCTATCTCTTCTGGTATTGGAGTTTCATCCTAAGTTTACTGTTTAGCAAAGACGGTCTCCTGATATGATTATGATTGATTTTCTGAATATCAGGATGATCCTTGCTGCTGCCTGGAAGATGTCCTTAAAAGCCTTTCAGATTTCCTGAACTCCTTTTCCTTTAGAGCTTTATCCCATGGGATCACACCTGTCAGTTTCCTCAATAAAAGCTAATTCTGGTCCTCTGAAGTGCAGGATCTCTGAAGTAGCAGTGACTCTGCTACTGTCCTTCTTCATTATCCCATGGTCTTGAACTGCACTGTTTCACAAATGCTACTACAGTCAGATTCCCAAATAGTTCTTCCTTGCTAGTCAATATCAGAGCCAGCAGAACATCACCCATGGTTGGCCCATCTAGTATCTGTGTCAAAAATGATCCCTGACACCTTTCAGGAATTCTCAGTTTGACTTGTGACTCGCTGTGTTGCCCTTCCTGAAGATGTAAGAAGGGGTACCCCATGGCAGTCAGAATGCATAATCCAGAGGACAGATTATTTGAAGAAGTCTTCATCCAATTAGGATGATCTCAGACCATCCTGATTAGGTGGTCTGAAACACACTCCTATCACAGTGCTGCCATTACCAACTTCTCTGATCCCTAAACAACAAACTCCCACCAATCTGTCCCATGGAAGGACACTTCCATTACAGATATAGAGATATCTCAATTTAAATATTTAACTAATATGGAAGCAAAATCATGTGAAGTGAATGTTGAATGTGCAACTAGATTTACTCAGTGTATTTACTCAGTAACAACTGATAATACATCCTTGATAAATCAAGACAAAAGAAAATCAATACTTTCTTCCACTCTGAAGGAGATGAGCTGAAGCCTTGGAAGGCTGCCATAAGACAATGGGAACACAATGATATATTAGTTAAATAAGCCAAACTTTAAAAACTCTTGAAGGTGAAACCTGGTATTTAGGATTTATATCTTTTGAAAGCACATTTAACTATTACATGATTTGATCCCTATTATTCTGAAGTCATATCTTTAAGATCTGTTTGGATTAAAGTTGTTGGAATAGAACCTACAGGTCTGAAGAAAAAAAATTAAAAATTATTTGTAATCACTATAGAAATATAAAATTAAATCAATACACTGTGCTGCAAGAGAACAAATAATCAAAATGTATCTTCTTGTGAGACTTCTGAATACACAATCATTAAAGTATTTTTAAAGTTCACAAAAGTACAGTTTATAAGTAAAATATTTTAAAACTAGCTTCATTTTGACTGTTTTACTATTAACTTATGCATATTAACGATGCGTAAGAAAATTAATGTACAAGATCTACTAACTGTAAACAAATGCAGAAAACAAACACGAACGGGATATTATTGGTGCCGTATCATCACATTAGAAATGAAAAATGTTATCTTTCTCCATGTGATGTCTAACATTCTATGGCTTACCAAAAAGGTAACTTACTTCTAGATATCTCAATGGAATTAAGCTTAAATGTCCTTTGTCTCTATTTACCAGAGCTGTATATGTAGATATGGACTAAACTGTGACAACACGGATGGACTCATTATGGACTGAATAATCAAGAACAATAATGCCCACCTCTGGCGGCTGTGCTAGTCTTCATCGAACATGCATGACTGATTCTCAGGAAGACTTTGTAAAACACACATTTCCTGTTTATCCTGTAGAAACTACCTGTGGGAAAAATTGGCCAGTTTGTGGCTGACTCTGAAATACACAATATTCCAGCTTCGGATTTCTTTCTTTTTCAATGTTCTTGCACTGAATTGTCTTAAATGTCTGAAGACTGTGGCTGAACAGTGAGTAAAATGTTACCTTGTTTAACAGAATTATTTGGTTTACTGATTTAAACTGTTTTCTTCTTTTTGTTCCCCATCTTTCTATCTTGTTCATTTAGTCATCTATATCTTTATTTTTATTTTAATATATCTTTCTGGTAAGTAGTCATCCGGGAACATATCTGCCTTTTACTGTGACTGTATCCTACATTTCATTTATTGTCACAAAGACGATTAAGGGATTGGAGCATCTGACACATGAGGCTGACAGAGCTGAGATTGTTTAGCCTCAAGAAGAGAAGGCTCAGGGGGAATTTATCAGGTATATGAATACCTGATGTGAGGCGAGGTAAGAAGATAGAGCAGACTCTTCTCAGCGGGACACAGTGAAATACAGACTGAAATACAGAAAAATCAGTCTAAGCATAAGCATTTTGAGAGTGATCCCAGAATGCTTATGGGTTTTCCATTGCTAGACATATTAAAAATCTGAGTGGACCCAGTACGAGGCAGCCTTTTGCAGATTATTCCAATTTCAGTAAGTGTGTTGCATAAGGTCCCTTCCAACTTCAATCACTCTGTGATTCTGTGACAGCTTCTACAACAGATCTTTTGTCCTTGTTGTCTTAATCACTTATAAATATATATATGTATAGTGTTAAAAAAGATGACTCCCATGGTCCTGAGTATTTGTCTATTTTCTTGAAAACGTACCTAACTACTGAATCTTAGGATTGGATTGGCAATATTATTCCAATTATCTTAGTGACTGTTATTTTCTCATTTTCACCCCAGTCTTCAACACCCATTCTAGGATGGGTAAACTTCCTTTTGAAAATGCCTATTTGCTTCCATCACTACAGATGGAATGGTGCAAACCACAAACACACAAAATGTCTAATACCAAGAAGAAAAAATGAAAATAAATGCTATAAATTAATCAATTTGTTTAATAATTGGAAATAAATATTCATTAGTAATGATTTGAAATGTTAGAAAAGATTCTTTGGGGAGTATTCAGATATTCAGATGCAGTTTCTCATGCTGAAAAAAAATATTTATCCCTTCTGAAGGTATAGGAGAAAATAATTTTAATTACCATTAAACTATTTGACGGCTTGCACTTGATAACTTGACTCTTAATTTCAGTGGTTACTCACAGAACTCATTGCATTTACTCAGCCATATGACATCTTATTTCTATTACAAAGATAAAGTTATATTTTTTTACAAGGTCAAATTTCAGAGGTGAAGTACTGATCAAACTGGTTTGGCAAAAGCACAAGAAACTATCATGCTGTGTTAAGATAATAACTATGAAATTCATGAAGTACTTCTGTAGCTGATAAACTGAGCACTGCAGTCGCTGAAGTTGTTCACATTCTATTTGAAGGTTTTACCATTTATTATTTTAAATGAAGGTGAGTCTAAAATAAATTATCTATAAAGGATTTTCCACTTCACACAGAAGGGTATGAAGAGTTTTCTTTTGAGTAATCATAGAATCATAGAATGCTTGAGGTTGGAAGGGACTTCTAGAGGTCATCTAGTCCAACCCCCCTGCACACGCTGGGTCACCTAGAGCACGTGGCACAGGGCTGCGTCCAAGCAGGTTTTGAAGATCGCCAGAGAAAGAGATTCCACAACCTCTCTGGGCAGTCTGTTCCTGTGCTCTGTCACCCTCACTGTCAAAAATTTTTTCCTTAAGTTCTTGTGGAACTTTTGGTGCTTAAGTTTGTGGCCATTTCCTCTTGTTCTGTCAGTGGCCATCAGTGAAAAGAGGCCAGCCCCATCCTCTTCACTGCCCCCCTTGAGGTACATATAGACACTGATTAGATCCCGTCTCAGCCTTCTCTTCTCCAGGATGAACAGGCCCAGCTCTTTCAGTCTCTTCTCATAGGGCAGATGTTCCAGGCCCCTGATCATCCTTGTGGCCCTGTGCTGGACTCTCTCCAGCAGCGCCACATCCCTCTTGTACTGTGGGGCCCAGAACTGGACACAGTATGGTCTCACCAGGGCTGAGTAGAGGGGCAGGATCATGTCCCTCGACCTGCTGGAGACACTCATCTTAATGCATTGCAGAATCCCATTGGCCTTCTTGGCCACAAGGGCACACTGCAGCCTCATGGTCAACTTGTCGTCCACCATGACACCCAGGTCTTTCTCTGTTGTCCTCCAGAAGGTCAGTCCCCAGCCTGTACTGGTGTCTGGGGTTATTTCTCCCCAGGTGCAGGACCTTGCACTTGCCCTTGTTGAATTTCATGAGGTTTCTCACCGCCCAGTTGTCCAGTCTGTTCAGGTCCCTCTGGTTGGCAGCGCAGCCCTCTGGGGTATCAGCTACTCTTTCCCATTTTGAATCATCAGCAAACTTGCTGATGGAGCACTCTGTGCCTTCATCCAGGTCACTGGTGAATAAATTGAACAGGACTGGACCAAAGACTGACCCCTGGGGGACAACGCTAACCACAGGCCTCCAACTAGACTCTGCACTGCTGATTACCACCCTCTGAGCTCTGACATCCAGCCAATTCCCAATCCACCTCACTGTCCACTCATCCATTCCACACCTCCGGAACTTGTCCAGGAGAATACTGTGAGAGACGGTGTCAAAAGCCTTGGTGAAGTCAAGATAGATGACATCTGCTACTCTCTCCTCATCTCCCCACCTAGTCATCCCATCATAGAAGGCTATCAGGTTAGTCAGGCATGATTTCCTCTTGGTGAATACACGCTGACTACTCCTGAGCACCTTCTTGTCCTCCATGTGCCTGGAGACAATGGCCAGTATGAGCCGTTTTATCACTTTTCCAGAGATGGAGGTGAGGCTGACCTGCCTGTGGTTGCCTGGATCCTCCTTCTTGCCTTTTTTGAAGACTGGTTGACATTGGCCTTCTTCCAGTCCTCCGTCACCTCCCCCCTTCTCCAGAATCTTTCAAAGATGTTGGAGAGCAGTTTAGCTATGTCATCTACCTGCTCACGCAGCACTCTGGGGTGCATCCCATCAGGGCCCATGGATTTGTGGGTATCTAGTTGCCATAGGTGCTCTCTGACCCGATCTCCTCTACCTAGGACAAGTCTTCCTCTCTCTGTGCATTTTCTCTTGTCCCTAGGGTCTGGGTCTGGGACTCTGAAGGGCTGCCCTTGGTAAACACGAGAGCAAAGAAGGCATTCAGCAACTCTGCTTTTTCTGTGTTATTCGTAACCAGGGTGCCCATCCTGTTCACCAGCAGACTTACGTTTTCCCTGATCTTCCTTTTACTGTTAATATATTTGAAGAAGTTTTTCTTGTTATTTTTAACTTTCCTTGCCATGTTGTGTTCCAAATGTACCTTAGCTTTCCTTGTCGCATCTCTGCATTCCCTGACTACGCTCCTCCCAGGGGGCCTGTCCTTTCTTCCACATTCTGTATACCACCTTCTTCTGCCTGAGCATTGCCACAAGCTCCTTGCTTATCCACACAGATCTCCTGCACCCTCTGCCTAACTTTTTACGCACAGGGATGCACTGCTGCTGGGCGTTGAGGAAGTGCCGCTTGAAAACTAAACAGCTCTCTCGGGCCCTCCTTCCTTCTCTAGGGCTCTAGCCCATGGGATTCTTCTGAGGAGGTCTCTGAAGAGGCTAAAGTTGGCTCTCCTGAAGTCCATGGTTGCAAGGCTGCTTACAGCCCTGCCTCCTCCTCGTCGGATCCTGAACTCCACCAACTCATGGTCACTGTAGCTGAGGCTATCCCCCACCCTGACATCTCCTACAAGTCCCCCTCTATTTGTTAGCACGAGGTTCAGTAGCCCACCTTTCCTCGTTGACTCCTCCACAACCTGCATCGAAAAGTTATCATCAACAATTGTTTGTGCCTGGCTGGTTGTCCTTCCAGTTGATGTCCCTCATGAGAACCAGGGCCTGTGATCGTGAGGCAATATCCAGCTGACTATAGAAGGCCTCATCACCTTCTTCATCCTGGTCAGGCGGCCTGTAGCAGACACCCACCACAGTGTCTCCCACATTAGCCTGCCCTTTAACCCTTACCCACAGGCTCTCAACACGCTCATCGTCCACTCCCAGGTTGAGCTCCATGCATTCCAGTTGCTCTCTCACATAAAGACCAACTCCACCACCTCACCTTCCCAGCCTGTCCTTCCTAAAGAGCACATAGCCTTCCATGGCAGCGCTCCAGTCATGCGAGCTATCCCACCACGTCTCTGTGATTCCAATGAGATCATGACACTGGGACTGCACACAGATCTCCAGTTCATCCTGCTTATTCCCCATTCTTCGCGCATTGGTGTACAGGCATTTTAGGGAAGTAACTGAGCCTACACGTTCCCCAGGAAGGGTGAAAGAGGACCCTCTATAATCATTTCCTAATAAAATATACTCCCCATTATTAAAATAGATTATTTTATTCAGATTCTGTTTTACCCCAAATATTTTTCAGATTATGTTCTTGAGATTTCAACAATTTCTTGAATTTAACATTCTAAAATTTCTGATCTTCATATTTATTTAGGAATGTTCTCTCTGTCAAACCACTGCAACTTGGAATGTTTTTCTTTGCTTCAGTTATTGGAAAAATGATTTGCTTCATACTAAACAGGTATTTACAATCAGATAGGTGCACTTAACATAGCATTTAAAGAATCAAAATGCACAGTTCAGTAGTTTTATGTACACAGATGATTAGATATCTAGTTGTCTTCTTAATCTTAACTAAGTTTTGTATTTCTTTTTTTCTTTTTTTTCCTTGTGTATCTGAGATTTGTCTATGCATTATAAGGGCTGGCAAAAGAATACTTTTATGTACTGTAGCACTAATCAAGCTTCTGTGTGTTTTGTTTTAGTTGCCTGTTAATCACTGAAGAATCCAGAGAACTACTAGCCAGTTTGCATCACCTTGATCTCTGTGAAGGTGACAGAGCAGATAATCTTAGAAAATATTTAAAAATATGTGAATGATAAGAAGCTGATCGGAAGTAGTCAGCATGAGTTTTGAAAGGGGAAATCACACCTGACTAGCCTGATGGCCTTCTAGGAAAGGCTTCCTCCTTTCAATGAAAGCATAAGAAGAAATGGATGGAAAATGAAATCCAGAATATTCCATTTAAACATAAAAAATACAGAGGATGGTGGAACACTGACCCATTTTTTTGAGGAATGTTTATGGACTCTATATCATTAGAGATATTCAAAATTCAACTGTACAAGTGCCAAGTAATCTCAGACATTCTGTGTTTGCATGATTCTGCCTGCTTCTGTATTTTATTAGTGTCATGTCTATGTCAGTGTCCTTATATTTTAGCCTCTATGGGGAGAACTGGTTGCATATACATATCTACAGGACACTTGCTAGCCCTAAAGCTACATGTAAAATATATCATCTCTGATGATACCACTAGAGGCTAAGGATATATCCCGCCTCAACTATGAATGGTTCTCTTGAAGTGAATCTGTATTTGATGACTATAGAAATAGTTTATGTAAGAAACCTAAACCATATGAAATATTTAGATCAAATACAATAAGATGCCTACATTTAGATGTTTATAGGGAATTTGCCATCTAAGTGTCTGTTGCAGTCAAAGGAAATCCATTACTCAGTACAACTTGCCATACATAAGCAACTAATGACATTTAAGATGTCCTGCCTGGATATCAGCTGTTGGTTCAGAGATCTTGTGTCTTTTGTCATATCTTCTATCTTAATCTAGATTCTCACACATAGTCTGCTGAACTTGACAGATTAATCTACAGTAGACTTCTGTATTTTGTGAATATTTTAGGCTATATTAATTATGCTTTTCTAGATTACCATTGACTGTGATGAGACCTTAGCCAAAATTTTGCAAAGTAAATCCCTATATTTAGATTTCTACAATCTATAGGTGAATCCTAACCTAGAGTGGCTATAATAGATATTCATCGCCATTTTATTTGATCTTGGATATCCCATCTGGTCTCCAGTGACAGCTCCAGAAGAAAACAGGTTTCCTGTGGGTCCTATGGTGTATCTGGCAGCTCTGTGCAGACATCTTAGATATCCTAGTGCATCTATAATGACAAGTCAGCTACCCTTAGACAACTGAATAATGCTCCATTTTTAACCAGTTTGTTAATAATTAAAGTTAGGTGAGATTAAACTCAGTCTCTAGCCATTGAAGGATAATTATGCAGCACTGAATTTGGATTTCAGGACTGAGTTCAGATGCCATTTCAGATGGTGAGTTGCTGGTTCAAAAGAGTCCTTATCCCCTGGAGGTTCTATATTAAATCATCTGGCCTCATACAGATTTCCTAGGCTAAGCTAAAAAGTCTGTGTAGAACGTAGACATCCCTAATTATCAATTACACTACTTTCGTAGATTGTGTTGTTGAAAGTTACTTAAAATAAGCTGTCTTGGAGACTAATTTGGAATGTCTAGAACTACAAAGTACTAGTAAATTTGGACATATGAGTTTCATATAACATGCCAACAATTCGTTAGCTGCTGATGTGTTTGAAAAAAAACGCTACCTCTCAGGTCACATTTTAGGTTCAGATGCCAGGTCCAAATTTCAAAGCATTTATATTTCAATATCAGGAGAGAGAAGATGATCTCATCCATACCCTTAGGTGTCTCAAGTCCCCCACAGAATTACATTGGGTTAACTTGTAATGAAGTCTAATATTCAGAATTTTCCTAGGTCATGTCTACCTATAAATATATCCAATTTAATTTTAAATCAATCAGAAATAAAAAGTTGTGGGAACATATCTAAGAGACGGAGGCTTTCCCATGGAAGTGACTACAAAGAGCTGAGCTAAAGAAGATAGTGGATACTCCCTGATCTGAAGAAATGTAATCCTGGAAGGTCCTTGAACAGCAAGCATGAGAAAGTTGGGTGAAACGGAGCTGTAAGTAAGCTTGTCAGTGTGAAAGAAGGACTTGTGCACAAACCAATGATGTGAATGCATGCCCATTATCCACAATGAACCACGTGCAGTAGAAGATGCATGGACAGTAGCGTGTAACCACTTGTAGTGTATGCGTACGTATACTTGCAGAGCTTGCGCAAGTGCATTAAGTGCCTTAAGAGGAGTGTCTCCAGCAGGTCGAGGGATGTGATCCTGCCCCTCTACTCAGCCCTGGTGAGACCATATCTGGAGTATTATGTTCAGTTCTGGGCCCCACAGTACAGGAAGGATGTGGAGCTGCTGAAGAGAGTCCAGCGCAGGGCGG
Source organism: Crypturellus undulatus (assembly GCA_013389825.1). Lineage (NCBI taxonomy): Eukaryota > Metazoa > Chordata > Aves > Tinamiformes > Tinamidae > Crypturellus > Crypturellus undulatus. The sequence continues at coordinate 90,306 of VWPW01013399.1, forward strand.
CTAGGATGATCAGGGGCCTGGAACATCTGCCCTATGAGGAGAGACTGAGGGAGTTGGGCCTGTTCAGTCTGGAGAAGAGAAGGCTGAGACGGGATCTAATCAGTGTCTATATGTACCTCAAGGGAGGCAGTGAAGAGGATGGGGCTGGCCTCTTTTCACTGATGGCCACCGACAGAACAAGAGGAAATGGCCACAAACTTAAGCACCAAAAGTTCCACAGGAACTTAAGGAAAAAATTTTTGACAGTGAGGGTGACAGAGCACTGGAACAGGCTGCCCAGAAAGGTTGTGGAGTCTCCTTCTCTGGAGATCTTCAAGACCCGCTTGGACGCAGCCCTGTGCCACGTGCTCTAGGTGGCCCTGCGTGTGCAGGGGGGTTGGACTAGATGACCTCTAGAGGTCCCTTCCAACCTTAGGCATTCTATGATTCTATGATTCTAAGTGCACTCGATATATAGAGCGCTGTAACGCGGAATAAAGCGATTTCTACTTGACTCATATTGAAGCCTTCAGGAGTCATGTCTGGCATCCCGCAAAAAGTTCTATCACTTTCTCTTCTACTTTATTTCACTGTTCTATCAGCACTCAGCTGCATCAAAAAAATAAAATTTTGAATTTCAATTTAGCTTTAATATAGTCAGCTGGTTCTTAATATTTCTCTTCTTTAAAAATAACATTTTAAATTCCATCTCTGTGAATTTCTACATGTGCAGTAATCAAGGCCTTTCTTTTTAATTATCTGGTAGTTTAAAATTGTCAGTCTCTAGATTCTGCGGCTGAATATTTCAGAGTGTGAATATATGTATGGTCATGATGAAAAACATGATTCTTTTTTCTTTCAAATTTCAGATAGGAAACACTGAATAGACACTCCTTTCTTTGAGACATGGCTGATCCTCCTAAGCAAAGAGGAACACAGTAACCCTGTCAAAGGTGCAAGAAGGCTTCTGTGAGGGGCCAGTTAGACACAACTAGAAAAGACTGTGACCACTCTGTGAGCTCTACAACAGAATTCAGTTACACCAGCTGTAAGAGTAAAAAGGATGTCTGGAGTTAAAGTTTTATCAAACCAGCTATAACAATACCACTCTTACTCAGCTTACAAGATTAGTACCTTTCAATCAAAGAGCAGACCATACACATCACTTCAGAACAGGTAAAACCATTAATTTTTTAATATGAGGATATTTTTGCTGATGGCCCGTTGCTTACCCTGTTTTTTTTTGCCTGCCCAAATAAATGGATTACTAATGGTATTACCTGTTATCTGTTGGGAGATAATTATGTTTTATGCCTAAGTAATAATGAAATATTAAAATCTCTTGTCCATCACTATTTCAAATCTTTATAAGAGTATTTCATTTATTAATTAAGCTAAAAGATTATTTTAATATTTATAACTTCTTGCATTCATATTGCTGTGCTTGATGATAAAGCCTTCTTGTATAACTGAATGATCTACACCCACTCTCTTCAGGAAAGCAGATAAGTTTTTTTTTTTTTTCATCTGTCAAAATAGTTAATTATAAAGTCGATCATGTTGCTTAAGTAAATCTTTTAAAGAGTAAGATAAAGATTAAAATTTATCTTGAAATTCTTAGAGATAAAATAGGAAACAGACATGTAATCTAAAGAAGGAAGTAACTTGGCAATTCAAGCCAGTTAATGAACCTCTTATACTCTCTGATGCGAATGATTATAACATCCTGAAAAAAAGAGAAAAAGAAAAAAGTAATGATGTGCCAGAAAACTATGCCTGATAATTTAAGCTTCTTTTAAAACATACACAATTAATAATTTTAGTTTGACTTTTTCAGCATAGTTTTACACTTCACAACAATTAAGAAAAATAATAAAATAAATAAAATAAATAGCACCTAGGTACCAGATAGTGTCACAATTGTAATTATTAATAAGGTGGATGTTGCTCTCAGCGGAAGTTCTAAAAAGCTTGATTGCAATTCTGGTGCAATAAATGTGCAAAGTTTTGGTGACTTTATTGAAATTAAGAGATAATTATCATAGTAAAACAAATGAGAAGTTGGAGACATAATTTGATACAGTATTTAGATATAATAAGTTGACAAAAAAGAAGTGAAGCTAAAATCAGAGAGCAAACTAAAGATGATATTCTGCAAGTAATCCACTATAAATAGTCCTACAATAAAAAGTCCTACATATAAGGTAGAATCCATCTTATGATTCAATTGTAGGAGGAGTAATAGTCAAGAATTTCATCACTCAAATTTATTATCCAACAATTTTACTTTTCATACATATATACATGCATACCTCTGACTATGATTGATACAAATCTTATATGCATTTTGTAAATCTTGTACAAATCTCTTGTCTTCTAAAGCAGATTATATATTTTTACCTAGGATGTATGTGCCTGGGGAGTAAAAATATCCCTGTGTTTCCCAAACCATTGAAATAATTATGTAGATAATTGCTTTCATATATGAAATAAATGCTATATTCCTGTATCAAAGTTCTTAGACCTCTTGCAAACGCTATGCTATATATATGTATGTATATAAATGTATCACCTTCAGCTGTCTATAATGAAAAAAAAAGTAAAATGAAAAAAAAAACTTAAAAGTAATTGAATAACTCAGTAAAATGAAGGAAAAACAAACAAACAAAAACCGCATCCAAAAAGCAATGCACAACATTTTTGAAAGAAATTTAGAAGCAAGGTCCTAAAATTGTTAAGGATTACAATAGTAGCATACTATTGACTTTAATAACACTGTTAAGTTGAACACTAAAACAAATTGGAAATACAAAATGTCATGAAACCTGCTGGTTGCTGAGGGAGCTGTCTGATGTCATTGCAGCACTATTCTTTATTATTTTTGAAGGGCTATGGAGATTCCTGAGGAACTGGAGAAGAAAAATATCACTCCTGCCTTCAAGAAGAGTAAACAAAGAGGAGGATCTGGGGAACTGCAGACCTCACTTTGATTCCTGTGAATGTGATGGAGAAAATAATCCTGGAAACCATTTTCAAATATATAAATGACAAAAAGGTGATTAAGAGTAGTCAGCATGGATTTACAAAAGGGAAATTATGCCTGACAGCCTCAGGGGTGGCTCAGGGATGGTGAGGAGAGCGGCAGATGCAGCTTTTCTTGGCTTTATCACGGCTTTAGACACCATCTTGCATAGCAACCTCACTGATGAATCCAAATATGGGCTTGAGAAGTGGACACAAGAAGGACTGGTTGAACTGATAAGATCAGAGTTGTGATTGGTAACATGAAGCCCAGCTGAAAGCCAGGCACCAGGAATGTCCCACAGGAACTGATATAGGCCTAGCACTGCATAAACCCTTCATTAATAATATGGGTGGTGAGGCAGTGTGCTCTCAGCAAGTTTCCAGAAGGTGAAGAACCGTGAGGGGTGTCTGATACTTCAGAGAGTTGTCATGCCCGCTAGAGGGACTTTGATAGTCCCCTTGATGACAAAGACTGAGACATTCAATGACATTTGATTAAATATTTAATCAAAGTAGGGTAACTTTTGTTTAGCATGGCCAAATCCATGAAATAGTGCAATAGCACTATATGAAAGGGATTAAAATATTGTTTTAAATTAAAGTTTTGAGAATAATGATGAAAAAAATACAGTCTCTATTAAAATTGTAAAGCAATAGCAAAGGAGTAGAAACTCTTACTTTTTTGTTTTGTTTTGTTTCAGATGTAGATAATAGATCTCTTGATGAGATTTCCCGGTGGTCCCAGTGGTCCTTTGTTCTAAAATACATAAAATATCTTTCAGAGAGACACAAATATCACAGACCTGTGGTTGTTCTACAAGAGCAGCCTAAATACAGAACCTAGAATTCCCTTTGGTAGATAATATTGTTTACCATCCAAAGAGTTTTCCTTTAGTTGAAGTAATTAGAATTTTTGCTTTTATTCCTAAGGAATATAGTTTAAGTTCTCACTGATGGCTGTGGAGTCCATATAGGCAGTCAGAATCACAGGTAATAGTGAAGAAAAAGCTGATAAGTCACCTAAATTTGTCAATATAATAATGAAAATAAAAGAGAATCAAAAAGAAGTAGTAATAATCTTCACCGCAAGTCTGTCCCATTTATGACATGTATGGTTCAAAGAGGATTCTTTAGCCCTGAAATCTAAAATGAACCTAGTGACTGTCAGTTATGATTTGAGCACACCAGCAGTTCAGCAATTTGGAGTTAACTGGTATGTCTTGCTAAGGCCCATTTCTGTCATGAGATTGGTTGAGATAGATATTTTAATGAAAAGGATTTTAGGACATATTTGTCTTAGAGAACAGCATGCTCTTCGGTGTGTGGAGACAATATTAAAGGCATTACTGCCTTTAAAGGCTCCGACAAATTCCAGTCATCAGGATTACTGTTACATAACTTGTTTTGTGAATTTCTTACAAGGCAAATAAAAATTCTTTCCTCTTCTTCACAATAAAACAGAAAGGGTACTATAGTGAGCAGCTTTATGCAAGAACCCAGTTGTATATTCAGTTGAATTAACCCCGGTGTCTAGTGATATTTGATCTAATAGGAAATCTACACTGGAAAGCTATACTTTTTCTGAAGCAATAGCTGACACATTGTCCCACATTTAGGAAGTTACATCTCAACCCTAACTCCTCATACCCCTCTGTCTTGCTTTTTGATGCACAGGATCTTTTTATCCTTGATGCTTCATATTGTTCTGGATGATGATGCCCTGTAGGAAAGTTGACATCTTGTACTATTGCTAGCAGATACTTTCTTAACAGTTCCCTTCCTTCTGTCCTTCCTCTTTCCTTTCTTCTTCCTTTCCTTTGTAACCTTCAGTATTCCAGATATTTCTTTTTAATCTCCAAAACATACATTTCTCTGAGCACTTGTTCACATTATGACATCACAGAACGCTCATTTTTCCCTTTTCTTTTCTCCACAGATGCAATGAGATCATCAACATAGAATAAGGTGAAATAAAGATCCTGAACTTTTTACTTGCTTTCTGATATTTGTCTTAGAAACACTGTTTCCTGTCTTAATTAGGCCATACCATAATCCAGCACATTTCTTCCTTCTCCTTCCACCTGTAATTTCTTTAGCTATTCTTCAGCTCAGTAGTGACCACAGAAATGTGTACTGACTGTTCTCACATATTTTAATCTTTAGAAACTACTTCACTTTCAGTATATTTTTCCACCATCAGGAATGAACTCCAGCCATGGAAAGACATGATAACATAGAAATAAGTCAGATTCAAAATCAACATTTCTGGCGGCATTTCTTATTTCAGAATTTTTTCATAACTATTTTTTTCTTTTCTTTTTTTTCTTTTCTTTTTTTTTATTGATTGATAAATGAAGGTGCCATTGGAATGATCTTCACTACTTCTCTTCTTTTGCATTGGTATTTTTCACATAGTTAAAAATAAGGTAAATCGATTATTATTTTTGAGGCAACGGGTTTCTACATTATTTGTCACTATACTATTTGTCAAAGTAATGTCACATCAGAAGGCAAGGGATACAACTGAAACACTAGACTAAAGAGAGTGTAAATACACTGATGTAAAAAACTATTTAGAGATCAGAATTGAGTCTTTATATTTCTCTCATAAACTTCAAAATTCAATCATGATATGCAGAATAGAGAATATTAATAATAAAAATATGTTTTAAGCTATGCTAGAGAATTTAAATAGCAAAATATTTACCCTACAAATCCAATGTCTGTCATTCACACAGACTTTTCTTTCAGGCAAAATGAAATCTGTTTTGACACTTTTTCCTTCAATTCATGTGAAATATACATGTACATGTACATGTATCTATGTGTATGTGTGTGTGAGTCTGTCCACGAGTGTACACTTTAAGAATAATTTGACCACAGTTTGATTTCATGACAATAACATATAAGAATAATATTTACTCATCAAAGAAGTTATGTGAAACATTTTAGGTAGGTTTTTTATTTTTCTTAACTTAGGTGGGGTAAACATATTTTGTAGAGACAAAATTGATTTTGACAAAGAACATCTGAAAGCAAAAAAAAATCAGCCAAAAATGTCAATCAAAGTTACATGTTGGAATACACATGTAAGAAGGAAGATAGATTGTGACAAAGGTCAGCATTCACGATCATAAAGAAACATAATTATTACTTACATTTTTACATTTTTCAAGATATATCAGATCCTAAATAGAGTCTTTTAAAAAAAAAAATAATATTCTAATTGGGAAGAAATTCTTAACTAGGTGGGGAAGAGAGCTTGCACATGAATGTATGGTTTCAATTTCTATCTTTAAATTAGCAAAAAAAAAAATCATCTTTGGAGAGACATATCTTTTCCACTCAGTAAAATAATCTAGTAATTACTGAGTTGAAAATAAAATTTGCCTTTATTTTTGCAAAGCGAATGTGGCCAATATATCAGACTTAATAGCACCACTCTTTTTATTCTACTGACTTAAAAAGTACATCTATTAACCTCATCTACAATACTGTTAATATGAATATTTGCTGACTTTGCTGACTTTTATGACTTTCTCTTCACTGACTTACAAAAGAAAAAAATTGTCCTAGTTTGAATTTTCTTTTTTGTCTTACTGTTTTTTTCAGTTGCTGTAATGTTTCACTCAACTACTGTCACTGCAATATGATCATTGCAAATCTGTCTAACAGTGATTGCAGATTGTTTACTCCTTCTAAAGTCTTAAAAAAAGAATAGGGATGTAATCACATGACTTTTTTGTATTTAAAAAACAGATGTCTTCCCAGCTTACATTGGAAATGAGTATTGCTTTCTAGTTGAAAATGGGTAAAATACATAAGGATTTGTATATACTAACTTTTGCTTTTTAGAAGTAATTGTACACTGCCTGGACAAACATAGAAGCTCCCAAAAGCACAGTTAGCAAGCGTTTAACTTTAAAACACTCTATTATTATTTATTTGTAATTAGCCTCTGCACATCGTATTTGTTTGTTTGTTTTTCTGACTTCAGATTCCTAATTGCTTAATTCAATTAGATTCCTAATTGCTTAATTCAATTATTTATTTCTGTGTACCATTCCATTATGTACTAATCGTTAATTGAAAACTGAATTGAAAATTTACCCTTTCTAAAAACATACAGAAGAAGGTTTCTCTAGTGAGAGGAACCTTGTGAACTACGTGGCAAAATAAAGAACTCACTGTCTTTGTTAAAGGGAATCAGGGGACTCTTAATAAGCCTACTCACGAGGCCTTTCGCAATTCATAAGAAGCACGGTTTAAATTACCTTTTAAGTATACAACTCCTACCTTAAATTTAGATTCCATTGAATAATTTATTCTTCAGAAGTGTTAGGTAAGTTCTCAGAAGTTTAACTCCCCTAGAAAAATTAATTATTCTTAATGCTGGCAAAATATAGACTGAGACTGTTTTCCTAGATTTTTTGAAAGATGATAACTTCTAATGGAAAACTAGTAATGGAAAGTATTCACAGTGACTACCTGTAAAATGAATGCCTAGCCCTTGTACTTTGTAACCAGATGTAGTTGCTATTCTACTTCAAACAAAAGTTCTCATCTATCTCTTTCTGTCTATCACATAGGCTCTGCTTCAGTTACCAAGTTAAACCAACACTGAATGTATAGCTGAATGCCACCTCTAATCTAATCATTTCTATAAGTTTTAAAATGGTTTTAAATTTTAGGTTAATTTAAGATTGAGAACATTTTATGTTCCCTTTCTACCACTCCAAAGGACTGTAGAAAATTGATGTATATGACATCTGAAATTTGCAAATGTTGAATATGTTTGGGACTGCTCAATTTTTACATTTGATATTATTAACAAGACATCCAAAAGAAGTATCATAAGATCTTTCCCAAGGCTGTTCCATAATGTTTTGTTGTTGTTGTTTTTACCATGAAAAGTTCCATAACATAATTGAGTATATTTTAATATCATGCACATGGAGAAATGAAAAGTTTTAACGAGATATTGGTTAAAAGGGATAAATGTAGTCATATTTCTAGAAATTCACAAATGAAAATAGTAAAATTATTAGTAGAATAACTTATTAATATACCAGTCCTTTTCACCTTTACTTTGTTGTATTTACAGGATGAGAGATGAATAAAACTATCAGATATGGTTAACAGCACTCTGTGGAAAAAATGGAACCTAATCATTTGCTTGTTCACTTCCATGTCAACAGATATCTCTTTCCATTTTAGGAAGACTAAAAAAAAACATGGATGTTATCTTTTTTAGGAGCTGAAGTGGAGGCAACTTATCTTGCATCTTCTGCCATCAGGTAAAGGAAGATGCTTCACAACAGAATAACCACCTAAGGCTCAGTTTATACCCTTTTAAACAAATACATGATTCCTAGTTACTCAGAGCAGGGCTCAAATAAATGAAATAAACATCTGTGATGCAGAGAAGATAAGGACTGGTCACCTTTTGAATCAATAGAAACAAAAAAGGCAGCATTTCAGAGTGCACTTCTCATCTTCAAGTGGAAATCTAAATAGGTCAGACAAATGTGACTCCAGAGTTCAGTTTCTCTCCACTTGATTTAAAAGGAGTTTAGAGCAGTAGCTCAGATATAGGTAATAACACCGTACAGCATACAGACGTAGGTGAAATTAATCACATTCTCTGACTCTGGGTTCTATTAGACTGTCTTCTATATACATTATCTATCATTCTTGAAACATTTCCTGAACATTATGACCTCTTTACGACTAAAAAATTTTCTTTCTAATTGTGAACTGGTAGGAACATGTTAAGCATCTGTTATGTGGTCATATGCATAGTGTAAAGGTAGGTATCTTTTTTTCAGAGTAACATCAGCTCATGATAGCAAGGGAAGCATATAGGAGAATTACTAGTGAAAGACTAAAGTTTCAAATTGGATGCATATAAGGTTCTTTGTGAATCCAAGTCAGGTTACTACTGGAAGAAGAGTTAAAAGATGATAACATCAATCGTTTTTACTCCTTTTTTTTTTTTCCATTCAGATAGTCTTCCTGCAAATTTGTTTTCTTGCAGCCCTTTTTTATCTAAAATATCATAGAATAATAACATAAAAAAGAGGAATTCCCAAAAGATTCTATGGACAACTCCTTTTCCAAAGATCAAATGAAGAATATATTTCCTGTCAAGTGTCTCATTCACACTGAAAGATACATTTAAATAAAAAATCTCCCATTTTGCTTTTCATAGTACATATAGAGATACACGGTACAATCTGCCCAAATGTATGTGTATGTATAAGTTCATCTTGTACTCTCTCTTTTCTTTATTTTTTCAATATATAAATTGCCCCTTCGTAGTAGTGGTTAGCCTACAACAATACTCTTGAAACTGTGTTGTCAATAGCAAATAATGCTAGTGCACATAAATGTTTTTGTGTTATAAGGCAATATTATAAGATTAAATTTTTTATATTTGCAAATATATGAACTCATCTGAAAGGCATAGTTAAAGTCAAACCAAAGTCAAATCAAAAACAATTTATTTCCAGAAAATGCTGAAAAATAAATAGAAATCAATGTGGAATTTTTACTTAGGTGAATTTTAGTCCTTATACTAATTTATTTGCTATCCTCTTATGCTGTAGAACAGTCCTAGTAGTCTTTTGTCCCTCAGTATCCAATATCTGAATGATCCTTTGCCAGCGTGTGCAATCTTTTCTTTCTGGGAAGGTGATAGAGGTCACCATTCCAAGCCTATTGGAGTCCTTATGTAATTCCAGATCCAAGAAGTAAAACAGACAGAAAGGCAGGTTGCTGCAGGACTATCCCTTAAGCATGCACACATCATGGCAATATAGGACCACAGTTAATGTAGTTTGTGTTTTGAAAAGACTGACAGATAATACCATTTTAAGCATGATAGTGAATGCTGAAGCGCATGAGGGAAGCCCAGAGATTCAAGAGTGGTATAACTTCGGAAGTCTATGCACCAGCAACTTATGGCTGGTGACATTGAATTTGCAAGATTGTTGCAGTACTTGTTTTTCTTGGATTTCTATTATCATTATTCCCATGGGGACATGTTTGTTTCACAAGCCTCACCCACACAATAACTGTGTGAAAGATTAAGAATAAGGCAATTGGATTTCCACATTACTGTGCCAAGGACATTTAATAGGACAAAATCTGTAAAAGCCAACCTGTGAGTAATCAATACTGAGTATAGAGATTTTTATATAGAGTTCATAGAATATAAGTAGGAGTTCAGTTTTAAAAAGGACCAAAAAATATCTTTATTGGAAAGCTACATTAAAAAAAAAAAACTTTGTTGTTTGACTTAGATTACTGTATCACTTCAAATTGCATATGAACACATTCAAGATGCCTGACTTAGTAAAGATTTAATCAACCGCATAAAATGAAGTGTGTTAAATATTAGTAATCTTTCCTTATGAAGTTCTTTTTATTTAACAATTTCCCTATATTAATAAAACAACAACAAAAACACAAAAGAAATACCAGCAACCCCACCTTAATTTTCAAACCATGTAAATGCTTTGTGAGAATGTTTTAATCAGCACACTATATGCAGCAATGGCTTGGAGTTTGTGAAAATGGACAGTTCACTTTCTAACTGATTATATGAATTCACAGCTATCTGATTTAGGGATACATTACTATTAAACTGATATGCAAATTAAATAAGCAATCACATATCTGGGGATAAAGTTATCTCATGCTTAAAGTAGTGGAAATAGTGAAATAGCTATTACAGTTATGCTTGAATTGTAATGGGATTAGGGAAAAGAACCTGGTCTGAGCTGTTAAAAAGAAGAAAGAAGGAAAAAAAAAAAAGGAAAAAAAAAAAAAAGAAAAAACACAAGTCGTATGAAGAAAATTACTTGGGCATCTAAGAGTTGAGATAGGTACTTTCAGTACCTAGCAATAAAATTATATTTCAAGAAATGTCAATTTAATTTTGAAGGCAGATGAAATCTATTAACTTCTAAGTTTTCACTACTAGACTTCTTTAGGGATAAAAATATTTATTTATAGGCATTTTCAGAAGTATTTCATTCACACCTACACAAAACAGCTTTCAGCTCATTACTCCAGATAAAGCATTTTTCACCTGTGTACTCTTTGAGACTTGATCTGGTAGTCATAATTTAAGCCACATCTTAAAAAAACAAAACTCAAAAAATAACAGACTCTGTACACAATCAAATAGAATAAAGGGAACCATATAGATTATTAAACCACGATGTTGTGGATAGCTTACTACTCAGACACAAAAAAACAATTTTCTCTTAACAGAGTTCATATCCATGGCACAAGTCTTCTATAAAGAGAATCCTATTTATCAATGTGAAGTCAAGATAATTCACATTCTTTCTCCATTAGAATCTAAATGTTTTAAAATTTGGCATCCAGGAGAACAGGGATTTAAAATTAGGCTATAGTGCTAATATGCAGTTGGTAATTAGATCAGATTTTTTTTTTAAAGTGCATATGAGCATTATAGGTAGAAATCACATCCTGCCATTATATATTTTCTATGTCTAGATTCAATGTAATGTAAATGTTATACAAATTCCTCTGATGAAATAACCAGGACTCGGAGACTTTATATTCTGCCCCTGAACTTTGTTTACAACTGCTACTTACTGACAAACTGTCCCCAGAATAACTGTGCACTGCAATGTGAAACAGATGTGGTGCTTTGTCATTTGCTGTGCATTTCCTGACATTGCAAGCTTGTGTGAAGTTTCTTTTTTCCTTTGGCTCCTCCACACCATCTTTTTAAAAACATGCATTACTTATTTAGAACTTTTTAAAAATGCATGTCACTGCCTTGAAAAGCTGTTCCAAGTCCATATCTGTGAAAAATCAAACCAAGAGATAAATTCTTTACCAGCTTGGAGATCCTAAGCAATCCAGGGCCATAAAAATGATTAATGGTTAGCTCTATAATAAACATGGATGGAAAAAGAAAAGAGAAAGGGAAAGGGAAAGGGAAAGGAAAGGAAAGGAAAGGAAAGGAAAGGGAAAGGAAAGGAAAGGAAAGGAAAGGAAAGGAAAGGAAAGGAAAGGAAAGGAAAGGAAAGGAAAGGAAAGGAAAGGAAAGGAAAAATGAAAGGGAAGGGAAAGGGAAGGGAAGGAAAAAGGAAAAGGAAGGGAAAGAGAAAGGAAAGGGAAGGGAAAGAGAAAGGGAAGAGAAGGGAAGGAGGAAGGGAAGGAAAAGGAAGGGAAGGGGAAGGGAAGGGAAGGGAAAGGGAGGGAAGGGGGGAAGGAGAGGAAGGAGGAAGAGGAGGAAGGGGAAGAAAGGAGGGGAGAAAAGGGAAGGGGAAAGGAAAGGAAAGGAAAAGAAAAGAAAGGAAAGGAAAAGAAAAAGGAAAGGAAAGGGAAGGAAAAGGAAGGAGAAAGGAAAGGAAAAGGAAGGAGAAAGGGAAGGAAAGGAAAGGAGAAACGGAAGGGAAGGAGAAAGGGAAGGAAAGTGAAGGATAAAGAAATGATTCCTACTGTGACTACTTTGTTGATATAGGCAGATTCTGTGATAAGCCTAAGTACATAGAAAAGGAAGTACATAGAAGAATGTGGTGAAACTGCAGGTTTCATTCTTTTCATTTTCTTTAACCAAGTTAAGAGCAGATTGCATCTATGTGAAAGAAAGCTAAAGGTGTCAGTACTGAACTAGGTTATCCAAGCCACCCTAGGGATGTTCTCCACATCATCAGGCGTCAGTGGAGAAAAGGATTAAAACTGCAAATTACATTTTCGGTCCCTGATTGTTTTACACAGTACTAGAATAAATGAAAATTAAGCAGCAGAATTGTGCGAAACAATGAAAAATATAGAACTGAGATGGCAGGCATTTCTAAAAGCACTAGCCAAAAACCTGTGAACACTTTGGGTTCTAAAAATGCTCCTTGGATACGAAGACTCAAGGATATTATGCAGGAATATACTCTAGCCTTCTAAGATGTATATATATATATGCATATATATATATATATATATGCAAAAGCTTTCCTGATACATAAAATTATATGAAAGTCAATTCTCTAAATATTCATCAACATATAGTGCAGCAACCATCTTCTCTATAAAGGTGTAAAATAGGGAATTGGGAATAATAATTGGGAAAAATTGGGAATATCCAAATTTCTAGGCAAATTTAGAGTATGCCTATCCCTCTACCCAAGCACTATGTGAGATAGTAATCAAAACTCAGTAATCAAAACTGAGATTTAAGTCTTTCTCACCTGAGAAATTGAATTTGCAAAAATACTAAGTCTTGGTCTTGAACTCTCACACTCTTGAACTCTTGAACCACTGGACTGACTGGAGTAGATCTAACAGAATAGGTAAAACATAAAGCAACTATAATTAAGATGTATGCTTATACAACTAGGATGACCAATAGGTATTGTGAATAGGCAGAAGAACATCATATTCTTCAAAACACTGCTGCTTTTTTATTCAGTAGCTTTTTAATAATACAGGAAAAATGCACCCTGAATCACCTATAAGGTGATCATTAAAACGTGGACATCACTCTCACTAACTAGCATCCAGGTTTCAAATGAAAGACAAGCACCTATCTTGACTGAAACAACAGTCCTCCTTATTCTTAAGCTAAATGGAATAGCTCCTACAGTGCCAAGCGCATCTAAATAATTAGAATTCTTCACTACATCTTGAGCTTTTAGGAATTTAAATCTATGTTTAAATCAGAATTAGATCAGTAAGTTTGTGCAAAAGATAGAGTTTCAGAAAGAGGTGTTTGTGTTTTGTATTTTTGTTTGTTTGTTTGTTTATTTTGTCCAATTTAAGGTTCTCAGCACCAAATTAGCTGAGGTTTGTAAATCCCAAATTTATTATCCTTCTTCCTAATACAGCCTGCATTAGGGGGAGAAGTCTAAGTAAGCACTAGCAAACTTTGGTTCCCAGAACTCATTATTAGGTATTGTAGCACCTTATTCTTAATCTTTTTTTTTTTTTTTTTTTTTTTTGAGTACCACTACTCATTTTGTACACAACTTACCTACTTATTTCCAAAATCTCTGGGCCATTTTTTTTTCCGCTTAAACCTCACCGTTTTAAATTTTCCTTTTTGGCGACTTGCAGAACCTTCAACAGAACAGTATTACGTTAAGTCATTAAAAATGAAAATTGGTGACACTTATTCTTCACTCCAGCTGTCTTATATTTAGAAATCTTTCTGGTTTGTCAGTTGTTGAATCAAATATCTAATTTGAAAAAGGAGTTGTAACACTGGCTTAGCTCTTCTTTAAAGTTATTCTAGTTGTTATCAGAACAGCAATCATAGAATTGACAACACAATATTTTAAAAGACTCATGATTAAGAAATAGAAAAAAATCACATTACTTTTCCTATAAGTACCAACTGAGACACAAATAAGCAGCCTCCCAAGCATCTTCATATTAAAAATGGATAAAACAAACTTTTTTTTTTTAAGGCACTGTTACATAACTGAATGTTATCATGTTATCTTTGTCAAAAGATTAGTTTGTAGCACTTCCTAGTGCGGTACTCAAGAAAATGATTTTCAGCTGTTTGTTGGGGCAATCCGAATGACAACAGTAGAGAAACCATAGCAATTTTAGTATCTGATAGTTTCTGTTGTACATAAGAAGGTCTCTTGATGAAATAGTTGAATATAAGCAACAGAATACAGGGAAAAGAGCAGGTTTGGGCTACTGTGGAGTTTGATGGGACTGAACATTATTATAGTTTTATTCTAAACCCTCATAATTTGCCAATGACTGCAGAATAAGGACTATCAGATGTAAATGTTTCAAAATTTTAGGGCAACACTTTAACATTAGTATTTACATTTAACTTTTTCAACAAAAGCCTGTGTAAGAGTGTATAGTCATAGCAGTTCAAAGGAAAAGCTGAATAGGCTGTTGGAGAGTGATTAAAGAAACTGAATTTCCATTTCTAGAATAATGCAAATAAAATCTTTTTTAGCATTCATTGGGTGCATAAGTATAAAAATATGTTTTATTCCATAGAGAATTACTTCTGTTGAAATAACTGGCAAGAAGGCATTTTTAGAATATTCTAATTTATCCAAGGTAAATCTTGATTAAAATGTAAAGTAAACTATGTATAACTTAGAATGTTCTAGAAATATTCAATAGCTTGAAGACATCCAAATATTTTACCTTTTTACTTTTTTAGAACAGCAATACTAATGTCCTCATTGGATCTTTGTTCCAAATGTATTTTATCACACTTTTTCCATGATAGGGTTGGAGATAGGTTCATCACAAAATGATGGCTTAGTATCTGTTGTCTCAGATGTAGTGGCTCAAATGAAAACCAATATTAAACATTCTGTATTAATCTTGTTAATAAAAAAGTATATAAATGTCAAGTTTTATGTTTTGAATGTAATGCACAGCTCTCTGTTTCTTTGTAGTCTTCCAGATATCTACAGTCATGGTAGTTTTGTAAATAAAAATTACACATTTTGCAGGAGGAACTAGATACTTCAGAATGATCATAATAATCCACATAGAAAACAATTTTGGATAGTAGCTGCATTCTGCCTTGGATTGGTGCTTTTCTTTAGAACGAATAGTGTTTTCTAGAGTAAAATGTTGTGTTAGCTGAGATTTGAAAGTTGAATGAAAATGATGCAGTAAAGGTCAGAATTTTATCACAAAATTTTTGTCCCCCAGAAAGCTCGCTAGGTTAAAATATGTGTTCTGATTGCCACCTTCTGATTGTTAGGCTGATCCTTGTTTTTGCCTCAAATATCTCTCTTCAGAAGGGAAAAGTGGTTAGTTCACTCCATTCCATTCAGAAGAATGGATTAAACTGCATACTATTTTGCTCGTAATGCACTTACTGTACACACTACACTGTCTAAGCAGGCTTCGAGTCTTCAGGCAGCCTTCATATCATGTCCAAAACATGTACTATGTGCCCTTATTTTCACAGTATTAAAACATCATTTTAGTGGCCTGAGCTCAGCTCTTATTTCATGCCCTTTGATCTTTCCAGATCAAACACATGGATTCATACAAGGCCTGAAGTAAACACCAAGGCCTAGTCCTTTATACGTGAATACATCTGTTCAGCTGTGAGGTTAGCCCTGAGAGAGACTTATGTAGACTTATGTAGACTTATGCTGGCCCAGACGACTTGACTCTATCATTAGTGTGGCCTCTATCATTAGCAATAGTGTGTAAGGCTGTGTCCACATTCTGGTTTGGACTCAGAGCAATAATGCTGCTTGGAAACAAATATCCCACTTGTCTCCTCTTATCATACATCAATTTAGTTTTCAGATGTTTAGATGTGCTTAAACCTTGTTCTTTTAGAGGGAAAGTAAAACAGAAGTGTCTTTACTTCCTCTCTAAGTGCATTCTGCTTGCTCATGTAGGCATCAGAGCCTGAAGCAGGGTTTGTCCTTCAGATAGCTTGAAATGAAACAGGTTGCAGAGGCTTTTTGGCCAGACTAAATATAGTCTGAAGTAAAAAAAAATATATAATGTTTATGAAGAGGTTTCGGCACCAACTGCTTGTATATACTTTTCTGTACACTGTTGAGCTGTATGACATGCGAATGAAGAAACAGGAACATGCATTCAGATCCCAGCCAAAAATAGCAGTACTTCTTTTTGCTGGGAATATTGTGGTTCCATTCCTAGACTTCCTGCTGCTCCATAATATACTACTTGCAGAATATTATGTAAGAAATAGTTTTTCCCTTAAAATTATAGTCTTCTACCCAGCTTCTAATTCATTTGATTGATACATCCCCTTTATTCACACGATCTTTGGACTTTGACCTCTAATATATCCAACTGTTGAATGAAAAATACTTAGGGTTTGTTACATATTCACAAAAACACCTAAGGTGTCATATTCCATATCACCCACATCTAAAGACTATAGTTGTTGTAAATCTGTAGTTGTGTAAATCGTTTTCTAGGTGGTAAAGACATTAAGTTTCCTTTTGGAAATATCATTCCTGTAATTCTTGTTACAGAAAGAATGCCCAGCTAGTTTTCTGCATAAGTTTGGGCTGTGTAATTAGAAAGTAACTCTTCAAAATTTAATGTCTCAAGAAAAATATCTTGTTATTTTAGCAGGAAGCGAAATTCAGAAATCAATTGTGAGATTTTTTTCCCCGTTTAAATTAAGTCATTACTGTAGCTTAATGAAGTCACTGTATCCTCCAAGTACAAGAATATAGGAAATATATACATACATTTTTATCTTGATTTTCTGATATCAGAAACACAAGAATCAGAATGTAAGAATAAAATGTTTTTTTTGCTGTGTTCTGAAAATCTAGTATCAATGTATTACTTTTTATCAATGTTTGACTGTTACTATAGCAATGATATTGACAACAAACTAGAAACAAAACAAGAAATCCTTTACCACAATGACAATTATCTTGCTTATCTATCTCTTTATTGCTCTTTCAATTATCTTCCTCTTCGATGGGCCACATATTTTCAGGGTGGACAGACTCCTCCTGAAGATACTTCAAACTGCTACAACTCAATTCACCTTATATTTGCAGGAAAGTTACTTAAGCAGAATTTTCTGACATTGCACATTACATTCTGAAAAAGAATAAATGTACATTTTTCTGGTAATAGATATTTATTCATTCCTTTAAATGATATCGTTATAATTTAGTGTAGCTCAAAATCTTCTCTAAAAAAAAGCCATGCAAAATTCTGAATTAGATACTCACATAAAAATAAATATTTTCTATCTTCAAACTAAATAAGTATACAATCTTGAACTAATCAAAAGAAATTAAACCAAGTGTACCTGGGAAATAATAATAATAAAAAAAGGCAAACTAAATATGCAACTAGACATGAACTTATGTTTACCCTTTAGTGACCTCCTATACAAAATCAATTTGAATCTCTCCCCAACTAGCAAGGGCATAACTAGCCCTTCACAGACTTCATTGTATCAACTCTACCACATTATCAGCGCTAGGCAAATATTTTGAAAATAGTTGAATTCTAGATGATTCTCTTTCAGATGTTTATAACTTTGTTATCCCTTATCAGTTAGTCAGTAAAACACACTGATCTCGGAAGCTAATTTGGAAACAAAAAACTGAAACATTTCAAACCTTAAAAAAAAAAAAAAATTCAAAGGCTTTGAAACTGATGAATCCACTCACTGCAGTTCTTGCCTTTTTATTGTGCAATTTCAATCTTTGTAATGTTCCTGCAATTTTAATTTGCTACAAATTGACTTTGCTCAAAAATAATTGTAGTGTCCCAATATTGTCAATTGACCTTAGATTGCAAATTTACAGCAATCTTGAAATGGTTCTGCTACATGATCTACAGGTCCTGCTACATAATGTAGCAGAACTGCTACACAATCTATGATGGTATCTTCATAAATAAAATGATGACATATAGACAGGATTAGTAGAAAATGAGTGGAAAATGACTTGATTGTTGTGCCCAGAGTGGTTGTCACTACTATAAAGTTTAACTAATAGCCAGTAAGAGTGCTTCCCCTCTTGGAACAATATTAGGAGCTTTGCTAAGGAATGTCTCTACTAATAATTTTCATACAAGAGTGAGTCCAATAGATTCCCAGCAAGATCTTCAGGGGCCTGGAGAACATGAAGCACACAGAAAGATTTGATGTTGAGCTCTTAGTGCTGGACAAAAATACCTATGGCGTCACACACATTCGACACACTGTAAACAATAATTGCAGTACTTCACGTTATGATTTAAAATGAAATAATGTTCAAACAACATATGAAGGGCTTATCTCTTTAAAAAAGTTTAAATGTATAGTTGTGAAATTAATTGTCCTACTCTATTTATTATAAAAAGCACAAAAACAGGAGGTCTTCTAATGTTATATTCTTATCTTATAGAGGTTATATGCTCTCAGGAAACATTTAAAGCAATTTAAAACATATAATGTCACCGTCAAAGAAATTCTATGTTATTTGCTGAGTAAGGAGGCCCTGCATAATTTGTCTGATCAGTTGAATATTTTCATGTGTTAATGGGTTTGAATTATTGAGTTTTTATTTGACAAAACTACTATATAAGTATTAACTTATATAGCTGCAACACAAGTATCTCACAAATTTAGCTCTTAAAAATTCTTTATATTAGAAATGGATATAAAATTTATTCATTTTCAAGTACGGTGGTTCCTAGTACCACATTCATTCTGAGAGAAATGGTGAAGATATTATTATAACCTTTTAAAATACAGACAAATTCTGTAGCACTGGCTACTTACAGTCATGTCTTTGCCTACAGGTTCCTTCATCACTCCAAAAAGACATATGATTTCATCTACATGCACTTATATCTAGATAACCACATTCTAATTTTCTAGACAGGAGTGTTTGCACTCCATGGCTTTGATTTATCTATGAAAACAGGTTTCTTTATTTCCCTCTTTCTCAAAACCAAGGCACAAGGCAATATGGTCTTGCTGTAATGTAATATGGAGCTGAAGTGGAGCTAGAATAACTACTGTAAGGCCTGAAGGATCTCTTACTACTTATCTGCATTCTACAAGTGAACACAAACTTCATATAACTACCCCCTACACTTCTGTTTCATCCTCCTTACGGGTTTTTTTTGGTTACATAAGGGAACAGATGTACTTCTCCTCTATGGGCCTCAGCTTCCATTTCTCATTTTTGCATATCCTTGCCTGTGCTGTTGTTCAGTCCAACCCTGTCAGTATGCGAAGTTATATTTCACAAAGCTTCAAAAAATATGCAGAAGAGGTTTCCTCAGTGCCAGCAGTCTCCTTCAGTTCAATTTAAATTAAGCTTATCAAACTCTGGAAAATTCTAGTTGGTTAGGACTACAAAGAAGCAGAACATGGCTAAAATAAGCTACTAACAGTTAAGAGTAACTATTGTTACCTCGCTATGTGTTACTGAGTTAGCAAATGGAGAAGGGAGTTGGGTCAATTCTTAACTTTCAACAGTCTTTGGCCAGTGTTGATCACTTGTTTTCTTTTTATTGATATTATTTAGTGTTTGCTGGTGTTAGGACTCATCTTTTCATCCAGTAAATATCAATATATTTCATCTGTAAGATTAATAGGATTTATATTAACAGATTAAGAGACTGCTCAGGATATCTGATATTCTGTGTGTGAAATGGATATAATCCTCTGTGCAGAGTATGGTGTAAGGTAATTCCAGAATTGTGTTCCATTAGAAATGCATTTTTTCCATTTTTAATGAATACGAGGAAATAATACAGCAGCTTC
This sequence comes from Crypturellus undulatus, assembly GCA_013389825.1. Classification (NCBI taxonomy): domain Eukaryota; kingdom Metazoa; phylum Chordata; class Aves; order Tinamiformes; family Tinamidae; genus Crypturellus; species Crypturellus undulatus. The sequence goes on from VWPW01013399.1 coordinate 110,560, forward strand.
ATCTCGGTGCTTCATTTTAATCAGATCTTTATCAAAAAAACCCAGTGAAACTGAGGTAATGTTCTATAGCTTTTAAGCAAGGTCTTTATTCAATACATACAGAGTAATCCTCTAGGATTTGAGAAGACCTGTGTATTTATAAAGTACTATGACTAAAAAAAAAACAAAAACATAATTTCACTGAGCTACTTGGTGCTTGTATTTGTAGTGAAATAAGTAAGAAATGCTGGAATAATTATTTCTCCTAATTAAATGAAGAACTTTGCCATTTCCTTCTGTAGAAGTAGAATCGAGGATAGCTATTGCAAATGAAAATATTAACCTACAATGAATAGGATGCAGTTTGTTATGATGCAATTTGACAAAACTCCTATAATGACCTTTATGCTTCATCTCTTAAAGCAATCTGTAACTTTTTGACTCCAGATGGAACACAACACAAATATCTTCTGTGAGACTTTTACTTTCCCTAGAAAATCTGATACAGATCTCATTCAGAGGTGGGATAGTTGGGATGAGCTAGATCTTCCATCTGAGCCATTAAATCAGTCCTACTTTGTCTATTTTGTAGCAGAGTGTACACTGATATTTTTCTGAACTTTCCAAAGATTTCAAATCCCATTAAAATACTAATCCAGTATTTAGAAAAATTCAAAGAGAGATTTAAATATTGAAAAAAAATACAACAGAGAAAAAGTTATATATTCCCAAATGGAAAATGAAACATAAAATTTCTGCTTATTGTTAATGAAAATGTATGCCATCAGGGAAGATTCCAGTCCTGAAATAAGAAATTATTTTGGACAATTAGGTGTCTGTTCATAATGTCAAGATCAATGTAACCATCATTCAATTTGATTATTTTAACTATTACTGTCATTTTAATTTTAACTGCATTTGAATACTCCAGTGAAGTGAATGATGCTAAAAGCCTTTTTTTTTTTTTCCCTTTAATTGGTACTGCAATACCCTGTTACTCATAACTGTCTTCCCTGATTCACACCTGCTGATTTCAGGTTGTATACATTAGAGTAGCTACATTTCATACACAAACACACACACACGCACAATATTTCCTCCTTTCCTCCTCTTTTTCTGTGTATAAAAGAAAAAAGAAAAAAGAAAAAAGAAAAAAGAAAAAAGAAAAAAGAAAAAAGAAAAAAGAAAAAAAAAGGAAGCTCACTTTTCATGTCTACTCGAATGAGTTTAGCTACGTTTTTTGGCTGTCTCACTTTTAGCATTTAATTGTCGTAAGGGCAGAGCAAGGGCCATATCATACCTTTTGAAATAATGCATTGTCTCATTGGAGATAGCACTATCATTTGTTTTCATTTTTCAGTATATTGTTCTTTAGATTGAAATATATATTAAAGGCAAAAGTCCACCTTTCTGAGAAATATAATAAAACAGATGAGTTTTCTTAAACATTGAAACACATTATTTTTGATTGAAATATTGCTGATGCAAAAAAGAACACAGGGACTGGAGAAACCCTTGTTAACATTTCAGATTTATTATACAAGCTTCTCTATTTTTTAATCATTTTTCTCAAGTATAGTAATATGAAATATTTTACAGGAATACATAAAAATGCAATTTTCTTTTTCCTTCTTTCTATGCTATATAGTCTTGAAAAACTTCTTTTTCACCAATGGCAGAGGAAGGAATAAGGACACCTGCTTTTTGCTTTGCAAAGCTCAATAGTGAGGAACATCGATAGATTTGGGTCAGACTTAGTATTTTCCTCAGCATTGGAAGTTAATTGCTGAAATATTATTCATTCTATAGACAGTGTCTGTAGGTGTGTTGACAGGATCCTGTATATATATATATATATATTTCTCTTTTTTTCTCATTATCAAACTCCAGAGACCCTGACAAAGGAAAACTACAGCCTCAAAATAATCTTCAATGTTTAGAATTAGAAGAGCCCTAAGCATTCTCTTCACAGGATGCAGTGGGGAGGGATGAATGCCTGAATTGTCATGTAGCTCTTTTGGTGGTAGTTCATGGGAAAACAACAGGGACAAAAACGTTGTTTAGCACAAAGCATTCTCTGCAGAATTTAGTGTCAGCCCTGAATCATTTTTTCCCCACTTCTTCAGACTATTTGGAAGTACACTTCTTGAGATTGCTTGTCAAAACAACTCCTTTGGAACTACTTAAGTATGTTAACTACCTTTGGAGTTAGAAGTGCTCAGTGCAGAACCTGTGTTCTCTCAGACATCCCAGTTTAATCATCCACTGAAATTATGAGTTGCTCTGTAGGTAACCCATAAAAGATATAAACTACTGCTTTTACTTAGTATATAACATATATGACAGGGAAAAAAAAAAGGAAATAGGAATAATAGGAAAAAATAGGAAAATAGTCACTTCCAGGAATAATTCCTCTCATCATACAATATATTTTCCTAGGTTGGTGGGATTTTTCTCATTAAAAGTCTTCATAGATCAAATCAGTCACCCAAGAGTTTCATACACAATTTTTAAAGGCAGGAAGCAGAAGATACTGAAAATAAAGAGAAATTAAAAATTTCAAGAAAGTGAAAGTTCAAGAAACATAATCATAATTCAAGTTCAAGAAACATAATCTGCTCTTTCATTAATATATATATTCTCACAGAATTTTTACTATGGCATTGTTTCATTTCAAGTTGTTCTATTCGATTGAAACTGAATAGGGTATTAGCAGATTAATGTGAGACCTCTCTACACTTTCAGATATCTTCTTCAATTAGCGTATTTGTGATACAATGGAAATATGTAGCAAATTAAAATGTGAAAATACATGAATTCCTCTGTTTCATACCTGTNATAATCATATAGTATCTTCTCACTCCAATCAGCATGAGATTTTTGCTCTTCTGAAGAATGTAATTTTACTACATTTAATCTAATATATATATATATAACATGCATATATATATATGTATATATATATGTATGTATTTTTTTCACTTAAGGTCATTTTAAGCTTCATGGTTTGAGTGTATCTCAACATTAAGTTTAAAAATTTTATTTTATCTCGTGGTCAAAAATTTTTCACTTATTCATCATTTTTTTCCCTTCCCTTTTGACTGATGTCCCTTCTTTTTCTATTATTTGACAAAGGCTATATAGTCATTCCAACTCTGGTTTTACTTTTTTTTGTGTGCATATATATATATATGTATATTATATATATTTTTACACACATATACTAAATCTCATCTTTTTCTTGTTCAGCTGACAATAACGGTATCAATACACCAACATATGCAGTAGAGAAAGGTAGGTCCTTTCTATTCTAGCTGATCTCAAGTCTGCTTTTATAGTAACCCTTTTTTTTGTGTGTGTGTACCACTGCCAGCTACTGGATAGAAATGTTTAAGAATTTATTATTTACAGCACATTCAGGCTACTTTAGCTAAGCTGTTCCTTTAGTGTACTGGCCAGAGGACAGATTTTTTTTGTTTTTCAAGAAAGGGGTTGTAAGTTTTTAAACTGGTGAACTGTCTATCCATATATCTGTCTGTCTTTCTGAGAACTGACCAAGGTTCATCGATTAAATGCAGTTATGGATCACTGAAGATCTATATGTCACACCTACAAAAAGCACTGGTAAATGCTTATTTTAATAATACAACAAGAAAATAGCAGTTCACAAAGTGCTTTAGTGGAACATCAAGCAAAGCACTTTTGGAGTCAGATTATATAAAACTGTCAATTTTCTGTTTATTTTTATGCCATCTTTGAATTTTTTTTTTATCTTCCAGATATCGCTATCATGCTCCTGCAGATCACATTGGTGTTGTCTACAGGAGGTGGTAAGAACAATAAATAAAATCTCTGTTTGTTTGTTTGTTTTTTCATTAAAAGATAGGGGTCATTATCCATCCGTTTTAGTTACTCCTACCTATGCTCTCTTCTGTGTATTTCTTTTCTACTTTAACTAGAGCATATTTGCCACTATTAGCTCCTCTGCTCTTTCATTAATATATATTTTCTCACAGAATTTTTACTATGGCATTGTTTCATTTCAAGTTGTTCTATTCGATTGAAACTGAATAGGGTATTAGCAGATTAATGTGAGACCTCTCTACACTTTCAGATATCTTCTTCAATTAGCGTACTTGTGATACAATGGAAATATGTAGCAAATTAAAATGTGAAAATACATGAATTCCTCTGTTTCATACCTGTGATATATATCACATATATATTTCATGGGTATAATATACAAAAATAACTTCAGCTCTATACAGAATTTCACATGGATTTACTGTTTCATTGTCATAGGCGGGAAGACCTACAGAACTACAAGGAGCTATGAGTCAGCTATGCATCAAGGATAAGGCAACTGTAAATGGCTTTGAAAATCTGCACATACTAGATTTAACTGAAACAACCTGAACTTACCTATATAGGGTATACGATAAATCAATGTGCACTTGGATTTCTCTGTCTTGCACCATTGCTGGCATGACACATTCTATGTTCTCAGAGGAGAAAGGTTTTCATGCATCTTTGCAAGCCTCTGGGGATGGGTGGGAGTGAGAGAATAGTCTGCCATAGGAATCCCTTTCCTCAAGAGGAATCTGACAAAACAGATTATACACCGACACTTCAGTCTAGTGTGGGAAAGCCAAAGTAAGTGACCCTTCATTTCAACATGGTTCTGGGATATGCGTTCTGATACAGTTGAAGACTTTTTTTATCAGTGAGGATTAACAATACCAAAACAGTTGCATGAAATCTGACATTTCTAACATACACATTTTTTTTGTATATCTATTTTACTCTAAATAAAGATTGAAAGGTGTACAAAAGCATGCCTGACAATCCTTGTTTAAATTATTTCAACAGACTATATTGGTAAGAATACAGAATTTTTGCAAAGCATTGCAAGAATTTTCAAAATATTTTAATGATGTGCAGTGTTTCCTAAAGCTGCTGAATGATACATTGCTAAAATGAAAATGCTGCAAACAGTAATAGGAGTAATGGGAAAATCTAATGTTGATAGAAAACAAAGACATGCTGTTTGACTGAAAATCACAAGACAGTTAATAAAATACATCATGCAGAGATTATCATAACCTTTCACATGTTTTGAATATATTTCTGATCTATTTCTACCTTGAGCTGTGTATATTTTCCTCTTTCAAACGTATTATTTGCACACCTACAGCATTGAAGTAAACAAGGAAGAACTTGGAGATACAAACTACGCTAAATATCATATAGGATTTCTTACCAGTTGGTAACTTCTGCCATTACCCTCTCTGAATATGAAATGCATGCATATATACATATATGCACACATGTGAAAGCACACAGAAGTCTTGGGGGATCTTGAATTAATGTGTTTTTTAGAATGTGGTATAGACCATTTATTGCAAACCAAGCCTTCGAAGATGTCCCAGCTAGAAGTGCAATAAATACTTTTGAAAAATAGGCAGTGAATGGATAAAAAATATTTTTAATAATTATTTTTCTTTATTATTAAAAATATTTTTTATTGCTTTCCACTTTAAGTTGTGAGCAATTAGAACAATGATATATTTTCCACCATTAGTACTTTTGTGAAATTATTACCTTATTTTTTCTTCCTAACCGTCAGTGTTATGCAAATTTATGCCAAGTTATATGATCAAAAGCATATTTTTAGGCAGGTCACCTTCCCCCCACTCTCTCAGAATCAATAAAAAAAGAAAAAAAAAAGCAACATTCCATCAAACTCTAATTTTAGAGGAAGCTCCTCAAAATAGGGAAAAAAAACACACAAAAATAAATTTAACAACTTTTTTTCTAGAAAGGCATCACGTACTCTTTACTGAGGCAGACAGTCTTTCTTCGCAAAACAACTTTACCTTTGCAATCTTAAAATCATGTTTTAACGAGCAGACTTAATATCTCACTATTAGGAGACATGCTCAGATCGCTAAGGATTATGCTTGCAACCAGAATAACTTGCAGCTGGCCAGAAGAAAAGAAGTGGGTGAAGCTGTAATACTCTTCTTGTGTGGCTTAATTAAAGCAGTTATGGCAGTTAGGCCCTTCCTAATGGAAGCTGGAGCATAATGTTCTCACTGCTGTTTACAGTTCAGGGAGCTGCTTCAAGTGTGGGGAGAGCACAAGCTAAAGAGTCCTTGAGCCTGGGCCTTCTTGATACTATCCGCATGGTAAACAGCAGTCCTAAGGGAACAAGGTGTATTTCAGGCTAAAATTCTTGGAACTGATCAATCTGCTTAAAACCCATATGCTGGGAAATGGGTTACCTCAGCTAATATTTGGGCATGATGCAGTTTTATTTATAAAATAGATAAAAGACTTCCTATTAGCTCTGTACCTTACACCCTGAGGCAAAAGCAAAGGTCTCTAAGTTAAAGTGAAATTAAACTTCAGTTAATGGACAGCAAAATTTTAGTAAAAAATAGATGTGTAATATTAAGGAAACCAGTGATGTGCATCTATCACTATTATTTACATTAGGACTAGTTATAGAGGAAACTGAAGTGTACAGGGTAAGAACTGGCATTTATTCTGAGTGGCTGTGTAGCAAGGAAATATAGCAGCTTCTCCAGAATTACAAGGTAAACAAGTTTTGTGAACTTAAAGTGAAAGGAAAAGCCTAAAGTGAAAGTCATTTCCTAAACATAGGATATAGAAAATGATTTCCTTCTGGAAATAAATCTAATTTCTTCTAAGTAAATCTAACTCTTCTGCCAATTTTGTGTGTTTTTAAGGGGCTTATCACAGTATTCTATAAACACCAGCACTATTGTTTGCATTTAATTCACCATCATTCTCTTTCCATACTCTCTCATCTATTCCTGTGTTGACACGACGATAAATCCCAGTGGTACACCCTGTGTCTTCCATTTTCCTGGTGCTTCATACTAAGATTCAAGATGAACATAAAGGGACAGATTTTTTTAAAGTCCATTGTAGTGCACAGTGTACTTTTCATTGTAAGTTTTTTGGAATACTTACCTGATACTTTAATAAGCTTTTGGGATATATGACATTTCAACAGTGCAACAGCCTCTAAAAACAATGATAATACTTTCCTACTTATTATATACATTTGTGTTTCCAACATAAGCTATATAACCTCTTCAATCTGAGAAAAAGCCTTAATCTAATTTTTTGTACTGAATGTTATTTCAGGAAAATAAATAAACAAGCAAAACTTCAATCTCAAAAGTGTATTCCAGATAAGTACAATAAATGCAGAGGTCATCCTAATTATCCCAAATTAATGACTAGGATACTATTTTAAAGGATAAGACTTAAAATATGTTTTACAGTTTAGTCTTTTCCCCAATGCACATCTGATAATCAGAATTAACTGTAAACAAAAATGAATTTTGATCAGGGTAAAGAAAATGAGGGATTTTAAAGCAGGATACTATGAAATTAAGTAAATTAATAAAATATATAGTGTTTATGAAAATACGTTATAAATCTCAATATAAATCTAGTCTGGCATTCTTAACATACAATGTGAAATCAAATTATTGATTCCAACTAAATAATCAATTTGCAACAGATCTGTTACCACTGTTTCATCTGTTCCCTGCAGAACACTGTTTCCGGTAGAATTTTGAAGACATTCTTTCTCTACTAGCTATGAAAATTCCTGATTACTGGTGCTTATAAAACCTAGTGAAGGTGGATATATTTCATACTTGCATGAAAGTTAAGCTTCTTGTCTACTGGAATTGAATAAATTGTACAGTATGGCTCAGGTTTCCTGAATAACACTCCCAGAGGATATATTTTCATGTACAGATGGGCAAGCAGTTGACTAGAGAAAATGGACATAAAAGTTTGGGCAGAAAAGAATATAAGTGAATTCATTAAAAAGCTACAGTCAGATCCCACAGCCAAATGTAACGGTTTGGCTATTAATGTCCCAGTTTGGGAAAACAGGGGAGAGAAGTAAAAAGCTACTGTGATTGGTTGAATTAGATTGACATTTATTGTACCAGAAAATTATGGATAAATTAAGGTTATTAGCTGCCAGTCAATGCTGTGAATAGTTCTAAATTAAGGTTATAGAAAAAGGATCTCTGTGGCATTATTTTTTAAAGTAAGTTTCACAGAAGCCACAAAAGTGTTTAGAAAGTGCTGCCATAGAAAGTCTTTTGTTTATTTCTTTTTCTTGCCTGACAGTAAAGTGAGGCATTGAGGACTACAGTATTAGTCTAAACATCCCCGTAGGGAAGTGAAAAGGAAAGAGAATTTGAGGCTCAGAAATATGGAGCAATTCAGTGTGCAAACATATAATTTAAAGAGGCAATTTTTTCCCTAAAACCTAAAATTTGGAAAGGTCAAACTTATTTTTAAAACTTACTTTTCTTAAGAAATAAACAGCTTTACCATCATGCTAGAGAATGTTCTTTCTTTATTGTTATCTTCCTTGAGAATTCTCTGCCTTTGAAATTATTTCTGTAATTTACTGAAAGAGCAGCTAGAAAAAGCAGAATGACAGAAATTCAAGACCTATGAAGTTGCAGTCTGTGCACTCAAAGAAAACCCCTTAAAGATCCGTTATCAAAGCTAACCCATAAACCTTACTCCTTCCCAAAGTTGTGACAAATATATCCTGATGGTATCTTGTCCCAGTATAACTGTCTTCCACATTTTGATTTTTTGATTTTTTTGATTTTTTTTTGTGCCTCTGATTGGAAGTGTTCAAAGCATAACAGGTGAAAAACAAGAACTTCTATCATATTCTGAAATATATTACACAGTGAGGTTTAAAGAGTCATCCACCATCACAAGCATATCTGCTGCAGGGCTGAAAGCAAACCAAGATCTCTGCAATACTATTCTTCACTTTAATCCTCCTATTAAGTTGAACTGAAAAGCTGCTAAAAGTCAGTCATCTAAATAATTACAGGAAAAAGATAAACAAATCTATAATCCTAAAGTAAAAGATAACTTTAATATAAATTTGACTGCTAATGCACAACAGTTTTATACTGTGAAATTAGATATGCAATCTTTGAATCTTTGTATATCTTAGAGTAATTTTAGGCAGACAAATCCAGGAACATTTACTTCAAACATGCATAAATATACATAAGTATGAAAGAATGTCTTTACAAGGTGTCTTGTATCTGATCATGAGTACATTATACTGGAACACGATACACAAACATAGCTGGCATGCAGAATGGACAGCACTAGGCACTATAAAAATCTTTCACTGCACACTTCACATCAAGAGTACAAAAACCTGCCTAATGCTGTTGAACAGAGGCTGGTATAGCTCTCAATGCCTCTTTTGTCTTGCCTGCTTTTCCTGCCCAGGGGCACATGACGTTTGTTGTTCAAAGTTACTTGTGCTTCTCTTCACTGTGTTGTTTTGCTGCTTTTGTCTAAGAGTTCAGATGGTTGGTCCCCAAGTTGCAGTAAAGTTTCCACGCCTAAAAGCATTTTTGAAGCTGTTTTTTTGGGCAGCCTCACTTCTTCCTTCCACCTATCTGTTCTTTGACAGTTTCAATTTAAGAGCAAGCGTTTTCACCGTAAGAACAGTTAAGCACTGGAATAAGTCATCTAGAGAGGCTGCACATTTTTCATTCTTGGAGTTTTTCGAGATCCAGTGGGATAAAGTGGGATGAATAACTTGATGCCTTAACTCACCTGTTTTCATATGATATTTCTTGCATATTGAATAATCCTTTATGACATAACAAAGTAGATATTTTCACATCCCATATATCCTTATAGCAGGTTCCTGCCAACCCTGTGGCCTTTTGCTAGAAATGACAAAACCATGTGAGCAAGGCTACAGTAGCATGTTGTGGGGTTACTGCATGAGCAACAAGCCAAGAGATGTGGGCAACAAGTCCAGTCCTGTAGGATCTGACCGTGGCAGACAGAGCTGGGTGCTGGGTCAACAGAGTCCATCAACAGCATTGGGCATAGCAAGTGATGAGTCAGAGCAGAGCCCATCTTGGAATTCCCGTCAGGAGCAAAAAGAGAGGGCCTGAAGCCGAGGTTACAACACAGGTCCAAAGTCCATCCAAGAAACAGTGCTTCATAGTACATCCACAAGGCCTCTCCAGGAGACAAGCTATCCACAAGGAAGGACAGGGGATGGAATTGGTCAGGACAGGACAGGATGGGACAAGACAGGACACAGCTTTCTGGAGCACCCACAGACATACCCAGGTGCCCAGGCCTGAGCTTAAATTGGACCATGAGCAGTGGATAGAGGTTCCAGATGAGGCAGAACAAGACAATTGGCAGGTATTAGTGGCCTCAAGACCCTGACACATGATGTCTGAATCCCAACAAGCTGCTCATGTGTATAAAATCTGGAGTTCATAAAATATCCAGGGGATCAAAGTTTTAATATCCGCTTTTTACCTAGTGAGATAAGAATCCAGGTTTACAAAACAAATTTTGCTATTATTTGATTACTAAACCATTTAGTGACCAAGATATTGTATGCAAAACTATAAGAAAACAAGAAAAAATAGAAAATAATGCCTTTGGTAAATAATGTTAAATCCATTCTACCATAAATATCATGTAACTGTAATAATAGTCTACTGAAAATATAAAGTATAGAACTTCAAATCCTATTAATAATGCAGTACCTTTCTTACCAATATGCATAGAAAAAACACAAACTCTCCTGAAATGTTATGAGGTAAAAAAAAAAAAAAAAGTGAAATTAAAAATGTGTGCTTTATACTACAGTGTTCATTCACTCCCATCTTGTTTCACTGAGTCATATCTTTATCATTTATGGAGCAATCCAGGATAGAAAATATTCTTCGTACTTGACTATCATGTGATGCATTTCTCAGATGGAATACATAGTAAATGAATGTATTCTAGATGGTATGACCATCTATAGCAATACTAATGCATTGCCATATGACCCAAATCACATTAAGATTTCCATCATCTTCAGCATTTCTAATAACAGTCTTAAATGAACGAAGAAAATAAAGAAAAATATTTCTGCTCTGAAAAGCACTATTTATATAGCTGTTGTAGTTCAATGGTAGGTTGCATATCCTCTTCCCAGTCACCTAGCAACGTCCCTGCTGGAAACTGGATGTGGTTGACATAGTCTGCTCATGTATATATCTCCAGTGAAAGTGAGGAACTGCCTTTGACTCTTCATTTTTATACAGTGTGTGACTGACAGGGTGGAAATCAATTTTTGGTGAAAAGTAGAGGTTGTTTTTGTTTTCCCCAATCATCTATCATTAAATACTGATAACCAACATCAAAAGATATTTTAGTCTTGAGGTTCAGATAGAGTTACATGATAAAATTAATCTGTTCTTAATCAGAGACAAAGCAAAGTCGGAGAAGAAAAAAAACAAAACAACAAAAAAAGACAGCCTAAAACACAAACAAATATCAGAAAAAAACTTGCAAGTCTCAAGGTAACTTTGACTTATTTCTAAGTATAATATTTATTTATTTATATGTATTACATGGGTCATTGCTGCTTGATTCCCATAAAATGTAGCATATTGAAAGTTGTAAAAGTATAGCTGTTTTCAAATAAAAAAAGAAAAAAACATTTAATGTCTTATGAGGACATTATCCCACTTTACCCTTATTGAAAATTGCTTTCCAAAAATGTTAAGTGTTGCTGAGTAATATTTTGTAGAAAAAAAATAAAAAAGAATGTGTAGTAAAATTACTGCTGACAGCTCAAAACTACATTCCAGAAAGTCTTCAGATTTATTACCATTTTTATAGCAATGAGATTTTATGAATAAATTATTTTACATGAAAATTTGAAAATTTCCTTTAAAAAAAAAGGTAAAGGGGAAGCCAATTGCTTAACATTGCAGATCAACATAATTATTTTCTTAGATGGGCCTGAATTCCTCTGCATATGCTTAATCTTAAAATCAGTTCATTATTAGTAGAATCCTTCTTTATTAAACAGATCACAATCTTTATCAGGCAGTAATGCCCCAAAAAAATGCAGAAATTCCAACTGTTATTCATTCAATATTAATAATATAGGGGACTAGAGTCCCTTATAATAAAGAAACAAAAACTTGCTTCTCCAAATCTCATCCAAACTCCAAGACCATTGCTGGCTCTTGCAGTTTGTTTTTCATTTTACTTATTTTTCAGTATTATTACTGCTATTTAATTTTTTATTATTTTACTGCAATAACTTTCAAAATACATAAAATCTAGATATCTGACGTAGAAAACAAACATACCTAAAATAGGTTGTTAATAATTTTGAGAATAACTTTTTTTCCCAATTATGCTAATATTGAAAAGATTCTTCTCCAAACATTCCTCTCTTCCAGAACGATATCAAAATAAAATATGAAAGTTATATTAGAAGATGTCTGTTTAGCATTGCAAGCTACAGTGCATGTTTGCAAATTTTATAATTGCAATTTAATGTTGTGAAGTTTAGTAGAAATTTCTTACCTTGAAAGATGTTTGCTCTCTGTTTAACAACCCATCTGGCACTAACTGAGATCTGTAACATTGCTTCCATTGCCCTTTTGCTGTCAATTTCTGAAATGTTTTGGCCTTAAATCTAATTTAAGGTCATTGTTTTGATCTTAAACAGGTTTGGTCACTCTGATTTAGACTTGCTGAATAAAATAAAATTCCTTGTATTCTTTTCACATGGACACATGCTTATTTATTTCAGGTTCTCAGAACACAAATATTACGCTGAATATTTCAACACAAATCCCGTATGCATAAATAGAAGCAAAACTATAACTTCTTGTAAATAAGATCCAAAATTCTTCTTCCAGTTCTCTATCAAATAACCTATCTGCTTCAAGCAACTATGAACAGTAGTTATTGCATATGATTTTGACAAGTTTCTCAATTTTCATTTGATTTTGCAACTTGGATCTTAATTAACCATATCGTATTGTTTTGCCGATTCATATTTCATTGTTTGTGTAAAACAATATCACAGACAGGATGGAACAAGAATTTAATATGTTATAAAAGCTTCATGTTATAAAATTATATATGTATATATAGTATATATATGTGTGTGTGTGTATATATATACATATATAATATTTCCATCTCTCCATTTTTGGAGATTTCATTTATCAGAGGCAAAGTAGTTTACATGGGAAGATCTCAGATAATGTCAAAAAAATACCGAGGCAAATTTAAGATGACATTAAGTGGGCTTGAATATATTCATAACTCTTGTAACAAGAAAATGCTGTCAATTTTGTTGCTTAAAATTTATGGACTCAATCCCAGAGAATATAAAGATTTAAGCAGCACAATCCTTAGTTACAGACTGGAAAAAAAATCACTCTTTTCATTTGACTCCTAAAGGACCAGCTTTTAGGAAACAATTTGCTGCACACATACAATTCTTGGTTCTCAGGGCCACTGCTTTTAACATCTACAGCTGCCTAGTTTACAGCAGTTATCACTGCAGTTAGAAAAAGAGAAAAAGGGTGACTGAAAGGGGAAAAAAAAGAAGACTGAAATACACTACATGAAGAAGTTATTGTTTCTTACAAATAACATAAATATTGCTTTTCAGCTGTTGCTGGATTGTGCAGGACTCACACCTCAAATCATTCCTTTCTTTACTGTTGAGATTATTTTCAAAGAAGGATAAATTCATAGTTAATTGACTTATTTCTTCTTCTCATCCTTATGGCAAAAGACATGTTCAATATTTCAACTTCTTAGAATTCTATGGATATGATATGGCCAATACCAGAATTTCTTCCTCTGGATAATGGAGATAATCCATAGGAAGCATTTTGCACTTCAAGACAAAAGGAATGTTACAGATACTTTCCACTGTATCTTATATATCTGTATAGTATATACCATTATATATAACATATCTGGGTATATTATATAGAGTTGAATACATATTTAGAGTTGTATACTATATGTAGTAGATACATACATACATACAAAGAGAGAATTTTCAGAATAGAAAGTTTGGAAGAATATCCCAAAGGGAGGAGTGTTAATTAACTGATTATTCAATATATTTGCAAATCTGTTTGCATGTCAGCTAAATTAGAATGAAAGTAAAGAATGAAGCAAATATTACTGCACAAATGGATCTTCCTTTCAGGTACAACTTATCTGACATGCACATATTTATACACATGCACATAAACATTATCAGGGAAAATGAATTGATTTTGCTAAGAGATAAAAGAATATTTTCTCTCTTATTTTCTTATTTTTAATGAGTACATTTAAAAAGCTTGTCTTGATATTTGAACTCTTCATCTTAAAATTCCACAGAATATTCATACACAAATTCAACTATTCAGTGCAAATATTCAAATATTAATATAATCTTAAAATATTATAAATGTGTGCAGTAAAACAGAAATATTTGCATGCTTCTTTCCCTTTCTAAGGCATTAATTTTAAAGCTTGTATATAAATCATCTGAAGACAGTTTAAACCTGTGATAAAGACACCTTTAGACATTAACAACATGATTTGCATTGATAAAATGTCATTCCTATATTAGTAGTGGAAGATGAGTAAATATTTAGTAAATGTAAGGTGCTGGTCAGTATTTAACAGATGAGACAGAAGTTTATCTGATGATAGCTGAATTAGCAGGATCTAAAACCAGAATTATAGATACCCTAATACTGAATCATGTTTAAAGCAATAGATTAAAGAGAATGGAAAGAAAGGTACAGTTTGGGCATTTTACTTGAAACTGCAGTCATTGTAACATTCAACATATTGCAGATTATGTTTGTCAGAAATATCTTTTGACATTTATACTACCGCAGTATTTTTATAGTTTAGTTTTTGTATGTTTACAACATCATGATTTATTAACTACTACGATTTGTTCCACAAAGAAATGCTCATTGCCTTTAAGTTCCTTTGTTAGCTCTTTCCCTTGCTCATGTCTTTCGCCTTTATTTCTCACTATCCCTTCCTTTTAATTTTCTTTTCCTCTTTAAGCATTGTAACCAAAACTTGTCCTCTACAGTTTTAAGAGCAAAATTCTCAGGCATTCACCTTCCCATTTTTCAGTAAAACTCTACTCCCAAGGAGCATAACTATCAACTCAGCATGTTAATAGTCAGTGTTGAGAAAAAGAAATGCTGCACTGCTAAATGGAGAGGTTAAAATGCCTAGTGACTACAATGTGGGCTTGTGGAAGCTGGAGTTTCCTGTTTGTTAGTCTGATGGCTTTGTTAGGACTATCTTTTGTTTGTAGAGAAAACAAAAGAAAAATCTTCAGAATTTCCTTATTTTCATCGCTCTCCCTGTGTCCTGATTTTATTCTCCTTTTGCAGCTCCATATCCACTGCTGGAAAACCATAAGCTTTTGGTTCCTGTTCCACTTAAGTCAACAGGAGTTTTAACCCAAATTTTAATGAGCTGTGTATTAGACTCTTGAAAAAGAAAGTAGATCTCCACTGAATAAAATGCTGTTTGTCCCCATGAGTATTAAGTGTGCTAAGCCAATACCTGCTTGCACATTGCTCTGTTACAAAGAAATACCATAGGTGGACCCAAGCAGGTTAGTCCTGGGTATCAACAGAAGAAAAAAATTGCATTAGCAGAGCATTCGGTACAGATTTAATTGACCTCAATGAGAAGCAGGATGTTTTAACTTCAGCCAAGTAGAGTGCTTGTTCAGCTTCACCGTTTCCAGCAATCCAGTTAGTTATGGCCTGTGTTATGACATGCTAGACATGAAATTAATAGGTCTCTTATTGATTTCTAAGTGGTATGTTACTTTTGATGGAATATTTTGCAATCTTGTGCTGAAAACAAGTGATGTTTTTGACTGGTTGTTTACATGTAAATGTCATAGGCAATGAGTCACTTTTTTTTTTTTCCCTGAGAATTTAACCATAATCATAGTCATAGAAACATTCGGGTGGACATGGGGTCATTGTGCATATTTCCTCCTATTGCTCCTATTGGAGTAATTAACAGTATCATTCAAGTTTGATTCCTAGACCTTTGAACCATTCTCTGAAAGCCTTATGTTAAGCAGAAGCATAGAAAGAGTTGAGATGGTATGCAAAACTACCCACATGCCATTTTCTTCTTTTTCTTTTTTTTTCTTTTTTTCTTTAATGTGTTTAGTCTCATATATGTGAAGTGCAGAAGGTATAGAGGAAGAACAGGGGGTAGAAATGATAGAATGGTGGGAAGAAAATGGAAGAATTTTAAGAAATGTGGAGAATTTCTTATTTTAACATGAGTAGTGCATTTATGTACCAAAATCAATCTGGAATATATATTTGTGCAAGTTCAATAATAATAATAATAATAAAATTTCAAGACAAAATTTTGGTCATTGAATTGGTCATTGGCCTGTTTGCTAGTTTAGACTTGACATCTCCATCTTTTGACGGAGATTTATTTAACCTTCCTGTCACATCATTTAGTCCAACTTAAACTATACTAACTGACAGAATATGTTATGTGACATAACCTAAAGCAAGGCTAGGTCTTAAGGAATTGTTAAGAAAATTGCTATTTCCTGGCATTAAGCATCTGCTATTAGGAGTGCTGCTGTAGGTCAGGCTGCTATCTCCAGAATGGACATAAAGAGCTGGGTGATAATAGTTCTGTCTGTAATTAAACTAGAGGAAAAGTTGCCACATTAGGGAGAAAACATGCATTCTCTAATTACACTTATTTGTTCCTTTCTGAAGCCCTAGAGGGTAAATAGGACTGTAGATGTAATTGCTATTCCAGCTCTAGCGATGATCCTTAGAGTTAACATGTTGATTCTATGCTTATTGGACTCTAACTTCAGAGTGTATTTCACAGATGAAAAATAATGTATTCTTCCTTATGATCTATGGCATCCAACTGAAGTTATTTTTATATATTTATTTGTTTTGAACAATTACTACTCTTTTTGTTAAGTTAAGCAGCTCTTCTTTGGTAGTTTTATTAAAATTATACTTTCTTGGTTTTAGGGAAATGGCATGCGGGACACTAATCTGACACATTTGTTCTTTGCAATTTTAATTTTTATGTTGATGCTTAAATGCTTATCTTGGTTTAGATGATACCTGACTAACCAGTCTCTGTCAGTATCCTCTTTCATCCACAAATGAAAAATGAAAAACTTCAAAATCTAAGAGAGAAATCACAAGATCTGTCTCAGTCTGCAATCAAATCATGCATTTCTTCAGCATTTTTTTTCTTGCAGGGTGAGATTTTTTAGTACATAGACAGGCTTTTTTTAAGCACACTCAGAGTTGACAGTCACAGGCACTTGTGCTGAGATTCATCTACCCTAACTTTAGACATCTAAAGTTCAATGAACATAAGTCTGAGCTACTCAGCTTAGTCTCCTTATGTCGGTCAGATGAATTGTCTCCCTGAAGGTGCCTATTTCTCACCACTGAATATAAAGCTTAGAGATAAATCCCACCTCAGCAGTCAGAGATCTATCCTGAGCATGATCCATATACAGTACCCATCGACAAATCCATTTTCCTTGCAGATGTGTCCTGTCTGTGGAGGTCACCTTAGCCCTTAATGGTGGATAAAAAAAGAATACCAGTACTGCCTATAAAAAGAAGATAAAGTTTACCCCTTTTGAATGAGGACTTTGACCTGTACACATAAACAGTCCATAAGTTTACAAATTATCAATAATTTGATTTGGACTCACCTTATTTTTTATTTGTAGTTTTTACTTGTCTTGTTGTAATATATTAAATATATATATATATAAACTTTTCTTTTTGTTTTCATTCGTTTGTTTTCCATATCTTATTCTATCCGTTCTGAAGAAAATAAACTATACATATACCCACAATTGCTGAGGAAGCTGCCCAATGTCATAGAAAATCATTCAATCATTTTTGGAAGTTCATGGTGTTCAGGAGAGATGCATGAGCACTGGAAGAAAAACAGTGTCACTCCAGTCTTCAAAATAGGCAAGAAAGAGGCCCCAGAGAACTACAGGCTAGTCAGCATCACCTCTGTTCCTAGAAAGGTGATGGATGCTGGATACTATCTCTGAGCATGTGGAGGACCAGAAAGAGATCTGGAGTAGATAGCATGGATTTAGCAAGAAGAATTACCAGCCTTATAGCCTTTCATGATGGAATGACTGGTTGAGTAGATGAGATCAGTGAATTGATTACCTAAACTTCAACAAGGCTTTTGACAGTCTTCCACAATAGGGAGCTCACAGGCAAGCTCAGGAAGTGTGGGCTAGAGGAGTGGATAGTGAAGAGGACTGAGAACTGGATGAGTGTAAGAACTCAGAGGGTTGTGATAAGTGGTGTAGAGTCTAGTTGGAGATCTTCAGATGGGGGTGTCCCCCAGGCATCAATATTGAGTCCAGTCTTGTTCAACTGACTCATCAATGACCTGGATGAAGGGAAGGGTACACCTTCAGCAAGCTTGCTGATGATATAGAATGGGAAAAATGGCTGATGCACCAGAGGGGAGGGCTGTGTTGCCATTTAGAGGAACCTCAACAGTCTGGAAAGATGAGCAGAGAGGAACCTCATGAGGAACCTTCCCCCTCTACTCAGACCTGTTGGGGCCACATCTGGAGTACTGTGTCCAATTCTGGGCTCACTAATACAAGAGAGACATGAAACTACTGTACTAAGATGATTAAGGTACTGGAGCATCTGTCCTGTGAGAAAAGGCTAAGAGATCTAAGCCTGTTCAAACTGGAGGAGAATGCACAGCGATCTTATCTATATGCTACAAATATCTGACAGGAAAGGTGTAAAGAGGGCAGAGCCAGCAACAGGACAATAGTCCTTTCTAGTGGTGCCCAGCAATAGGATGAGAGTCAAGAGGCACAAATTGAAACAGGAATTTCGGTCTGAACATGAGGAAAATCTTTAATGTGAGGGTGACTGAACAGTGGAACAGGCTGCCCAGAGAGGTCTCTGTCTCTGGAGAAGATGAGACAGGTGGCGAAAGACACCCATGAACTCTGGGAATCAATGACACTAGTTGGCTGACAAAGGTGTTTAGTTTGTTTGGATTTGGTGTCACTGGTTGGATCCAAAGTTTAATAGAGTATGTGATAATGTTCATTGTGATGATAATTATCATGCGTATAGAAATATCTTGTATAAAATCAGCTATAATGAAAGCTATTAATGTAAGGATGATTCAACTCACCACTTATATCCGTTTACAAGCAGATGACCCAATCAACATCCCTGCTACTAAGACTCTAATTTGAAATGAAATTTCAATGTGTAAAGTTGACTGGAGTCATGAGGTGGATACGCAAAGTTCATTACAAACATTACTTATTATTGTAACTGCAACTCTTATATGTATTCTTATCAAACTAAAATGGTAAAACTATACTCCCCCCACCCGACTATTTTTGTAACTCCCCTCTGCTAATGTATCAATGCACAGTTGCTTAATTGCATCATATTTTACCCACATAATACTAACATCTAAATGCCCTCATGTGAAGATTGAGTGACTATAGTCATGAGGTGGATAGTGTGAGAGAATTGGTTGAGAAGGGGGAGGACTTGGAGAAAAATAGAGCCTAACAGAAGTTCTGGCATTACAGGGACTTGCTTGAGGTAAGAGACAGTTACCACTTCCAGGATGGTTGGTATATGTGGAATCTACTTCTCCATGATTCCTTAGGCAACACAATCTGCCCTCCTAGTACAAACTAAGAAGAGTGAATGGAGGGTGGAGCGGAGTGAAGATACCAGGACCAAACTCTGTTGTACTCCTTGCAGAGGGGGCAACCTGGTCCTGTCACACAGCTGATAGGCCACAGTGTGATGTTGGGTGCTGGGCCGAGAGTGGTGGCAGATCAGTACTGTCTGATGGGCTTTGTTCAGGTTTCTTTGCCTTCTAATCTCATTATAATACCAATACACGGCCACTCCTCACTGAGCGTTTTTTTTTTTTTTTTTTTTAAAGCAATGAATAACAAAAGTAAGTATGACTAGAGTCACTCAAGCTCCACCTGAATGTAAAAGCAAATATATAAAAGGCAAACTAAGGAAGAAAGACAGGGGGTAAGAACTAGGAAGGGAGAAGGAAGAGCAGAGAGGGAAGACTTCATCCTAACTTCTGGGATCATTGGACAGGCTGAATCTCTTTTCTTCGCTTGGGTCAGGACACTGCCTGAGGAGACTCCTCAAAATTGAGAGCCCTCTCCCATCTGGGTGAGCAATGATTGCGCATTTGTACACTAGGCACTAGCTAAGAACCTCACACTGTAGTAGAGAATTTCCTATACTGACAACTGAAACCTGTTTTCTAAATGTTGTGCTTGAGTAAATTGTGGTGTTCGTGAACCCGATCATTGTCTTGAATGCAATCGGACTTACAGTTGACAGACTATTGGTGTATCCGATGCTACCAGAATCCAGCTTATAGTTGATTGCACTATTTGGGAACTTGAATCGCTCCTAGGAAGATGATCGGACTGACGGTCAACTGACTGTGGGTGAATCTGATACTGCCAGGGTTGGACATATAGCTAATACAGTATTTGGTATCCCTATTAAGAGATGAGTCCAGCCACCCTCAGTCCCTCTAACCTTTGAGGATCGGCTGGAACACAAGAGGATTCATCTCTTATCAAAATTGCTCCTCCATCAAACTGCAATAACTGGTTTATACAAAACTGGAATTCTGTTTAGCTGTGCTACTCCTTCTCATATTAAGCTAAATTGCATGGCAGTACAACATGTGTTCGATTGCAAATGAATGCCTTTCTTCAGCCATTCAAAAGGATGAATTATTAGCCATTGCATGCAGCCTACCAATTAGGTCAAGATCACCATTTTCCTAATTCCAGGAACATTCAAACAATCACTATTTCAGAGTAAAATATTCTTCTAACAGATTAGTAGCGATATTTCGTAAACATCTAATTTTGTTGTTTTTAGTTTACACTTCATTTAATATTAGAAACTTTGGGGTGCATTTATTAGAAATACAGAGTTCACATTTAATGAACATAGAATTTAATTTACTCAAATTTATGATCTAGTTCTAAATAAATTGCGGAGATGGCCTATAAAGAAAAAACAGAATTTGAATATACTAATGACATATCAAGGCTTGCTAAAGAGTGCATCTACAGATTAAAAAGTTATCAAGCACTGAAGTGCAGGAATATATATAGTTTAAAATAATTTATTTTTAATTTTTTGGTTGTATCTGTCAAAATCTGTCAAAATCTCATTATATAATTGGCAAAGTTTCCACAAAGGTGCTTGCGGAAGTGTAACAAAGACAAAAATCTTAAGTTGCAAATATAGGAGTTTGAGTATAAAAGAAATATCACAATTCTGCTGTTATTCTAGGGAAGATGCAGCACATACTTGGTTGCCTGGAGATCTATTTAGGTGAGACAAACAATTTGGAAAGAATAGAGAGGTTCTGCAGTTAATTGACATCAGTCAAATTATGACCATAGGCAGTGGATGTTTATACATAAAAGAAGATTTTATAATAAATACTACTATCTTTTAAAGCTATAAATGAGCTCACTCTCTGAGACCCACAATTTTTAATGCTGAGATGAAGGCCCGGATTAGAGAAAATGCATTTGAACTTAAGAATCCAAATTTGCACATAGGTAATTTTCAGAGAGAAAAATTTTTATTCAAATGGCAAAGTTTGATCTGTTGTTCAATTTGTCACCACTTACAAAAAATGTTTTAAAAATATTGAATTTTCATAATGAAACTTGAATTCTGAGATTTAACTAGCCAATCAGCAAGTGGCTACCTCTCATTTTTTAGCAGTAGTAGTATAATCAAACAATATCATGAGAAAAGGGAGAAGCAAACTTTGTCTATCTCATCCTAAAGTATCCAGCACTTAAATGTTTTAGAGTGAAGATTCTGGATTTTGTTCAAACTGCCTGAAAAAGCTTCAAGTTTTATAAGAAACATTGATACTATCTTTTTTTCCCACACAAAATGTTAACATTCCTGCTGTTAAAAAGGGAAAATATTTTTTTTTCTAGTATGTAAAAGTATTTCACTCACTCTGACTGCTAAAAGACAACATGAATTTTTCAAAGCACTCCTGGAATGAATGGTCTTATTTAATAATACAGTTCCAAAGATAAGATTGACTCTAGATAGATCCACATATGTCTTTTAATATTTTAAACATTTAAATATTTTACAGTGCTCAGTATTTACATATATCCGCTTATTGCTTTATTTCGCTTATTAATTATATGTATATGTATATTTACTTATATATGTTTGTTCAAGATAGGTAATAACTGTGACACATCACCCTCCACCCAAATGTAAACTATGGAAAAATATTTTTAAACACTTTATATCTGGATTGCAAATTTGTTAATGAAATCATTTGGTAGCTGGTCACTGCTTATTTTGTATGTATTTGTTCTATAACCTCTCAGTTTGATACAGATACTTAGACANACAGTTATTACCTATCTTGAACAAACATATATAAGTAAATATACATATACATATAATTAATACGCGAAATAAAGCAATAAGCAGATATATGTAAACTATGGAAAAATATTTTTAAACACTTTATATCTGGATTGCAAATTTGTTAATGAAATCATTTGGTAGCTGGTCACTGCTTATTTTGTATGTATTTGTTCTATAACCTCTCAGTTTGATACAGATACTTAGACAAGTCACATATAAAGATGTTTTGTGAGGCAAAAACCTCTGCAAACTTTTCCCAGATTAACCCAAATAAGCCTTTTATTAACTGCTCTGCCATCTTTTTCTTTTTTATTCCCCCTGGTTGTTCTTGTTCTACCTGTATTGCCTGCCTTAATCTACAAGTTGCATATCCGGGCTGAAACAGTACCCAACAGATTTGCCTAAAAGTACATCAGAACAATGGAACAAAGCCTGCCTTAATAGGAACATGACATAAATTTTAAATATTTAGCTTTAAATTAATGAGAGGGAGCTCTTTAGTCTGTCTAATATCATCATTTTTTGTTTGTTTGTTTTGTTTTTTGTTTTTAAATATAAGAAATCGCTTTGATTGGTTTGACTGAATTGGTTCAATCAAACCTTTGATTCAATTGATTGGATCACATGATTCTATGATTTTGAAAACTACTGCATCTAACTTCTTAATATATGCTTCTCTATGTTACCTCTAAAAAGAATTTATATGCTTCCAAAGGATGATCAATTCACTCGTGATTATAATTGCTTCATTTTCTGGGAGTATAACCACCAAATGGAGTGTGATGAAAGGTAGTGTGTTGTAGGGAGATGCAGGTTTGAGGATTGGGGATGCTTATGGATGTACAGGGGGGTATCCTTGACCCTCCGGTGACCTCGGGACTGGAGCAGCTAACTAGAAGGCTCCAGAAGCCCGCAGGTGGGGGCGGGAGCTCCTGCAGGCGGGGGCCGGAGCGATCTGCTCCGGTCAGCTGTCCGCCCAACAGAGGAGCGCCGCCAACCACTGGGGTTGGGTAATTAGCATCCACCCAATCCCTTACCTCACTCCTTCCTTTCTCCTCCGCCTTAACGTTCCTATATAAGTTCATGTGTTTCCTGAATAAAGGCAGTGATTGACCTTGACTTCTGTGAAGTTGTTATGTTGACTGTCCAGGCTGGGGCGCCCTTTATCTGGGCGGCCTAACCCGACTGTGCCCTTCCTAACCTGAGGCGGAAGGCGGGCCGGGATGATGACATCAGCCGCTCCCCCCTCAGCGGACACCGGCCCAGGGGTGGTAAGAGGGGGCTCCCTGCTGGGATAGCCGGAAGGTGTGAGAACGGGTGGTGCGGCACGCAGGTATCAAGAAGACGTCGGCAGGCGGCGGCGGGCCTTAGCAGGCTGTAAGGCCCGAAGGCCCCGGCCTTGTTGCATCCAGGGGTTCGGCGGCCCGGCCGAAGTGCTGTGCTGCCGCAGTGTGTGGACTCAGTGTACAGCAAGGCAAACTTACTCAGAAAATCAGAATTGTGATGAACATTTAATCAATATTCACACCTAGGTTTCTCTGCCTTCCTCTAGGAGGTATCAAGTCATCCTCTAGGAGGTATGAAATTATCCTCTAGGGGTAACAATTTAGTTCAAGAAAAAATATCATTTTATTTTCCATTTTATATTTTTAAATGTTTTTCACATAGTCTAAGAAACCATTGGAAAGTCCACATATGATTTTTTCCAATTACCCATTTTTAGTAGTCAGAATATCCTTTTGTTTTTTACCTAAATTTATTTTCTGGTGCCTCTCATCATTCATTGACTCTCATTTTGCAGTAGATTTCCATCATAATAGAAACTCTTTTATTTTCCCCCTATATCATTTGCTTTAGCCTTTGGGCAGGCTTAGACCTATTTACTTTCCAGACCTCAGAGTGATGATTTCTAAGAATATTCAATGGCCCCTCCTTTTCCAGTGTTGTATCCTCCTAAGGAAAAAATAATTTTGTATGTCATACCATTCATGTGACTTATTCCATTTCAATGCCAACCAATTAATATTGTTTTCAGCTCTTCTCAGTTATTCAGTACTTTTCCTAGAGTAATGCACAGACATTACAGATATTTGTGAAATCTTCTCTTCCTTTTTGTCTTTTCAAGGATCACATTATGAATCTTTCTGTTTTCCATAGGCTCAGGCCCTTTGGGAGATTTTGTAGCTTATGTTTATGTGTGGACTTTTCCTAACTTTTTTTTTTTAAATGAATATTTTTATTTTAAAAGTCTGTCTGTGTTAGATATAGCAAAGTATTACCAAAGATATTCTCTATTTTTAATAGGATTTAAGATCTTTTCTGTAAATCCCATGCTAAGCAGCACAGAGTGTGTGTGTGTGTTTCAAATCGGCACCTAAAAAAATAGTTTTAAAAATCTAAGTGAAGAACTTGGTATATTTTGGGTGCCTATGCCCCAGTTTATGCACAATGTACAGATGTGTCTCCTATTAATTTTGAAAGTGCCAGAATGGTTTTCCAGACATAGAAATTCATCCATGCCTACTAGTACTGAATCACAGAATGGTTGAGGTTGGAATGGACCTCTGGAGATCATCTAGTTCGCTTAGAGCACATTGTTCAGTATTATGTCCAGATGGCTTTTGGATAGTTCCATGGAAGACTCCACAACCTCTCTGGATGACAAGCCTGGCTTTCTCAGAAAGGCTCCAGTCCCTTAATCATTCCAGTAGTCCTGAATTGTTCTAAGTAGTCCCTGGCATAGGTTTGGCTCAGGTCAGCTCACCCTTTACCAATGTCTGGGGGATTTGGTTTGAAAGACAGGGGTTTCCATTTTCTTTCACAGACTTTGCAGTTTTGGAAGATAAGAGAGTTTAATCATATAAAAGTGGGATGCTCCATGCCAGCTGGCCTCTATACAGAGAATTGGCCCTGGCACATTTAGTTTGACGGTAGAGACATAGTCATGACATGCTATGGTTTCATTTAAAGCTTAATTCAAGAAAGGAGTATCAACTGCATTCATTCAAAGAATTTTAAAATACAAAATTAAAAAAAAAGAAAAGAAAAGAACACAAAGTATTTCTGATGAATTATGCCCCTGATACTCTTGTTCCTGGATTTTGTGCTATTTTACTTTAAGAGAGAATGGTTAGGATTGGTGAAAACATCCAGATAAGTTGCTTCTTCCTTGGTAAACAAGTAGGCATGTCCCAGGAGAGAAGTTCCAGAGCCTGAAGGGTGGCAAACACAAAATACAAAGATTGGATAGTGTGAAGTGCTCTCAGTAACACCAGGGAATCTAAAGCAGTAGTGGAGCACAGGGGCTGAAAGAAAGTAAAAGGAAAATGCAGTCCCATAGTCCAGCTATGAAAGGGATGGAAAGATAAACTAATGAAGGAGTAGAGACTTCTCTGGGAAGTTTTCTTCAAGGTAGATACACTTGAATTTACTGAAGTCAAGCCTTAAACCAGGATTCATCTGGTAAAGAAATAACAGGCAGAGTTTTTATTTTAATAAATAATATATACTTTTTTGATCTAGACTACTTAATATTTCTCTGATGAAAGAGGATATTTTTTGTTTGTTTTACTTTTTTGTACTTTCTTTGTTTTAGTTTAAAAACCTCTTGCCTTTTATTTTTGAGAATTGTACTGCAAAGAGAGCTATTCAGATAATCAGATCATCTCAGAAATCTAGCTGATTGAGCTTCTTTTTACTTATTCACTTATAAGGCTTTAAAACAAATCTGGGAAGGAAATGAAGGAGGTCATCTAATTTATCCCCTATCCAAAGCTAAGATGAACTATATCTAAACCATTTCTGATTTTTTTAACTTTCTGTTAGCAATGCACATCTCACAATCTTTATGGACAATCTATTGCAAGTTCCTAAATATGTTTATCTTTAAAATATGCTTCTGTAAATTTCCTGTCTCTTGCAGAGCATTTTAAAATTATTGCTTGTCGGTGTACCCACAGATGACACAAAAAAATCCCCAGAATTTTTTGTTTTGTTCTCTTTTTTATCTTTATTTGTTTGAAGGTCTTCAGCCTTGTAATCTCTGGAATAAACAAACCTTGTTTTTTCCCTCAGATGTCCCACTTGTTAAACTTTTATGATCATGTTTGCTACTTTTATTTAAAACCTTCTTAGTTCTTCTACATGCCAGAAATGAACATAGTATTCTAGCACCAGCTTACGTCTACTAAATGACAGCTGTCTAATTATACATATATACATATATATATATATACACACACTACACTCAGTTACATAAATCACTATATTAGTAAATGGTAGAAATTTAAGGGATATGTTTTTCTTTTTTCTTTTAAATGAAAGGTATTGTTTTCAGTGAATCAAGTTATTCCAGAAGCTGAACATTTAAGAAAACAACAAATATTTAAGAATTATTATAAAAGTGTGAGAATGTAGGGTGTTAAAAATACTGCTCTAGTCCAGCATCAGTAAAAGAAATGCTACCACAAGTATATTTTAATTTTAAACAAGCTGATTGAAGCAAGTATTTTCTCCATGGTGAAGTTAAAAGTAGAGTCTGAAAATGTCATCAGTAAGAATTCTAACAACAGATGCAACAGAGCAGTGTTTTTGTACTAAAACTGTTTTTTCAGATGGTCATGGCAGCATCACAGTCCTTTAACATAATACCAGTCTATATGACAACAGAGACAGTAAACTTGTAAAGTTAAACTTGTCAGCCTCTTTTCACACTTATTCCTGGATAGAGACTATTTTCCACATCAGTCCCACTTCAGTGAATTGATGGTAAAATGCTAGAGTAGATTTTACACAATAAAAATAAACAAGAAACAAATTTCTGAAGGTAAACTATTATGTCCTTCCGTGGAATTTCCATTCCTCTAATCTTTTGCAATTTATTTACAGACTTAATAAAGAAAGCTAAAAAGATGAGTCATGAAGTGCAACATTGAATTCAATACTTGTTATGTTGATCAACATTATAATTTATTTAATTGTATTAAACTTCTTTTTTGATTTTTGTCTACGGCACAATGTTCCTTTAAGTTGAATTGCTGTTCATTTAATTATTGCAGGGAGATAGACTTTTGAATTAAATTAAATCCAAACACTTTGACACATGGTGGGCATTTAACAGCTGCTAATGTGAAACACTAAATTGAACTGAATCTAAGCAAGGGTCTTCAAAACCCACCGCAAATTAAACTGTTTTCATTACTGCTTCTACAGCTATCTTCAATCTTTTCCTTTCCTCCCTCAAAAGAATTTTTCAAGGGAAAGACTTCTGATGCAGACAGTGTTCAATCTATTGTTTCTGCGATAGTAGGCAATATATTGCCCTCATCAGCAGAATTTTCCGAAGTTTTTTTCTGCATTTTTACTATCCATTTTGCTATTCTTTTTGATGAGAATTTTTCCTCATTGAATCAGCTGTATGTCAAAGTAAATGCATTATATTATGCCACAATAACTAACATTAAAAAATCTAAATTTATTCCTATCTTCATGTCTGATTAGACACATTTAGTCATGTTACACATATTTATGGCCTTGTTACTACTAAAAGAACGAGAACAAAAATATTTATTCAGCAAGGTCATCACAAGCAGACCGCTCTTCACACTTCTATTTATAAAATTTATTATTTCTAAAATCTCTGCATCATGAGTAGCTTATTTTCTATTAAAAATGTTTACAATTTTTCTGTTTTTTTTCTATATTTTTTCTGAAATTCTACAGCAGTGCTCAACAGATAATGGTACAAATTAGTCTTTCAACAAAAAAGTCAAACTAAACAAAGGAGGAAGTTCATTTCTAATAATGTCTTGAAATATTCTGCAATAATTGAAAGTAATACTTTTAAAACTACAGTCTCTTCATGTGATAAAAAACTGAAGCACCATATTATTTGCTCATGTTACATTTATCCCAATTTTTAAAATGATGTGACCATGGTAATTATTCACATAGCTAGCTTCATAAAATCCTCATTAATGCTTTTGTGCATTTTTATTCTGGTTTCACTGTATTGTTTTCAATATTTATAAGAATAGTATGAAGTACAACTGTATTTATTTCTTAGATGGTGAAACTTGGTCCGCTCATGTTAGCAAACACTTTGATTTGTATACCGTCATATATAATATATCTCATTAAAAAAAGTTAAATAGTACATATATATATTTATATGTATAAATATATATTTTATATATATATATAATATATAGAAAAAAATAAATAAATTTTTATGCTCTCCAGCTACCAGATTGAATACATTATTTAGACACTGAAGCAGATTTTTAAATAAAGGAGACATGCAATTTTCTGTGGCTCCTCTGTGCCTCTTCGATATAGTTCCAACCAAAACAAATCCATAGAGACTTCACAAAATCTTAGAGCAGCTTGACAGTCCGACGTAGAATACAAATCTTATAACATTCTCCCCTACCTCTGAAACATAATGTCAGAAATAGCTGAGCTGAATATTAACTGTGTATGCATTTTATCTCATATATCGTCTCTTGATTCATCACCAAAGTTTATCTTGAATCTTTTTTTTTTTTTTTTTCAATTAAATTGTTAAAGTTGTGCTGCCTGAATTACTCTATTGCTTCGGAAAAACATTGGGAATGTAAAATTCTGCTCTTCTGTAGTTTCTGAGTTATTTTTTTTAAAAAAGCTAACTATTAAATGTACATTTTAAATGTATGATCCATATGAGTTGGTGATTTTAACAATGACAATGATCCTTCTCTTTAAAGATATGTTGCCAAATCTGTGTCAACGTAAATTGAAAGAGTTTCCGATGGCATTTTCTTAAATTTGGTTGCTGCAATTAAGAAACCATGAAACATTGATGATATGCTCATTTTATTCATGTATAAAAGTGAATAGGAGATCATTCATTTCTGCAATGCATGTTATACACATACATTTGCAAAGATCTGATTATTTTCTTGAATAGTGTTCTCCTCAGTAAAAACATGTAATAGATGCACAATTTATCTTCTCATTTTAAAAAGAAGAAAAAAAATCAATTACTAAACCTGGCTAAACTTTATGATGTGCTAAAGCAAACACTTAGAAAAGCATCTTTAATTCCAATATCAATATTCATTAAAGTTTTATATAGTCTGCCTAGGGAGTAATCATACTGGACTATGCAACAGTTTTTTCACCTCCTTTTTTTCTTTTTATTTGAGCATCACAGAATATATTTTACTGCCCTTTCAGTCACGAAAATGGCAGTACCAGAGGTATACACAAACATTGCTGACAGCATGATTAAGAGATGTCCTAACCTAGCAGGCAGCTCAGGTAAAACACAGGACCTGTCAGGATTGCTTCCGTCCCCTCTTCTACCCTTTGGTGCTGGCTCCTTTGATTAAAGTGTCCTTGTCACAGAGGTCAGCTTAATTCCAGCACATCCGAATATTCTCAGGGAAGTGTGTCGCACATGTGCAGACGGCGGGCTCGTTTGTCACGTTATTGCTCGCTGTCACTTCTGAAGGTAGACGTCTCTTTGAGGAATGTGTGGTAGCAGCAGGGTCATGGTATTTGCATAAGGCTCTGGAAGCGCCGTCCCAAGGCTCGGTGTGCGTGGGGTGCTGCTCCTGCCTGTGTTGACACAAAGCATGCAGGGCCCAGCTGCTTGGAATCAATGTTGTCGCACAGGTACCTTATTTAAAATAATCCTAATAATAGCTTAGCCATACAGTAATGAATTGAATGTAAAAACTTCAATTTACCCATCTACTGGTTATTTCTTTTTCTCTGTCTAGATTAGCCTTGCACCACCAGCAGGTACTACATGGATTTGGGATCACAAACAGCTATGAAATCAATGCATTTGGGCTTCTCTTATGGTTACCCAAATAATTCTGCCCTTCAAAGTGGTGCGAAGCAACGAGTTGTGCGAAGCAAAGTGGTGCAAAATAAAACATGGCTTTAATTTCATGTCAAGCCAAGAACAAACCCTGTTTGAGGTGGCAGGAGGGCCCTTTCCCAGCCCACCTCGCCCCCACAAGTGGCCACATCCAACAGCTATGAGGTCCTGGAACTTGAGGGTCTGACGGATGAGGTCAAGGACCAAGGCCCATCTAGGAGGTTGTCTAGGGTGAGGCAGTCAAGTCCATACCTTAAGACTGTCACCGCTAAGGAGGAAAGGAGCACTCAGATGAAGCGGTGTGTGATTGTCGTGGGTGACTCCCTGCTGCAGCGTTCAGAGGCACCAATTTGCAGACCCAACCCCTTGTCCAGAGAGGTCTGTTGCTTGCCAGAGGCTTGGATAAGGGATGTTGCAGGGAGACGGCCAAGGCTTGTCCAAGCATCTGAATATTATCCCCTGTTAGTGTTTCATGTGGGAAATTGAGTAACATCAAGTAAGAAATCAGAGCCCTATGGATGGCAATCAAAGGTCTGGATGCCCAGGTTCTCCTCTATCCTGCCAATGTGCTCTTTATGTTAGAGAGCACCTAGGGGTGGATGATGAGTGAGTTGAGAATTTATGGGTAAAGATTAGAGAGCAGGCTGATGTGGGAGACACTGTGGTAGGCCACCTGATCAGGAGGAGGAAGTTGATGAGGTCTTCTACAGACAGCTGGAAATAGCCTCATGGTCTCAGGCCATGGTTCTCATGGAGGACTTCAACCACCTTGGCATCAACTGGAAAGACAACACAGACAGGCACAAACAGTCCTGTAGGTTTCTGCAAAGCATTGATGAATACTTCTTAACACAGATTGTGGAGGAGCCAACACGGAGGGGTGGGCTACTGGACCTCATACTAACAAATAGAGGGACTTGTTGGAGATGTGAGGGTGGGGGGGTAGCCTCGGCTGCAGTGACCATGAGCTGGTTGAGTTTCGGATCCAAAGAGGAGGAAGCAGGGCTGTAAACAGATTTGCATGGACGTCAGGAGTGCCAACTTTGGCGTCTTCAAAGACCTAGTCTGAAGAATGCCATGGGCATTTCTAGAAGGAAAGGGGGGCCCAAGAGAGATGGTCAGTGTTCAAGCTGCACTTTCTCCATGCTCAGGAGCAGTGCATCCCTTTGAGTAAGAAGTCAGGCAGAGGGGGCAGGAGGCCTGCATGGATGAGCAAGGAGCTGCTGGCAAAACTCAAACAGAAAAAGACACTATATAGGAAGTGGAAAAAAGGACAGGCTCCTTGGGAGGAATATAGCAATGTTGTCAGGGAATGCAGGGATGTGACGAGGAAAACTAAGGCATAATTGGAATTAAATATGGCAAGAGATGTTAAAAATAAGAGCTTTTTCAAATATATCAATGGTAAAAGGAAGATTAGGCAGAACGTAGGTCCACTGGTGAACAGCATGAGTGCCCTGATTAGGAAAGACACTGAAAAAGCACAATTACAGAATGTCTTATTTGCTTCAGTGTTTACCAAGGGCAGCCCTCTGGAATCCCAGACCCTTGCAACCAGAGAGGGTGCCTGGAGAGAGGAAGACTTGCCCTGGGTAGAGGAAGGTTGGGTCAGAGAGTTCTTAGGGAAACTTGACATGCATAAATCCATGGACCCTGTTGGGATGCACCCGAGCGTGCTGCAGGAGCACGCTAAGTCATTGTCCATCATCTTCGAAAGGTCCTGGAGAATGAGAGAGGTGCCAGAAGACTGGAAGAAAGCCAATGTCATGCCAGTCTTCAGAAATATCAAGAAGGAGGATCCAGGCAACTACAGGCCAGTCAGCCTCACCTCCATCCCTGGAAAAGTCATGCAGCAGCTCATCCTGGCTGTTGTCTCCAAACATGTGGAGGATAAGAAGGTGCTCAGGAGTAGTCACCCCCTTGGATCATGCTTGACTAACCTGATAGCCTTCTGTGATGGAATGACCGGCTGAGTAGATGAGGGGAGAGTGGTGGATGTCATACATCTGGATTTCAGCAAGGCTTTTGACATTGTCCCTCACAACATGCTCCTAGACAAGCTCCAGAAGTGTGGGTTAGATGACATGGATTAACAACTGGCTGGATGGCAGAGCTCAGAGGGTGGTGATCAGCAGGGAGAGTCTAGTTGGAGGCCTGTGGTTAGCGGTGTCCCCCAGGGGTCAGTCCTTGGTCCAGTCCCGTTCAATTTATTCATCAATGACCTGGATGAAGGCACAGAGTGCTCCCTCAGCAAGTTTGCTGATGATTCAAAATGGAGAAGAGTAACTGATACCCCAGAGGGCTGCACTGTCATCCAGAGGGACCTGGACAGACTGCACAACTGGGCGGTGAGAAACTTCATGAAATTCAACAAGGGGAAGTGTAAGGTCCTGCACCTGGGAAGGAATAACCTCAGACACTAGTACAGGCTGGAGACGGACCTTCTGGAGAGCAGTCCTGCAGAAAAGGACCTGGGTGTTATGGTGGACGACAGGTTGACCATGAGGCAGCAGTGTGCCCTCGTGGCCAAGAAGGCCAATGGGATCCTGGGGTGCATTAAGAGGAGCATCTCCAGCAGGTTAAGGGAGGTGATCCTACACCTCTGCTCAGCCCTGGTGAGGCCACACCTGGGGTATTGTGTCCAGTTCTGGGCCCCCCAGTACAAGAGGGTTCTGGATCTACTGGAGAGAGTCCAGCGCAGGGCTACAAGGATGATCAGGGGCCTGGAACATCTGCCCTGTGAGGAGAGGCTAAGAGAGCTGGGCCTGTTCAGCCTGGAGAAGAGAAAGCTGAGAGGGGATCTAATCAGTGTATACAAATACTTTATATGCAAATACCGTGTATACAAACTGAGTGTATACACTCAAGGGAGGGAGTGAAGAAGATGGGGCTGGCCTCTTTTCACTGGTGGCCACGAACAGAACTCGAGGTAATGGCCATGGTTTTGTGGCCACAAAATGAAATACCCAAAATTCCGCAGGTACTTAAGGAAAAAAAATATTAACAGTGAGGATGACAGAGCACTGGAACAGGTTGCCAAGAGAGGTTGTGGAATCTCCTTCTCTGGAGATCTTCAAAACCCACTTGGATGCAATCCTTTGCCACGTGCTCTTGGTGACAGTGCATGTACAGGGAGGTTGGACTAGATGATCTCTAGAGGCTCTTTCCAACCTTAATGATTCTATGATTCTATGATATTACATGCTCACTACAAAGACGTGCAAGTACATAGAAGGGTACAGGAGACAACGATAGCATATTGAAGTAAAAACAAGATTGTTTTTCATCTGACATGGACATTAAATGACATGTTTTAAACATGGAACATATGGGAGGAGAGTAAACTGTAATTTGGGAGAGTGTCTGTAAATTGAAGATGCATATATTTCAAAACTTGCTCATCTTACTTAACTTCTATGATTAAAACACAAATACCACATATTTTTTGTCCTTTTTTAGAAATGCACAAGCTCTTATCATACTTTCTGCAGCTGAGGAGTATATAAACAAACATAAATTTCCAATATATGTTCCAGTAAATATAAGACTTAACTTCACACACAATAGCTTTTTTATTGATGTCAGATGCAAAAAAAAAAAAAAAAAATCAGAGTTATTGAGAGTTATTGAGCAACTATGACTTAGTGTAAGTTGAATGTCTCCGTTCCATGACTGGTAGGCAGAGCTTCCCAAAACTTTCAAAACTATAATTTTATTGGCAGAAAAAGGAGGTTAAAAAGAGTCTACTTGACCCTCAATGCCATCGTATGAAAGCTGTTCCAAATATAAATAAATAAATTGTTTAACGATCTTGTTGGGTAGGAGAAAAAAAGTATTTCATTTCTCTAGATATTTAAGTAGTGAATAAAAAATATTTATATGACTTATCCTGTGACAGATCATAAAACATATCTGTGGAGTAGCAAGATAATTCTTAAAATCTTTGCAGTGTATTATTCCTACACCAGTGTTTCAAGCAAAACAGTCTCAACTCAGTGCATTTTATTCAGCTGAATTTATTGCCAATTAACACCAACTTCTGATCCCAGATTTCAGCAGCAGGAAAAAAGGAACATAAACCATCAAACACTTCAGCAAGCATTTCTCCATGCTCAGCTTCAGACTGATGCCCGTTCTCCTCACTTCCTCCTCTCCTTCCTCATGTTATTTGGTTGCTCTGGGTGACATGAGCTTGTCCCAATATCCCGATGGGTCCCGTCCCTGCGCAATCACAGGGCACAGAGGCTGTCCACCTGGATCCTCTCCATACCAGAGCAGCTGGAAATGGCCCTTGGATACGTTAGGCTCTATAGACATGTTCTTGTGCTCAGATTTTTTTGATCCATGGACATCCACCATTCATCCAAAATTTCATGGAGATAGGATCTCTGCGGCAGACATTAAGCACACCACAACTTGGTGGAGTGATGAAGATGAAAGTATATCTATAGATTACTTCAGAACCAATTCCCAGGGTATTGCGGAACAGGAATGATCCCCCAAATTACATTTTGCAGTATTCTGCTCTCAGATCTTTTCTGTAAAATCTTTGCCCGCCTTCCGTTTTTGCTCACAAGTGTTGGAACAGAGTCAATATGTCTGTTGACTTCAGGGGTTATGTAGTAATCCAAAACGTGAATACCTGGAAGATAGCTGTTTAGTATCCAAGACCAATGTTGGCCACTTCTATCTGAAAAATAAGGAGTCTCGGGTTGTTTATATGAAATAGGCTTATATGTAAGGGTGATTACTCATTCTTCCGTTCAGCTTAAGCAGAAGGAGGTGGGTCATGACATGCAATCAATTTCTTCAGGTTGCTGAGGGCAGTTGCTGCTCAATCTTTCTGCCTCTCATATTCTCATTCTAAGTGATGAATATAACACATCTGCTTGCCTCTGAGCCTTTATAATGAAACTACCCTTTCCTGATATGAAAATTGAACAGTTGGGTTTTGTTCAGGGAGCTATGTGTAGAGGAAGAACTACAGCGATACACAGTTCTCCTGAGACTTCCTTTTTTCACCTAAAAATTGAAATACTGGCCTTTTGCATCGGGTTGAGGACATATTTAGTTACTAATCCTCTTCACATGTACCACATGTAAGACTAGTAAGTAGAATTCTATTTATTTGCAACACCCTGAGAGTACAGAATGTATTGCATAAGTGGGATGACCCTCCCCCCCCCAAAAATTATAAATTAAACATAACTTTATGAAACCAAAAAGCAGTCCAAATGCTGAATAAGGCTCACACTGTGCTCTGTGCAGCTTTTTTTTTCACAGTGTTGCTCTATAACCTGTTAAGTTGTGGTTTCAGAGAACCTATAAGTTTTTTTTCTATTTTAATGATCATATACAATATATGACCATAATATTAAGGAAGTTATATTTTCTGTTGGATAATTCTGCTTCAGTTGATGACCTGTTATTTATTTATTTATTTTGAAGTACATTCAGTGTGGTTTAGATGAAAATGGCTTAGTGGGATCCAAACAATAAACTATTACAAGGTCATAAAATAGAGATGTATATTACCCATGCAAATGCCCTGTGCATAAGAGGAAACTCAGCCTAATCTTGACTACTATTGAATATTAATGAACCTATTCAATATTTAAGCTTAATATTAACCAATCCAATATGCTGAATGTAAAAATAAGGTTGGTATCTCTATAGTCACAGTCTCTGCATTCCCATGTCAGAAGCTCTCTCCGACATAGTAAATTTTTGTTCCATTAAAATGATACATATTTTTACACATAAAATGTCCCTGATTAAAAATTAAGTCCTTTTCAATTACAGTCATAGATTGTAGCAGTAAAATGTAACATGAAGGAAAATGCAATTAAAACTGTAGCGAACTTTTATGTGAATCAAAAAGTGCTAGTGAAGAAAATATAATGAGCTGCTCAAATTGTGACTCAATCAGATTGGTTAAACTTCTTGTAGACATAAATTTGCACAGAAACTAGACAAGAAAGTTGTTTCTTTTTATTTCTTTTTTTTCCAAATTCCCAAATACCGGGATCACTTTTGAAGTGCTATAATCAACATGGGTGAGCTACACATAAATCTTATTTGTGCCGTTTTAGCCTGTGAGAATTACGGCCTTATGGCCTTTGTACCTGGTCACAGTTGCAGAGCTACTCAATCATCAAATCATTTTCCCTACCTTGGGAGACTGATCATCTGTATTTAAAAATTAAGGAATTAATTAGCCACAGAACTACTCTTGAGATGCTAATACTCACCTGAATTTGTGTCCTACAAGTGTAGTGATAATAAGAAAAAATCATTTTTCATGGGAAAATTAGCCATTCAATCAAACCCAAGAGATTTTTATCTTCAAAATCCAAAGAAAAAAAAAAGTACTTATCTTCTGTGCTTCTAATCTCATTTTTGCAGGTGGATCAAAATAATTTCGTACAGAACTAGCATTTTCATATTCTGGATTTTTTCTGCCTCTTCAGAAATTTTGAGAATCCCTATAGAGTCTTTTGCTGCATGACTTTTTCATTCTCTTCTTATGTCAGTCAATGTAAATCAGTGTGAGGATGAAAGATTATAGCAAAGCTCAAAGATTTTGATAGGCTTGTCTCAGAAAACAACAAATCTTCATCCCACAGTTCATATACAATTGAAATCACAATGCTGAACTCAGGGTTTTCGACATCCAATTATCAAATAGGAGGCATTATTTTAATGTTGCTGATCAATAATTAGAACCCTTCCCTGTAAATATTCTCTAACGAAAGGGTAGAGGAAATTAGCATAGTAAATATAGATCAGTGGATTTTTCTAAGACAATATGGAAAGCTTTCAAATACATGCTGAAAGAAGGAATAAAATTAAAGAGGGAAGGAAAAGGGAGATTGAATGTATTGATAGTTCATTATAGTTAGAGTGTTCTACACCAATCAGGTATGCTTTCTAGATAATTTGTTTCTTGTTTAGACAAGGGAAGTGCAATAAAAAATCAAATCTATTTGGCATCTGTAAACTATTTTTTCTGTAAAGAAATCTCTCTCTGATGCCAAAAGATGTATAAAAGTAACAATAGACTGAAGATAATTAAAAGCTGTGAAATTTAACCTTAAAGATTTGAGTCACAAACACTGGCATTTTTTTACAGTGGCAGTTTGAATAACAGTGCTGCCACTACCTATTTGGCAGAGAATACCATTACTTGGGAAGAACAGAAGTGAATGTTTGCCTACTCTTCAGCTTCTGTAATTCATAGGATGAGTAAGCATGTAGTAGACTTTAATACACACTCTCATCAGTTTCTTGGGCTAATACACCACTTTAGGTACTAAATATGAAGTGTATGTGTTTTACTTTCCCTCTAGGGTGGTAACCTAAGACAAAGGAGGAAGTGAACTATTGAGAGCAATAATAATTTATTATTCAGCTATATTATTATATATCTCAGCTATTCTCAGATTTTATGAATCAGAGCCCAGAGTTAGGTTTTTGAAGGAAATAGCTAAAGATACTTAGATTCATAAGATCTAAGACAGAAATTGGAAGGACATGAGAGAAAAGGAAAAAATTACTT
Source organism: Crypturellus undulatus (assembly GCA_013389825.1). Lineage (NCBI taxonomy): Eukaryota > Metazoa > Chordata > Aves > Tinamiformes > Tinamidae > Crypturellus > Crypturellus undulatus. The sequence continues at coordinate 148,394 of VWPW01013399.1, forward strand.
GGATAATTTCCTAAACTAAATGAATTTTTTCCAAATAGTCAGTAGAAGCAAGAGGTTGACCACTGGGTTAGGTAAAGGAAAGAGACTAGAGAAAAACAAATGATCATGACTAAAGTGGAAACAAACCAAAAGTGAATGTAATACAGAGGTTCAGGGGGCAATTTGTTCCTGTTGCAGACTCCCATATTTGAGGAGATTAACTTCTGTGATCCTGTTCTGTTGAACCTGTGAACAGAATAGGAAGCACAGTTTTTATTTTAACATATCCAGAAAAGGCAGTGCTTTCCTAGGGTAATTCTTATTGTATAGGTCACTGTGTAATGAAGATGTGACATTCACAAGAAAATTCAGTAATAGTGGGAGAAAGAACATTGTTAAGTAAGTGCAGATGACCCAAAATAGTGGAGTAATAGAAGGTATGGACAAGTATAGGAAAAAATTTCTAGGAGAATTGAAGGTGCTAATTTAGATTTTGGATACTTTATAGGGACATTGGGTGGCATAAAGACACAAATAACATATCACTGGGAAATCATAATAGGAATTTCTGCTAAATGTTAGAAATTGGATACACTGGAAAACTGTAAAAGTACAAATGTCTTCATTGATCACAATATGTCTATAAGCCTACCAGAAGACTGGAGATGAGGGGAAAAAAGATTCAAAAGTTAAGTGTTTTTAGTTAATATGTACTTATTTATGCCACCATACAAACACATGACAAAACTTCATCTAAACTACTTTTTGAGCATCTTTTGTCACATATGGTAAAGAATGATAAATTCTTTATGACTTGGGACAATCAGTGGAATTTTCCTTTATAGTCAGTGGAAAGGCTCAGGCAGTTTCTAGAGGGTGATTCATTTTATTCTGAAGCAGATATCTAAAATAAGCCAGATGAATCACATATGAAAAGTACATATTTCTCTTCATTGACTATGTAATGTGAATCCAAGGTTCCCAGCTCAGATATAGATAATTATACTATTGATATGTGAGATTACGTGAGATGTCATGTAATCTGTTTTACAAAGTTAAGATATTAAACAATTAAGAAATTTGGCCAGAGCCAGAAGTCTATATAAATATATTTTAATAAACTTGATGCTTCTTATGAAAGTGAGGAAGGTATTAGAAATTCCTAACACAGGCAAACTCTCTTTTGCAAGTTTGGTTACATGGCTATCTCTTTTCCATGAAAACTTATTCTTAGCACATAAAATCTTGTGAAGAGTTGCAAATGGAATTTCACAGTGTTTTATTAATACATTTCACTATGTACAGTAATTTTTAAAGTAGTCTACATTCTATGAGAAAAAACATTTATGGTAAGGTAAAATTAAAGTATGAAACATATAATAAATACACATGACCATTCTAAGATACAGTGAATTTGTACATTAACAGGATTTAGTTGTATTTGGCTATGTCTCATTCCGTAAATTTGAGAAAAAGAGGACACAGAAGAGATGACAGAATAATTCGTGCTAATATAAATAGTTTGTATTTAAAAATTCAAGTGCTTAATGGTAAGTAGCTTGTCTGAGATAGCAGATGTTGCAGAGTTGTCCATGTCATGAGATAATAGTGAACTATATGCTTAGAGATAAAAAAAATGAACAACAACATACTTGACTCTGGACAGAATCATGATGGAGTATCTTACCCTAAAGATTATGAACTAATGAGAACTGTTATTCTGATAGACTACATGTTGTAGGAAACCCGTTTTTTTTCCCCAGTAACTCATGCTGTAAGAAAGCTTTCAACTCCAAGCAGACTTCCTGTTATTTTTTTTTCCCTCCTTTTCTGTGTTAGAATCTAAAACAATTTAATAATCTATTAATCTAATAATCTAAAATGAATCATCAAGTATATTTATATGGTTGTATTTATGGTTAAAAGCTAAGGTCACAAGAGGGATCTTTTTTTTCTTGATCGTAGGTGATGGAATAGTTGTAGGGAATAGAGATTCTTCCTTCAACTTATCTCTCCCTTGTTAGTGACTCAGAAAAAATAATAGAAAAAGACCAGAGTCATAAATTTTCTAGAATACTTTACAGTATAATTTTGTGATCCTCACCAAATTTTGTTTCTTAAATAGTCTAGAATCTCGTAATGAAATTATAGGATGATAACAACAGGAGATGGATTCACCATCATGCAGACTGAGCTGTCACACAACCTCACAAATAAAGCCAGGTGTATTATTTTGTGTAATGTACCTATATGATGAACATTTTGGGGTGCTCTGTTACCATCTGGAGGAATCATTTGAAAGATCTCCGCTTCTCGTTCACACCCTACTCCTACCCCCTGCCCTCCCCCACACACATACCTTGTGATTATTTTTAATTCTAGCTCCTTCAAATTGGAATCAGTTTGACTTTCCACATCACTCAGCTGTCAGTACAGAGCACTATATAAATATTCTGGATATACTTTTTTTTTCCTAAAGCAAATTCTTAATATAAGAGGACTCTAACTTAGCTTCCCTGACTATATGTCTTCAGGGCATTTGTGTCAGTATCTTGTCATTCCTTTCCACCTTCAATCTTGTTCAGCTACCAGTCAACACAGCCATTTTCTTGTCATGCAAACAAAGGTAAGGCTATGTTTAAAGCAATGTCTTCCAGCTGTTTCCAGCTCCAATCATTAAAAATACAACACTTGGGTCAATTGAGAGAATGGCTGATGGTTTTGTTCAAAAATATAATTTAGCAAGCATAGTAAATAAGAAATTAAATTGTAATGTAATAAAAGGCTCTTAGACTGGCTTGTGCAGTGCTGCCATTTGGCTGCTGTGTATAAAAGATAAAAATAATATATGCAAATTAGATTAACCTGAAATTAAAGAATTCTAACAAAGAAGGGCTAAAGAAGCCAATTTTATTTTGTTGTTTGCAACTGGATAGATAATTCTCCAGTAGGAATCGAAACAGCTGAAATATCTTATCAAGTTCATCTGAGCTTTTCGTTTGTTTCATTCAGAAACTAATGGGGAAATAGTCCCTAAATCACAAAATATACCATGCAGTTCAAGGTGAATTTTTTATGTTTACTTAAATCAGATTCACACACACAGCACACAAAGCATCTCATTTCTGTTTAGAGAAGTTTGGTTTAGCTGGAACTTGTAAGATATAATTAGTAATTATTTTGGTCCTATTTTCTTTTAAGCTATAGCCCTGAAACATATTCTGTCAGTAAAACATAAGATGTAAGATATAGGAAACAAAGACTTTTTGATTTTTTCAGTAAATGAAGGTTGATTTTTTTTAATAATATTTCCTTATTCAAGTGATACAAAACTTAAATAACTTAAATTCTATTCAGAGACAAGGTTATCATCCCTTGTGCTGCTCACATTTCTTGCCTTTTAATTTAGGTACACTAGTAAGCCACTGACAATTCCTGACACACCAGCAATAACGAAACTTGGTTTACCTTCTCTTCCATGCCTTCACATTTTTTTTATCATTCCCTTCTCATCTCTCTGAAAAGGTGTACCAGATCATTATGCTATTCATTCCTTACGTTTTTAAATATTTTTCCTTAATACTAAGTTCAAGATTGTTTAAAAAACTTGAACATACATTCACAGGTATGCAGATGAATAGCTATGCAGTGACAATACAGGGATCTCTGCTTATTAGAGTATTTGTTACTGTTTCAATAAGATGTATGTATCTGTTGTATCCACCTGCAGCTTTTGTAAATTTTAAGATCTTTGGGAGTGGGCCATCATTTTGTTTAAATGTGCACAGAAATAAGTTGTAGCAAAATAATAAAAAAAAAAGGTTCTGATCTTGACACAAATAAAATAACCCTCCTCCTCCAAATATTTATTTGAGGATTTATTGCTCACATCAGAATTATTACTTGTATTTTTCCAAGGAAAGAAGGATGTATCAGAGATAAAGGAACACATCATGTACCCTCAAGAGCAGCTTCCTGTCTGAGGAGACTTATTAAAGTCCTGTGTAAAACTCTCTTGTAGGTTCATCAGCAAAGAGTCTGTAAATTTCCTTCCTTGTACTTCTCAGAGGTATTGACATAATACATGACAAACTTGAGAAAATATGTCCCTAACAATCCCAGACTGCTTATTTCTTGCTTATTTCCGCAAAAATCATTGCAGATTTTGACAGTTCCAAATCAGTGTACCGACTTAACTAAACTGTATATGTTATATCAATAATGTCAAATTCCCACAACAATATACTAACAAGATATAAAATGCACAACAAACAATAATAAACTTTTGACAGGTCCCAGACTCAGTGACTCTTTTTGTTTTTTGTTGTTTTAGTTGTCTGTTGTAGATGCAGGTGGCTGTATCTTTAATGCTGATAGATTTTTATTGATTTTTGGAAAATCTCAGAATCAGATTCAATGTGTTGGAACAGGAAAAAAAAGTCTGATTGGCTTTTTTTTTTTTTTTTCCCTTTTTAGTTATGTTTACTTGATTTTCCAAAACGTTTTTGGGCAGATCNGATTTTTATTGATTTTTGGAAAATCTCAGAATCAGATTCAGTGTGTTGGAACAGGAAAAAAAAAGTCTGATTGGCAATTTTTTTTTTCCCTTTATAGTTATGTTTACTTGATTATCTCAAAAGTTGTTGGGCAGATCAAGGTATAAATGTTATTTAAATAAATAATTCCTTGTATGTACATCTGAAAAAGTTCTAGAAGACTCTATTGTGACTGCATTTATAAGTTTCCAGCATGACCTCATGAACCAGTTCTAACATCTACCTTGTTCTTTGTTTACTGCCAGTAATGTACTGTCATTACTTTGCTTTGTTTTCACCACCTGCTCCTCTGAAATATATACTTGTCAGGTTGCCTGCAAAATCAAATCTCTATTCATTTGCTTTCTCTTTGCTTTTACAGCTCTGCATCTACCAAAATCCCAATGAAAACAGACTAAAATCTGCAGATGCCCTGATGAAGGGGATGACATACCATAGACTGTGGGTATTTACATTATCAAATAGCATATGTCTTCATCTCACTCCCAGTATTTTTTTGGGTTTGTTTGCTTGTTTTTATTGATTGTGCACATGGCATAAATTCTATCTGAATGCAATTTTCATAGGGATCAGATCATTGCCTTCAAAATAAAACCTGTTTTTTATTCAAGTGACAATTGCCGTATAATAAGCAAGTAGTCCAAGTTCCTTTCATTTTCCTATGCCTCATATATCCTCCATTTCAAGTTTTTCTGATATGGTAGCTGTCAGCTGTAAACCAGACTTCACATTATAATAGAAACTGTGAAATAAAACAGACAACAAAAAGTACTTCTATAAAGACAAAATGGTAATTATGACAATGCTAGAAAAGGCATCAGACAAAGCCCAAAGGAGATCTAGACCAAATATTGTTCAATAAAAATATAAAATAAATTTTTCTACTTGGGCTTAGAAGCACAGGAGTTTTTTGTTTGTTTTTTAATCTGGAGTTAATACACTTAGCAGCATCAATGTAGCCACTGTCAAGTCACTCATATTCTACTCAGTAAAATACATGTCATGAAAAACTGGCAACTATACTACTTTCTAAGAAAGTAGTCATCTCTTAAATTATCCTCCTTTATATCAGTGTCCTTAATGTCTGACTTTAGTCTACTTTAGGAATCTATCTGAACCATGATTTAGGCCTTTTTTTCCTTGCAAACAAGAGATTTATTCTGTAATTGAACGCAAATCAATTCATGCACTTTTGAAAACAAAAGACTTTATCTAGAGCTAAGTGCAAATATCACAATGTAGTGAGATGTTGTATTGTGAGAAATGAAGTGAAAATAAATCACCAAGCACAGATGGCATTTGCCCAAGAATCTCAGAAGAATCAAAGAACAAATAAGCTGTGTTAGTAGGAAAACTTCAATTAAAATTGTATCCTCTCCTTCTGAATTTAATGGGACTTCAACCCCTGACAAAAGCATCAGGATACGACACTTCATCATTGAAAAGCTATTAAACCAGAGAGCTAGAGGGTTGACAACCTTGTACTTCTTTTTAAAGAGGTGCTAAAGATGATCCAAGAAATTATTGTCTAGTACGCTCTACCCAAGTGTTAAGAGAAAGTGCTCTAAAATAAAACAAAACAAGAAATCCATTAATGGTAGAGTCATAAAGAACTTAGATTAACTGAATACACTAGGGAGAAAGTAATAATGATTTTTGAAAGGTGAATTATGCCTACTAGAATTCTTTAATGATTCATATAAAATAGAGGAAAGGGTGTATGTACTTTGAATCTGATACTATTGCTCATAACAAACCTTGATCATCTATGAAATGTAGTTACACTACCATATTTCTAGTCTACCAGAAAGGCCTTGTACATATAAGGTATGTGAGGTAAAATAAAAACTAGTTGGGACTAGAGAATATATATAAACATACGAAAAAGTCTTCCTGACTACTATTATGTGAGGTCCTTCTCATATCTAATGTATATGTGCATTATGTGAATTAATTGTAATTTTTAATAGTAAAAGAATTTGTAATAGGCAAATATAATGAGAAAAAATCATGATATCAAAATCCTGTATACCTTTCTCATTACTTTTATAGATAGTGAAAAAAAAAGGATAGAACATTGCAAAAAGGATATTTATATATCTTGGGAGAGATATTTTGGTGGAAGGTTAAATTTATTTAGATTTCCAATGATGAAGGACCTACATGGTTTTCAAAAGTATGTAAATTTGTTAGGTATTTATAAATGAATAACATTCCTGCTATCTGGTTCTTAAAGAATAGAAAAGCTTAATCTTAATATTCAGCATCCAAATAATGTGTTCACTATTTCGAATAGGGCGGAGCATGCTTTCCTTTATAACCAAAAATAGTATTCTGCAAGTATGGACAAAATTCTTTCCAATCTTCTTTTAAATTCACCCTTCAGTTGCTATGATTCTTAGAGCCAATAAAAATGGAAGCACTCCGTCTTTCTGTGTTTCTGAGGAAAGTGATTTCATTTTATTGGTGTTCTGCCATCTGCCTACAAGTTCAGGAGCTTCTTGACTTTTGTTGATGCACGGAGTTTTTTTTTTTCTCTTTGTTTTTAAATAGACAAACCTTAAGGGATTTCAGTCCATGACTGGACTTTTTTGATAGTAGCATCACAGTACAAACAGTAGTGCATTAGTATCATTAATGCTGCACTTCCATCAGTTTTTGCTTTTCGTAACTTTTATGAGATTTAATTCAGCAATAAGACATAAAGCACTCATGTAATTAAAATTCTCTCTATCTGACCCTGAGGAGCTTTCACTTCCTGCTCCACAGAGGGCTTGTGTCACTGTATTTAGGTTTCTGTGTGAAATCTATTTTAAGTATGGGAAAAGTTGGACTAATAGACCTGCCCCATCTTAGATTATTTTTAGAATATTTTGTGAAGTTGTTAAACAAAGGAAATTGTTGAAATTGGAATGACTTTGCATTTCTTTGGAGAATTTGGAAAGAAATCTAAATATTTTCCCAAGAAATTTCTTTTTCTAGTGAGTTTCTTGTGCAACCATTCATCACACTGAAACCTAGTGAGGTAACCTGTGAATATTTTAAAATATTAATTAAAAGGCAATCAAAATAACAGAACTTTTTTTTGACATACAGTGTGACTATGGTATTTAATAACTAAATTATGGCATTATTTATATTATGTTAGAAGTGTAGGTTACTATAAATAATTGTATATTTAGGAATAGAAAGTATAGGCTAAAATACTCAATTTCTGCAGCAATTACAGTAGTGCCCACACTATATAAATTCCACTGGAATAGAATTTGTGGATTTTTCATTTACATGCATTTATGTGTTGTAGAAGTCTTTAAATATTCTGCTGCTGCACAAACACACTAATATCGTAAAATATTTGGAATGCTAAACTACAGGAATTATTCAGAAGCTATTTCTTCTACATCTATGATAATTTTAATTTCATTTTTTCTGCTTGCCCCTTTAGCGTTTTAATTTTCTATAGTTAAAATTTTGTACGCATCTGCTGAAGCTTTTTTTTACACTATCCCATCAATTGCTACAAAGGTTATCTTAAGACTTTGCTTAGTTATTGGAAATATTGAACATAATTGATTTGCAGCAACTATATTGACAAAAGTTTGGTGAAGTTTTGCAAAATTAGCCAAAAAGGCTTTCTTCAATGATTATTTGTTCAGTCTATGCTTCAAAATCTGCTTTCCTCCTGCATCCAAGTATATTATGATTCATATTAACAAGTAAATAATTCTTGAGAAGAAATTAAGGTTAGGAAGGAGAAAAAGTCAAATTCCTGTCATTAATCCTGCTTAGGAAAGAATATATTTAAGACTGGTTATACATTAAGATCAAATTTTTCTTCATTTAAAGACAAATAAAGCCACATAAAGCCATAGGCTTTTGGCTGAAAGACCTTTTCTGCCTATAGTGGAAAATAAGTTTCTTCTGCCACTCATATGCTATCACTTCACTTTAGACAAATTTGATTAATCACAACATGTATGATTACTATAATAGTAATTGAATCTCAAAACAACTAGGTTGGAAGGGATCTCTGAATCTAATGCAGCCTCCTGTTCAAAGTATTATAAACTTCACAGACCAGCTCTCTGGATCGTAGAGCAGATATTTACCATATGTACTCTTGAAATCTTGAGTTTGCTTCTTAAGCTATAACTTCACTGAAAAATTTGAATGCCTAAGGCATATAAAACTTAGGCACTTAAATCCAAAAGTATTAATACCTAAAACCTTCTCCTGTTTTTCCCAAAAGCATTGATTCCATCATGGTGAACTGAGCCTCCTCCTATGTATAGGAATACATGTTTGAATAGCTACGTATCCCAGTGCTAAGTTTCCACAGCAGGACAGCTTCATTCTTGCTATCAGATCTAAATCCCAATGATAGCATCGAACTTATCATAAAAGTCAGCATGTATGACAACAACTTTCACTGCCAGGCAGAAATTGCTATACAAGTGTAAGGGATTAGGAGAATTTAGCAATTTTTCACAAATGGAGCAAAAGAGGTAAAAAGATCATGACTGCCTCTTTATGATGAGAACATATAGTGAGAACATCTGCACAGTGGCACAGAACTAGCTATTCAAGGCTTTTGACACTGTCCCTCACAGCATCTTCCTGGGCAAGCTCTAAGTGTGGGATAGATAAGTGGACACTGAGGTGGATTAACAACTGGCTGGATGGCAGAGTCCAGAGGGTGATGATCAGCAGCGCAGAGTCTATTTGGAGACCTGTGGTTAGCAATGCTGCGCAGGGATCAGTCCTCGGTCCAGTCCTGTTCAATTTATTCATCAATGACCTGGATGAAGGCAGAGAGTGCTCCCTCAGCAAGTTTGCTGATAATACAAAACAATAAGTAGCTGATACCCCAGAGGGCTGCACTGCCATCCAGAGGGACCTGGACAGACTAGACAACTGGGCGGAGAGAAACCTCATGAAATTCAACAAGGGCAAGTGCAAGGTCCTACATGTGGGGAGAAATAACCCCAGACACCAGTACAGGCTGGGGACCGACCTGCTGGGGAGCAGCTCTGCAGAAAAGGACTTGGTGGATGACAAGTTGACCATGAGGCAGCTGTGTGCCCTCATGGGCAAGAAGGCCAATGGCATCCTGGAGTGCATTAAGAAGAGCCTCCAGCAGGCCGAGGGAGGTGATCCTGCCCCTCTACTCTGCCCTGGTGAGGCCACATCTGGAGCACTGTGTCCAGTTCTGGGCCCCACAGTACAAGAGGGATGTGGAGCTGCTGGAGAGAGTCCAGCGCAGGGTCACGAGGATGAACAGAGGCCTGGAACATCTGCCCTATGAGGAAAGACTGAGAGAGCTGGGCCTGTTCAGCCTAGAGAAGAGAAGGCTGAGAGGGGACCTGATCAGTGTCTATAAGTACCTCAAGGGAGGGAGCGAAGGATGGTGCTGGCCTCTTTTCACTGGTGGCCACCGACAAAACTTGAGGTAATGACTACAAAATGAAACACCAAAAGTTTCGCAGGAACTTAAGGAAAAAAATTTAACAGTGAGGATGACGGAGCACTGGAACTGGCTGCCCAGAGATGTTTTGGAGTCTCCTTCTCTGGAGATCTTCAAGACCTGCTTGGACACAGTCCTGTAGTCCCTGCATGTGCAAGGGGGTTGGACTAGATGACCTCTAGAGGTCTCTTCCAACCTAAAGCATTCTACGATTCTATTCCAGAGCTCTCTGAGAAATATACTCAGTTTTTCAAATATTGAGCTCTCTTAGAAAACTTAAACTTCATGACATTGTAATGACCTAAACTTAAGCCAAAGCTTAAAGGATTATTTAGGCATTAAGTCTAGATTTACAGGTCCTGAATCCTAAACTCATATAGGAATTTAATTGCTTAATATACCCATCCCAAGAAAGTGATGCATTAGAATTCAGCCATATAAGTGACTAAGAGTAGATAGCTGCTTACAGTGAATCACAATGATATCTATCGTTGGTTACACGATGATGACATGATGAAAGTGATGGGTATGTATATTTCCTAAAGTTGACATGATGAGAATATTGTTAAGACTTAACTGAATGTTTTCACTTGAAAGACTTCTATCAGCCTTGCTTCTTGCCTAGCACTATATTTCATTTTTTTTACTTACCTTTCTTTTAAATCACACAATTGATTTTTCATGTTTAAAGACTATCTTTCTGTTTTCCTCTGAAAAATAGTTTCTATGCTTCAAGAAAGTTAAGTTTCTTAAGAAATGATATACTATAATTAGAGGCTATCAGCTTGTAAATGAGGTACCACTTGTGGGATTTGAAGCCTACAGCTTTCAGAAAAACTTTCAGTAAAAATATAATTATTCCACTTTCTTAGCACATTACACTGAGTCAAGTTCAAGAGTTCATTTGTAGCCAAATTATAACATTTTTTTCTTATTAATGAGAAAAGCATCTTTAACCTGTTAAAAAGACGATTTATGGAAATCTTTAAAATTTTACTTGAAAAGAAATGTAAGGGATAGTAATAGAGCTTACTGTATGTGGCTTTTCCCATCTTACTGGCTTTTCTTATTTTATCTCTCTTTCTATTGAAAAAAAAATCTGATTAGTTTGGTGCATTTCCTCTCTGGAAATGGCAAGAGGAAACTCAGAGATAAGAGCAAGAAGTAAGGACATCTGATTTATAGGTAAAATATATAAATGAGTAACAGTCTTTTAGCTGAAGGGAGAAACAAAGGAAAACAAACAAAGAAAAACCTATTTCAGTGAAGCTTCATGGGAGAAAATGATTAGATATGTAATGAGAAATAGAACTGGAGACAATTTGGAAATGAAAGATGCTACTTGAACTTTTCTTAACTTCTTAACATTTTCACATACTAGATTAAAATTTTATTTTCGTTCAAGTTCACTCTAATCCCTCAGCATTTGAAATATCAATACTGTATTTCTGTCCTCTAATATGAAACAATTCTCTGAGACGTGTGAGAATTTTTCTTAATATTTAGATTAGAAAAATTGAAAATTTTAAGCTTTGAAAATTGTTATTTGAAGATTTGGAGATGACGGATAGATATTTGTATTTTTTGACTACTAATAAGCCACTATAAGGAAAGAAAGTTTGCAAAGCGAGGTATTTCATAGGCAAAAAAGACTTGCTGTGCCATAAGGGAACACTTTTCTCACTCAGGTATCTCTCTTTAGAAAGTAAGAAATTATATTAATGCTGGTTTAGAAATAATTAATTACTAATTACTACACTTGAATGAAGGCATTCAGATGTCATTATAATCTTTACTTTGAGAATGAAGCAAACATCACATTTAGTGATGTTATGTCTTAGAGTAAGAACTAGATACTTGTGAAGAGAAAAAGAATAATTTTGCCATAAAAACTCAAATTGTCATTTTGTCAAAAAAAAAAAGCATAACTCCATGGACAATGGACACTGAAAAAAAAAGTCAAGTTAGACCAATAATGGAACATTAGCCATGCATATACTTGTTCTAATTTAAGAAGTAAGCAAGAAACCTAGAATAATCTAAAAGCAACTATTTTATTTGATTTCCTATCGCTGGATAAAAGTGAAATCCTCTTTAAGTCAAAAGCAATCCACATTTTGAAAGTCAAATATTGCCATATCTGAAATAGAATTTATGATGGAAAAATTGTCATGCAGCATCTATTGCAGACTATATTTAACATTTTTTTGTTCCTTCTCCTCATCTGAAAACTCGTTGCCGGAATTTTCAATAACATATCACTTGACCTTTTCAAGACATTTTCCAACATCAAATCTTGCATTGTATCCTTACTGTAGGTGCATTTTACTTGCAGTTGTGCATTTGAATTGGCCTTCTTAATGTACACTTGCTTGAAGGTAGATCTTGTGTGTAAGTTTGGGGAATAACTAAAGACCTGTTGACAGTCTCCTAACAGTACAATGAACATTTACGCATGCATACATTTTCTATATAATTTGCATGTTTATGAATCATAAAGAGGGAGCTCTACACACTGGTAAATTCAAGAAAAACAATTTTATTAAAGAGAAATATATATTTTGTACACTTTAATCATCATATATAATCATATGGTATAATCAATCATGCAATTTATATATATATCTCCAGGATTTAAACAAATGACTTATATTCCTCTTTCCAGATGGGATTCAATATTCTTCCCTCGACCTAGGAGAATCATTGCCTAAAGGCACACATTCAAAGTTCTGTCTTTAAATTTAATTGTACCAAAGCAAGCTCTCTGGTATCTTTATAGGCTCTGGCTGGAGTTGTGACAGTCAGAGCTGGTGCTAATCTTATTGTTAATGTCAAAGACTAAGCGTGACAGCAGCAGACAAGATAGGCCCATGTGAATGACAGACTAATCAGTCTGGAATAGAACTGCTTCATCCATAAAGGATCAGGCGGTGGGAAATCACTATCAGCATGTCCACATGTTTACTTTTCTCATTCTGATGGCAGTTAGATTACTTAACAGCATATTTTCTTTGTCGAAGATTACTTGAAATTCATGTTATCCTAATGCTGTATACCTAGAGGTATAAGAATCATTACATGTGCCTGCATTATCAATATTTAACATTTGAAGGTACAGTGTTCATTCTTCTGTGAAATTAATTCCAGGTATAGATTTTACTAATTGGCTATAAGGAATGTCCCCAGTTCCCAAGAATCTCCCTTACAGCTTTCATTCACTGTCGTAATATGTTGTGAAGTTATCTAAAGTCATTATACATCTCTAATAGTCAAATTATTAAAAATAAATAAATAAATAAATCCTACAAAAGCAGATCTGTGATATGATGGTTAATTTAAAGCTTTGGGGAGTTCATTATTCAAATGGAGCTGCAACAGTCATGGATCTGTAGCCCTTAAAAAATTGGTAGTAGAAGGGATAGGTCTGAAACGTGTTGTTAAATTACTGATCCTCTTTTTCTGGGTATACTTAAACTTTTCTATATTCTCTCCCTGACCACTGTATTTATTCCCTGGGATTAAAGTTAAATTAGATTTTTACAGATTTGCAGATATAAATTACCTAATTGTTTATAAGTATGCAGACAATCTGCATATATGTTTGTGGAGGGATAGGTCACTACAGCTATTTGCTTATAGTATGACTCAAGAATATGCATCAAGATGGCTGGAGGTAATCGGAACAATGCAAAAGAGTCTTTGTCCTCCCATAAATCCATAAATATTCACGGACAGTTATATGGATTTTTTTTTCTAAAATAACAGAGAAACTATTTTTTCATAGTGTGACTGCAGGTAGGCTGCTTGCTGGAAAATAAGCAAATAATTAAATAAGAACAAATCCTGTTTTGGTGAATTAGACAAAAGAAAATGTGATGAATGATAAAATCTTTAGTTTGAAACGCAAGATAGACTACTTCAAAACATCAAATAGATTTTTTTGAAAAGATATAAACTGGTTAAATGTATGCACTGCGCTAGGTGTTTTTATTAGCTAATTTTAAAGTGTTTTTAGTACATGTAATTAGCCTCCTTTCATTACAAACAATCTTCTATCTAAAAAAAAGGGAATTAAGGGAATGTTATGTTGTGTTTTAAGAGTGGTCTTCAGGAACATCCACAACCTAACACCATTTTGCAATTTATAATCCCTGTATGGCTAACAGACTTGTCTGCCAGTGGAAAGGAAGTGAAAATGGAGTTTAACTTTCACATTTTCATCTCTTTCCTCTCTGTAAGAGGGTCTCCACAACACTGCATCAAGTTCCATCATAAAAACAAATCAGCAGTATTACTGATTGTAACTGTAAATATCTTACTAGGTCTCTTTTTTTTTGCTATTCAAGCAAGTGATTCTTTCTCCTTTCATTTATGCCTCACAATGACTAATCTGATTTTAGCTCACTGGGACTTTGAATGAGAAAAAATAGAAGAATAAGACCTGGTAAAGCCATCAGAATTCCAGCTGATACAAAGGTCATCTTGAAAGTAATTCAAAAATGCCTCTCAACCCCATCTGTATTTGTGTATTCTATTTTCAAATTCATCTTTTATACAGCTTTAGATGAACTGTGCCAATTTTGATTTGCTGGCATAATCTAAAGCTGTTTTTCTTTCTTCCAAGTGCACAGTAGTATTCCTTTTTCATAGGTTTATTGACAAGTGTTTTTTAAGTCTCAGTGTTGTTGGCAACACACACACACACAAAAATAATTGTTATGCATTTCTCAGCAAAAAGAGATTCCAAATGAAATTAATTATATATAATATTTTGGCTCAGAAAGGTCATACTTTGGACTTTGAGTATAACATGAGCCAGTTTACCCCGTGTGGATCACAGATGCAAAATTTAACAAGCATCTTTAAATCTCATCTTTCAAACATTCCATGTGAGCTTAGATTTTGCCTTTATGTTAGGTATGCCAGTAATTCAGAATGTTTTCTTACAGTTAATCATCCCTACTATTCTTTTATTCAATTTATGAAAATCTTTATTTGCATGCAAACAATATATAAGCAGGTTTTTCTAGAAATCAGCCCTTTCTAAAGTAATATAAACCAATCTAAAGTCTCTTATTAAGTTTTAGAAAAAGTCCTGAGATTAGAAACAATGAGGTTTTAAGATGAAAAAAGTGAGCTTTGAGTGAGATAATTAGCCAGCTGTTGGTAATAGTGGCGGATCCAGTGGTAATCCAAACATATTTTAATTATAAAAGGAGAACAGGTGTTCATCTTCAGATGAATTAATAGTAAATACTTAAAAAAGATATAATAATGGTTAGATCTATAAATGTAAGCAATCAGAAGAATGCAATCTGAGCAAAAATAATAACCAAAATCAAGCACCATTATATGATTCACTCAAAAGAACCATTTCATCTGGAAAGGCTGTACAAAGCATATAGTATCATAGAGGTCACTGTCCTTCATTGATCTCCTCTTTCCTCCCAGATAAAATTGCAAGTTCGGGAAACTTTTTGGTTTTCTAAAATACTATTTATCTCTAGCTATAGTCTCCAAACAATCCATGTTCTCAAGCTATCAAATTGAAAATGGTCATTTTTTTCTTTTTCTTTTTGCCAAGCAGAAGCAAAATCTCTGCTCTTTGGAAGAACAAAAGAATCAGAAGCATCTAAAATTTGTCTGCTTTCAGAAAGATGATGAAAATAAGGCTTTTCAATTTTAAAAAAGTCATCAGAGACAAAGACATAGAAAAAGAAGATAAAGAGAATTGAAAAAATAAAAAGGAACGCACAGGAAAAGCATTTCAGAATATGAGAATAACTTGGCATGTCAAATAAAGGGCTATACATTATATCACTTATATTTAACGGTTTGATTTTCATAGCTGTTGAGTGATGCATGATGTTCTTTAAATATAAGAGTAAAGATACCATAAAGTATAAGAGGAGTGTGGCACCTTTTTATTTTTAAAATTTAAAGAAAAAACTCTTTGGAAAATGACAGTGTAATAGTCAACAATTATAATTGTTATATAGAATAGAAATATGAAATTCTATTTAATGGACAAAGAGGATTTTGTTTGAAATGTATCCAGCAGTGCAGTATACTGTCGGAAAAATGCATTAGAAGGTTGATATTAGGGTTAGGTTTATATATATATGGTTACTCTTTAAAATATTATCCTCCGGTTGCCTGGCTACTTGATTGTTTTACTTACTTAATTTCAGTATCAAACAATGTGCAAAGTGGTTCCTATTTCCTCTTTTATTTGGATGGTGATTGTTTTTCATAAACTGACTTCAACAGCATGTAATCACATTTGTAAAACACCATGGTTCAAAAGAACAAATTAGAAGATAAAGACAAATGCAAAATCTAAAATAAATGGCATCTGTGAAGCAGATTTAATTTCTCTACTTCAAAATGTGCCATATTGTAATTACTAAGATTTAGGTAAATTTAACTACTTTACATAAACTCAATAAGGCAAATCCAATTGTGTTTCATTTATTTTAAGTCAATTATGCTGTGTAATATGTTTCTTTCAGTTTGCAGGCAGCACCGGCAATGCCCAAGCTGTTTATGAAACTTCAAATTAAATTTTTGTACACATTCAAGATGCAAAACAGAAATAGCAAGAGGTCAACAAAGCATGATAAGAATGAACTGAAGCTTGTTTATATATATACATATATATATATGTATACATGTATATATGTATATATATTTTTAAGATAAATATATTAATGATATGGTAGTAGCCTTCAAGATTATCAATAACAATTTTTTCATTGTCTTGCTTAGGACAGGCAAATAGGAACTTAGATAATTAAAAACATTGCAGAAATAATGTTTTACCGGATACATATGTATGCTAACTAAGACTCTGGGATCATTTTATGGCTTCAACTTCTTGTCACATATTTTATGCTATTGTCAGAAATGAGAAGAGACATGTCCAATTCTTTGGATGAACAGAGGACAAAATCATTTCTTAAATTCCCCTTTGGAGAAAGTTATGGTGAGTTTCTACTCTCTAAGCACTTCACACTGACAAATTGCAACAATTAAAATGTTGCAATATAATATAATTGTTTTAGCAAATTGTAAAATATAATTTGTAAATATAATTATTTTAGAAAAGCTTTGGTACTGCTCATAAAGGCTTGACATTTACTTGTTTTAGAAATTATGTATGTATATCAGGATCTTGTTTTTATTTAATGTATTTCAGATGATGATTAGGTAGTTAATCAGCTGATGTTCTGATGCATTAAACCTCTTTCACTTTCTTAAATGGCAAGGAAGCACATCAGAAAGCACAAACAGAGTCCAGTGCAGACCATTTTTAGTTTAACAGAAAAGAAAGTAAATAAGGAAAAAAATACATTTCTCACCGATATTCCTTCCCATTTTCCTTCTGTAGTGAAAAAGACGAGTGATTATGTTATTACAAGCTCTTCTCTTCGCTTCGCTTTGCTTCGCTTCGCTTCTTTCTATGTGAAAACTATGCCAGAGGATCTGCATTATTAGAATACAATTTGGAGAGAGGAAAAGAAAAATTAGTCATTTTGTGAGGCTTCATTACTTTTCAGAAGTTTCTTAGAATCAGAATAAATTTATCTATGATGACATATTTTAGCCACATAAGATATGACTAAGTTTTAGAGAAAGATTTGATTACTAAAAAATACTAGTTCTTAACTTTGTTACATTTGCCTTGGTATTACTGGAGCCTTCTCTGACTGGATCTTTTTATCTTTTCAGTTATTTCTATGCCTAATTGTTATATATTTTTACATTAGCAAAAAGCCAAGTTGCAGAGATTATTATTTCAAGCTTCAAATTCTTACCTATTTGCATTTTATTACAATATAAGATACTAAAACAATAAGCTTAGCTTTCGGCTGTGTATAATGTGTGCTGACATTGTTGATGTTTGTCATTTATTAATATCTGATTGTTAAAAAAAAGCTTATAAAAAAGGAAAAATATGCCTTTGAAGAAGTAAATGCAGATCATTTTAAATTATCTGAAATTACATGTGTTACAGAGAAGCTCCACAATATGATCTATTGAATGCATTCACATAAAATTGGTATGAATAAAACACTTTAAAATATATAAAAATATAACTGTGTGATAAACAGGTAAATCTCTGACAACAGCCTTGCTAATATTGAGGAAATATATTTCTCTCCTTACCTCTCATGTTCTTATACAAGTTTCTATGTGAATGAAACCCCAGTTTAAGCCATAATATTATATAATGAAGATACATGAGTGTCTGTGGTCAAATGATGTGGCATAATCCACTTTCTCATCACTCCTGGCATTCATGTTTGAATTATTCCTTATTTGCTAGAAATTGTTTTTAGGTAGGACAAGTGACATTCTGCATTAATTGGAACTTCTAAGGCTATCCTTGCTGTGCCTCTACATGTTAAAGTCCTCTTTAATCTAAACAACAATTTCTCTTTATGGTGGAAAAATGATGACACATAATGTGAAAGAGGGAGTTTAATTTGTATTCAATTCCTTTTACTAATGGCCCTATTGATCTTTCTTTAAAAAACAAAACAAGCCAAGCAAAACAAAACCAAAAAAAGCCAGAAACTCTTGCTCTACAATATTTTCTCTGTATTATTTCCATTGTGTATATTTTTGCTGACATCTGCCCTTATTCATCTCTACTGTGAGGTAAGCAACCCATTTTCTCCTATTATTTTCTTGACTCTAATTTATTTTCATTATCCATTCCTGAAACACTCTCTCCTGAGTGGCATAGCAGTTTCTATTCAACATAAGCGTTTCTCCTTTGCTGCAGCTCCGTGCAAAGTGCCACATCTGCACTGGATAACACTTTGTCAACCGAGTATTATTTTATCCATAATAAAGTTGCATATTCAAGATAGCTTTTATTGCAATGCTCACAAACATTACAATTACTTTAGTGTAATTTGGACAGGAGTCTGGAACTGTAAAAAGAATTTCCCTCCAGTTTCTCTGAATTAATTTACGAATCCTAGAAGAAAAGCTATTTTGTTAAAATGAAAGGCACACATCTTCAGAGTTTGAATTTAAATAGGCAGTCATTGGACTTCTTCAAGCAAATATCGTAGATAAATTTACGCTGTAATGAAAAGGTGAGAAAAGTAAAGCTTAAACTTCCTACTGAAGAGAGGCAAAGGGGACAAAAGTTAATGTTTACTTTAGATTTGTCATTCTTGCAGTTGGGTTGCTTCTTTGGCTATGGAGGAAAAAGAGACATGATTTAATGCTAAACTGGATATATTGCCAAAAGTTTAATAGAAACATAAATACATGAACAATTTCAGTTTCTAAGAGGTACTTGAACTTCTGGTTGTGTTTGTTTTTTAAAAGTCATTCATATTCACAATAAGACAGGAAACAAAGTCTCTAACATCTATCTTCATTAGAATTGGCTGCAGAAAATTGAAAGATTAAAACAAAAGGTGATTGATCTTTTTTGACATTATCTTGGTGATAGAAGTCTGTCCTTTTACCTCTGAAAGTTTATAGCCTGGACTTCAAAGCTCTAAAGTGCCATTACAAACATCTGCTGACATGTTAGACTCTTTTTGTCATGTGAAATATTGCAAATGGCTGAAAAGATTTGATAGAAGTCCTGTGGAACATCATCTGACTCATCAGGCATGTAATTATTTTCTATGCAGGTGTGATACTTCAGGGATCCTAAAAAGGCACTGAATGTCTAATTATTAGGCAACTGATTCCCACTCCTAGTCAAGACAATCACTCCACAGAGCCATTCAACTCACCAAATTAGATTTATACTTTAGGATGTGATTAATTATCTGAAATTTATTAACCCTATCAATAGATCTCTTTTGATTAGGTTGAAATAAACACTTAGCTCTCATATAGTTACTTCTACAGTAGATATCTAAATTTAGCTATTTAACCGTTTGAGGTTTAGACCTGTCTTAACTATTTGTATTAGATTCTTAACAATATCATATCCAACCAATGTATCTTATCCAATTCAGTGCATGAAATAATGAAGATTATTCATAAAAGAGGATATTGAAAATATTAAAAAGTAGGTATAGCCTCATCATTGGGGGATGTAGGGGTGGAGAAGCACACCAAAATTCTCTATATTAAGGTTTAAAAAAAAAAAAAAAGTATCCACAATATCTCTGGCTGTAAACTTTATTTTCATTTTCAACATAGTAATCATCAGAAAAGGAAAATACCTTTCTATCATCACTTACTCCTCTCTCAGCAGCTAAACAGTTATTGCAGTCTGATGTTGAGCATAACTTTCAAAGCTTGCAGAGAGCTCATACAGGTCTAATGGTGGTCCCTAGGGAAATCCTGCGCAGTCTAGACAGTCTGCTGACATAAAGACGGCCCTCTATTTATAACCTTTATTTAATATATAATCTTTATTTAGTTTCAGAGTGGAGATCATCTTCCCACAGTTCATTCAATTCTGTCTTTGTCTTTACAAGTTTAGAGTAAAATACTCTTCCTTTTGCGTACTTTTTTGTACATTTTTTGCATACATTTAATGTATTTTTTGCGTGCATTTCCTTTTGCATACATGTAATACTCTTCCACTGTCATCACTCTATTTTCCATGTATAGATTTTTGCAGAAATGTAGTATTTCCTATAGAAAAAAATCTCTTAGCTCAAAGGACCTCAAAGCTTTTTAAGGCTGAAGTTTTTCTCTATTTGTTTCCACTACTGAACTAATTTTGAGTTTCTCTGTCTTAACTGTGATTTTCATATCACTGAGTGTATTGGCCTCTGGCTTCCGTAACTAACTGGAATGGTTAAGAAAATAAAACTGAATGCAGCATATGCTGAATCAGATATAATCAGGGCTGATAGCCACCTGAGTCCCAATGTAGTTAAAAGTTAGACTTGGGGAGCCATAGACGTCCATTCACATCCAGCAGAAATAGGGGGAACATCTTGCCTTGTTCGGGTTTCTATGAAAAAGCTTCCCCTGACCTAGTGAAGGTAATACATATATATCTTATTTTACTTATCTTCCATCCTTCAAGGAAAAAAAAAATGTGGAAAACTTCTGTTTTTTTAATTTCCCATTGAATTTACATGAAGAAGAATCAGATTTCTGATAACTGGAATAGCTTGGATTTTTTTTTTAGCCTGATGAGAAATCTTACTTACCCTCCTGAGAAATCTCCCTGTCACTCTTCAACTGTATAACCTTGAATATTGTAATAACAACTCTTCGGGATGTTCAGTTTGTCCTTGAGACTTAAAGACAAGAATTACTTTGAGCATTTGAGAATATATGTGGCACATTTTTTTTATTCTTTCTTTTTTTTAATGTTAGTCACAGGTTTTAATTTCATCATTTCTGTTCTGTTGGAGTTCTGTATGTTAAACACCAGTTGCATAATTACTGCAAGTTCAAATTAAACTACCCTGGAAACAGATTATATCCCTGTAACAAACTGTTATATGTGTCTGCATTTCTATTACATTTAACTGTTTTAACATATTGGCTGTCTGCTCTCGAAATGTTTTCTTTTTAATATTATTTCCCTAAATGGTTTCATTCTTCTATACTAGGTAAGTATGCATCTTTTTTTTTTGGTCATTGATGCATCCTTTGGGCTAGCACTTTTATAGTCACTTTTATATATCACTTTTATAGATGATAGGGAAAATTCTCCTTTAAATATAAGTATTGGTAGCTTAGCTTAACAGTCATGTAACCAGGAAATAAAAGTAATCACTTCAGTATATTTTTTTTAATTACTGAATCTATGTGTATCTGCAAGTGTACTTCAGAGAACTTCAATACAATCATACCTGAAAAACTCAGGCCCTTGACTGTGTGACACAGAAGGGAACAAAGCCTTGTAATACCAAAAACCCATGAGGAGTCTCTGCTTTGTTCTTCCCATTCTGAAAACTATTATATATAGTTTAAGAATAACTTCAGTGGGTACTCTAGTTTTCAATAGACCTTATATTAAAAGAGAAGAAGAGAAAAAGTGGGGGTTAGACATTGCATTTTATCACTTCTGTTTCAGATTATGCAGAGGTCCCCAGGAGAATAGTTCTTCAAGCATTTGCAGATATCCATTGAAATCAGTGGAGGAACTTATGGTAGTAAAGATAAGTACAGGCACAGATGTTTGCAGGAAATCAACACCATTTCCTACACTATCTATGCTCACTGTTCCTTTATCAGTCTTAGAATACTGTACACTACACAAATAGAAAGAGGAAACTTCTTTGCAAGGATAAAGGATATACAACATTAGGATGACAATTCCTTAGTAAGAGTAGAAGATGTAACTTTCTTTTAATCTTTTTCTTTGGAAGATTTTTGCAGTTCTATAGGTTTTTTCCTCACAAAAGCTTTCTAATGATGCCAAGCTATTCAGACTTGTAAAAATGAAAGTGACTGAAGAATTAAACATCTTATAGCATTGAATACTGCAGAAAACATGATAATACCATGTTATAAGTTCTCAGTATGCCTATGTATTAAATAATGAGTACATCTCTGGTCTTCTTTTCTCAAGGAGCATTTAGTAACAAGATTAATAACAAATATGGAAAAACAAAACCCTTTGTAAGTGAAGCAATTAGTAGATGGGAATACTTCCAGATCAAAAACACGCAATGTACATATCAGGACAAGATAAATGTTATAAAATTGTGTGTAACACCGAGAAAGAGAACAAGGAAACAGTTATATTTGCAGAAAGATGAAAACAATAGTTCATTAAATTAGAAACTGGTGGGTATAGTTTGTTTCAAAACAATCTATAAAAGATCATTCTTTATTCATTGTGAGAACAGCTGAGCTCCTTATTATAGGATCCTGTGAAAGCTGCTTCGATGAATGACGAAGTTAATAGATAACTTCATGGAAGAAAAATCCAAATGTTGTTGAAGAACTGGAAGTTCTGTTTGACTCCCAAGTCATCCAGAATTCTTTTTTCAGGTTATATATTTTAAAAGTTTAAGAAAAAGCAGAAATACTAACACAGAAGTTTTCGAAAAATAGACACTCCACAAGCTGTAAGTATAAATCATTCTGACGTGCCTAAGTTTATATGTGCAATCACTACTTAATATTTCACTGGATCTTTGCCTTATTAACTTGTGTTCATTATGAACGTCAGTCAAGGTTAAACATGTAAGATGTCTTTGATTGTTTGCTACCTACCTCATTTCTTGAGAATTTTAAAATAACAGATTCCAATGTGGTAAATCAGGTAAGACACAGGACTACAAAGAAAAATATCATAGTAATGGACTCCATGATTTCTCCAGTAGTTCAGGTTCCTTTGATTCTTCTTCTACAAGTTCTTGTGTAATGGTGAATCATTACTTATTTCAGATTTTTCACAGATGATTTCTACCTGTATGTATGTTGTTTTCTGGGTGCCAAATTCAAAGATCAGATTTTCTGAGCAGATGAAAATACCCCCTTTAAAAGTAATATCAGTTTAGATTATATCACTATTCATTGATACAAATGCTGAAAAATAATGCTCAATATATGTCAGACATGAATTAAAGGGAAATGTTTTATGTTAACATTTGTCTCATTCTCTTCTGTAATATTTGGACTTCACAGAATTATTATAATGTATTAAAACATATTTTTTTGTTTGAAAATATCCAACTATTCAGATTCTGATCTCTTTATTTTGCACCTAATTCTAGAAATAAAATAGAGAAAATGTTATGAACAGTTTTTTTCAGTAACTGAGAACTATCTATTTTCTCTGATTTGAATGAGACAGAACCAAGCAACAGATGTTGTGAAATAAAGAGAAAATATAGCATGTATACATAGGTAACTTTCATAACGGTATTTTATAAATATCAGTCCTTAGCTTTGCAACCTTTTGTTCTTTGAACATTCTTTTCTTTAATGCAGCATGTGCATGTGTGAGTTCATGTGCAAATAAAATATACATTAAAAATGAATGCTTCTAGAAATTCAGTATTTTAATAGTTACATGAAAAGGCAATACTTAAACTTTTTTAGCTCAGTGTAGTGTCACAGATTTTGCCATGTGTAAAAAGCAATTTTTATTTTCCAAAATATCTTTTCACAAAGTGGAAATGTATTGCAGATTATATAGTGAGGAGAGCAAAGGCTAAAGAGAGCAAACAACACTTTTGATTTGTGTCTTTAACCACATGAAGAGAATTCACTGTGTTAAAGGACTAGGAGGTTAACATGGGTCTCATTAAAGAAATATGAAGAAAGAGCTCAAAATCTGCTGATTTTTTGCAGAAATGATTTCATTTATTTACTCTTCTCAGCTCTGTTTAAGTAATACTTTGTTAAAGAAGTTACTTTTGCCTCTGAATGAACAAAAAACCATAAAGCAGGTCAGGGACTTTTGTTTCATCCTCTGTTATTTCTATCTTTATCCTCTTAGACAAAGCATCAGTTCAAGCATGTAATTAACATATTTAACAGTCTCCCTTTTTTCTTTTTCTTCTGTGGCTCTATTATTCTTAGACTGAATATGAATTATTATATGGTTTTATTATAAAGTGAAAAAGTGGTACCTCAATATTCCTTTCTTGTCTTACTTTTGTTTAAGTTATACTCAGTTGTTCATTACTTGTCTTAACGTGACCTCAGGCCCATAGATATTTGCAAACACACATAATTCTCAGAGAATATTCTCAGTAGTAAAAGCTACCTACTGGGAGAAATAGTTATTGGGTACAGGTTATAAAGTTGTAAGGCATTATTCACCTAGCACAGTTGGAATAATAATCCTGTCAGGATCCTTGGCAGTATGGCTACAACAAGTTATGAAGGTTTCAAAAAAGCCCTTTAAGTTACTATGTGTGACCATCTCAGTACTTTAAAGTAGTGTAAAGATACTTTAGAAAGTACATTTTAAATTAGAAAAAAAAATCCTTCTGAGTTTAGGCCACTTCAGAGCAAAGCTCAGTTTTGAATTACAACCGATTATTCCCTGATGTAAATAAATAAATATAGAGAACATAATGGAATTCATATAATTTTACTGGAGGATTTGGTATCAAAGAATGCATTATTTTTGAAAGCATATTAATTTGGCCTTAAAAATTAATTGACGGTAATAGAAAATTAATGATTAGAAAAACGTTTGATTTTATCTCACTTCTTTATCTTTTTTCACAAAAATAAATGCACAATGTTTCATTTTAGTATTTTAATAGTTTTTAAAATAGATTTTGTTTTCTGTTTATATATATTAAGAACCCATCTGGATTTTCTGTGTTTTGCCTATACTAAGGCGAGCAGTTAGATGGACAATATATACATCCTGGTTGCCATACACGCCAAATGCCACGGTAGCAGTATGGATAGGAACAGGGTCAAAGCACAAAACATATGCTAAAGATAAATGGAATAAAAATAAAGCACATCCTCTGCTAAGTGGAAACTTTTTATGTATATCTCATCTTTTGGCTCTTTATGCTATTTAAGCCACAATCAACTGGGCTCATGCAAGGTACATGAAATGTAAAGTACATTGCAACACAGGAAGCTTGCTGAGAGCATTTCATCCATATTTTACACCAGAGAAATCAATACTGACTAGCCTAAGAGCTGCTTTTAGTCATTCAGGAAAGAAGTTGCTCTAATTCTACATAAGACAAACACAGAGGCTAATCAAATCTGGGCATTGACAATGTTAAAGTACTGGAACTGAAGGTCAATAAATAATAGTTATTTGTATGATAGACTCTTGGGGAAAAAAACTTGACTGGAACAGAGGTTACTAAAGGAGCTGGTGCCAAATCATGGCTGCTGAAATCATGTAGAAGAGGACAGTTCTTCACGGTTGTCCTTGGCAAATATTTACAAGCATTTGTGTAAGGAATAAAATTAATTGGAAGAGAAACATGCATGCCTCATGTTAACAAAAATGTCTGTGTCTAGTAGTTTGGAGAAATTGTGCAAGAATTGTTTATTCTTATGGAAAGATTGCCCTGAACAGTGCTGCCAAGGTCAATTTCAGCTTGAATAACTGTCTAAATAAGTGGTGCTACAGCAACTTAACTTCTAAAGCAAAGTTAGACACCATTGTGTATTAAGGGTTATATAGATGTGTGTGTGTGTGTGCGCGTGTTTTTGTTTTTGTTTTCTGCTGAATGAAGAAATGAAATGTGGCATTAAAAGGAAGTGAAAGTACAGTTTCTTCTTCTAGCTGTGGGGCCAAAGATTTTCTTAATCGAAAAAATAATAAAAAAATACATTTTAAAATTTTTATTATTATTATTATTTATTTAACAGAGAAAGGAAGCTAGGAAAAAGAGATCTATCCAATAAATGCTCCTTTTTGTGT
Source organism: Crypturellus undulatus (assembly GCA_013389825.1). NCBI lineage: Eukaryota > Metazoa > Chordata > Aves > Tinamiformes > Tinamidae > Crypturellus > Crypturellus undulatus. The sequence continues at coordinate 174,708 of VWPW01013399.1, forward strand.
AAGAGTTTCCATCAACATCAATCTATTTTCTCCTTTAAATTAGTGTGTCTGTGACCTTATCTGCAGGAAGAATGGTTTAAAAGAAACTTGGAATAACACATGGGTAAACAAAAAGGTGCAAATTCATGACATTTACCATGAAAAGCAGTCCATGTCTGTCCTTTGTATTGAATATTTGGTGCCATTAAGATTTTTGTGCTGTACACCTTCTACCTTTTGAACAAAGAAGTTGTGAGCAATCTGGCATATGTTTCTGAAATTTAATTTCAAAACGTCCAATTCTGCTCTGTTCTATATATACAAGTATTTGGAAGTTGATGAATTAAGTGTGTATAACAGAGAAAAATGGTGACATTTTGGATTTCTTACATGGTTTGTCCTCAGCCATAATATGTGTATTCAGCTTTTTCAGTCAGTTGTTTGTAGCAGAGCATCTACGATTTTATTGTTACTATACAACTTTTTGGCATACTTATCTTTATTTTTGTACTCTGATATGGCTAACACAAATTAGTGCAGCCTCAGATAGAATGAAATGTTTTGGTAGATTGAAAACACACCAGAGGAATACATTGTATTAGGAAAACCTTGAAGCACTACTTTTCAGTTAAAGATTGAATTCTTCATTTGGTTCATATCGAGGCTGAGACATTCCCATAAGGATTGGTCAACAGCTCTACTAAATTGGACCTTTTCAGGGTNCAACTTTTTGGCATACTTATCTTTATTTTTGTACTCTGATATGGCTAACGCAAATTATGTAGCCCTTAGTGCGACCTCAGATAGAATGAAATGTTTTGGTAGATTGAAAACACACCAGAGGAATACATTGTATTAGGAAAACCTTGAAGCACTACTTTTCAGTTAAAGATTGAATTGTTCATTTGGTTCATATCGAGGCTGAGACATTCCCATAAGGATTGGTCAACAGCTCTACTAAATGGACCTTTTCAGGGTAAGACCATTCAAATTACTAAGTAAGTCCTAGTACTCATTAGGAAGAATAGTTAAGATGCAGCAATCTTCTCATATGCACAAATAGGAGGGAAATGAAAAGGAATATATACTTGTGCATACATTTTGAAGAGAATATTTCTTTGCAGTGCAATATGTTAATAATATAGTGATTCTGCAGTACATACTGTGTCTCAGTAATGCTACCAGGTCTGGAGATGCTCTTTGGAGACTTCTAATTCTTGGAAAGAGTAAAATTTGGCCAGATAGATTGTCTTCTTTTGCTGGAAAGATTGCAGAGCCATAATTCTATGAAGTTTCTGCTCCTTTCTCATCTCAAGGGCACAAAGCATATACATTTGAAGAAATATTCTGTCTTCCTCCCTCCAAGCCATTGCATGGCCAGATCATTCAAAGATAGGGTATTATTAAATAAGTTCAGAAATTGTGTCTATGGACAAAAGCTGAAATAAACTTGGAGAGCATTCTCCTGGGATGCTAGCTTAGAGTATTTCCAATACAACAGCAAGTATTTCCCTTCTGTAGCACAAATTAACTGAGGTAAATATTAGTCCAAAGAGAAGACATAATAAGTAAAAGTACTTAAAATGAAATGAGGAAAAGCATCGTGAGAAAAGTAAATTTCTGAGGCTCATTATTAAAACAATGGCAATATTTATTCAATGCACGGTTCTATTTCTATTTCTTTTTAATGTTGATTTACTCTTAGGGATGGTCTGTGTGTGTGTATGTGTATGCACATTATATTATACATACATGAATGTTGTGGTGTATGTGCTCCTTCCCCAGCTCAGCCTGACTTCTCACACTATTCTGGTGTTAACTACCACATTATCTGATGCTGGCAGTTGCCTCCCTGGTTTCTTCCCCAACTCAGACATTAACTATCAACAACAGTCCTGATGGCTGCATTCTGTTGGGAAAATAAGGCCCAGTGCATACACTAGGCAACAGTCATTTCTGAATTGAAAGAATGACTACATGTCAATCATCTTATCCCATAAATATGGGGACAGCCCCAGAACCCATTGAGCTCTCCTTGCATTGCAGTGGGCTGCACGCCAGGATCTCCCTTTGAGCAGGGACTCCTCTCAGGGATAGTCCTCGAGGTCAAGAGATCCTTCCCAATACAGATTTGTAGTAGGTGACTATAGCACGTTCTCTTTCTGAACTTGTAAACTTTACTTAGTAACTGTGCACAAATCCCTTGGACATAAACCATTGATCAGGTCTGGGACTAGGATTGGATCCAGTCGCACTCAGATTCCTCCCAGAAGGAGTCTGGAAAGCAAGGGGATCAATCTGAACCTCTGAACCAATGGGAGGGAGTCTTTGGTAATTCTGTGTGTCTTGAACACACACATTTCTGTGTGTTATCACCCCTTGTTCTGTGACACATGTATGCAGGTGTTTGCCAAATTCAGAGGAATTTTATTTTTCCTCTTTTGAGGCCCTATAGAGGAATTTTTGATAATTGAGCAACCTTTGGGTTGTTGGTTTTCTAAAATGACTAGGGACCAGTTTGGTACAAATTTGAGATAAGGACATAAACAGAATATATCAGTTTGATACAGACTGACATGTTTTGGAAAATAAATATGTATTAAGTATCTTTACTTTCATGGAGCAGACTTGTTATGGGTATAGTTGCAAGTTTCTTGGTCAGCTAACTTCCAGGGTTTTTTGTCTCTCATGGCTATAGAATTTTGGGAGGTCAGTACAGCTGGCTGGAGCTCAGTTGAGGAACATTTGACAGCATAAACCAAATGTGGTATGTATTCAGAAAATAGCTCATGAGACTAAATAGCCTATTTAGTTAGGTAAATCAAAACTTCTCAATACAGATATAATTTATTATATCAGTAATAAGATGATCTGGGGAAAGAAGACTATTTTCTTTAAGATTTCCTTCTGGGGAAAGCAAACTATATTCTTTAAGTTTTCCTTTTTTGCTGAAATTTAAAATTAATTTTTGATTCTTTGCTAATGGTAAAATGCTGCCATGTTTTCTTGTTCTGCAAGAAAACTGACTATGTTTGGACTGCATAAGGTTATCAAGTTTGCACCAACAATAAATCACAAGTAATATTTTGCATTTTATGTTGTTCTGTCAGTGAAAAGTGCTAAAGAAGTAGCAATATGCAATCATTGCTGAGAAAATAGGCCAAGGGAGAAAAAAACAAAAGAGAGATTTTGTAAATTATAGATTTTTGTAAGGTATCAACAGGCTCTGAAAAAATTAATAGGAACCGTAAAATAGTTAAGACTCACTATCATAGTGCTCATTTAAAAACCTGCTCAAGCAAGTAATATGTTTTCATTAACATCAGTTAAATATCCCTATTTAATATCATATTTATAATGCTGGCAACTGGGCCTAAGTGCAAATAGTAAGTGGATAGTATTGAAAATTAACGTAGGTGAATTAAATCATTTGTTTTGCTAATTAGACAGAAAGTCACGTTCAAGAGTGTGAATGTTGTGAGTCCACAAACTTAAACTTGTAATTTCCTGTTCTGTAGCTACTACATGAATAATTAATTATAGGTGTATTTTAATGAATCAGTTGCCTATTGTTTCACTGGAACTACCGAGAAGGAAGGGTACTAAATTATAAGACTAATTATACTTCAGGAGAAGGAACAATTTCAGCTCTAGCGTTTGTACTCTAAAATGAGCATTCAAAAGGAGTATTATGGAAGAAGGTGAAAAGCTGTGTTCTTTGCCCTTTCTTCATTTTTGGATGCTTTCTGAAAGTGATCGATCCTTCTTAAAGCTGCCAGCTGTTACCAATGTCTCATGGATGGGCTTTTCTTCCCTTGGCCTCTCTTTCTCTTTTAGCCTTTCTCTGTCAACTCTTCTTGGTTTTTGTTATCAGCTTAAATTTAACATGATCCGAACTGATTAAATACTAATTTCTTGTTCCCTTTGCTCCTTCTGCTTCTGTCAGAATCATTCTTTCTTGCTTTCTCTCCTGCCACTTCCTCTTCTCCAAACTCATTGTCAACCTAAGAGCTGCAATTTTGTCTCAGACCAACAGAATACATCTTGCTGATCTCATCTGACTTAAATCCTTTCTTCCTTTTCACTTCTTCTTTTTTTCCTTTTTTTTTTTTCTAACCATCTATCATTATTGGGGTGAACTCAGATTTCTTGTTATGGATTTCAAGATTCAGAGGCTCCATTATTCCATGTTTTCCTTAATGATTCCAATAAAAGGTTAATGATTCCTGATGTGTTAAAGGAAGTTATGGGGGGAAAGGAATAAAGCATACTTCATTTTGCATTGGACAAACAGTAATTATCTTAAAATGCAGGAAGAGCATAAGACTAGCATTTTTAAAAAAAACTATTTTAAATGTTGGAAGACAAATAATATTTTTTTTCTGAATAAGCTATGAAATCTCCAGCAGTGAAGATATTTCAAAAAAGTTTAGCAAATATTTGTAAGGAATATATTCAATTTCAGGCAAAAGGATAGAATAAATGACCTTTTAAGGTTCCTTTCAGCCTTATTTTTCCACTCTTCTATTGCCTGTGACATCAGTAATCCCTTTGCTTCATTTGCTCTGCCTCACTTATTGCTCTCATAACTGTTCTTCCTTTCTATGAGCTTGGAAAGCAAAGTCACCTCCAGTTATGAGAGGCTTAAGTATATTCAGTGGAAAAGTATTTTTAATTCACTTTCCTACTTATACTGCTTGCACATCATAACCCTTTCTATGCTTTTTATCTTTTTTTTTTTTTCCAGACTTGAAGAGTTTCATAAGGTAACTGTTTTCCTAACTTTATATCTGCACAGGACACCTCTGTACCACTTAGAAATTTTTGCTTGAGTTCTAAAAGAGGTATGGGACTGAGCCCCAGATAATTCACCTTTGTTCTTGACTGAGCTTTTAAGTTGGATGTTCAGTGGTGTGCCTGACAGAGCTGTAATGCTTCCGTTTGATCTCAGTTAGTGTACAGCTCCCGGTGGTCTATCCTCTGTTTTGTTCCCAAAACACTTCATGTCCTTTAAAAATGCTTTCCCCTTGTTTTTTAAAAGTATCTTGTTAGGTCTACCATTAGAAAATGATACACTGATACTGTCTATAGGCTCCTAGGTAGTCCCACCATAATTAGGGGGATTAAGCCTGTTTCCCCCCCCCCCCCCCGCCCCCTTGATATAAAGGACAAAGATGTAGGAAAAAAAAAAAAAGGGCATCCACAGGAGATAAGCCAGAGAAGAAAGATCTTAGAAGCAGATCTGAGCAAGATCTGCTCAGCATCTGAGAAAGATCATTCAGTGCTAGTGTTATACTGAGAAAATAGAGAGCGTGGTAGAGGAGGTTACTCCCAAGTATTAGATAATTACATCACTCAGTAATAGCCACTGTTGCATAATGGATGGACGCAATACGGCAGGCAACAGAATTGGGCCATCATAGGCTGACTGCAGAGAAATAATAGAAAATTTTCTATAGCATTTTGAAAATTTGCCTTAAAACATTGTTATCTATTTGGCTTGCAAATTTACAGAAGTTGACTACTCTGGGTTTTCCAGGTGGATTGAAAGTACTCATAAACTGAGTGGTGTGAATTTGTTTCGAATCATCATGAGCACTGAAAACTCTCAAGATATCTTGTGTTTTATTTGCGAAGTGACTGCCTAATGGGTTCATATTAAACTTCAGTAAAAAAGATGGTGGCTTTTAGTCAAGATCCTCTTGACTAAACAGAAAACATTTTATAACCCCATCTGCAAGGTGCACTGGTGTTTTATCTGGCTGTAATACCTTGCTTCTTTTTTTATCTTTTATCCCATTAAATAGCCCCAGAAGATATGGGATTAGTATTATGATAGTAAAGTATGTATAAAAGCAGAACACTGCAATGAAATCTGTATGTATGTGTTGGCAGGCAGTGAAAGTCTTAAAACGGTCCACGTGATCAGGATTTAAAGTTTAGTTGTCTATATTAGGACCAAGAGCATCCCCAGCAACACTTACGTACGCTTGCAGCCATCTAGAGAAAATGTGATTGTGAAGAGTACATTGTGGTTGCATTTTTATACTGTGTACAAAGCTGACTCAGGATGCTCTTAAATATATTTCTTATACACATTCAGTACACTTACAGAAGTGGTTTATTGAGATTTAAAAAAAAATAAAAAGCAATTACGAATTTCCTTGAAAAAGGGAAAATTAACAAGGAGCTTCAAGGTGACATGCAAAGTGTGGTTTGGAGTGCCCACCAAGTGTTTATGTAGGCAAATACTGTGAGGATAAAAATAGATCAGAAATCCTTTCTTTAAAAGTTCTTGTTTTTTTGACAGGTCTTTGTTTGAAAGGTATTTCAAGATTAAATCAAGAGCTTTTCTTTTTTCTCAGTATAATTTCAAATAAATAGCTTAGAGGCAGACCATTAGAGCTATCTTTTTGAGGGTCTACATGCTAGACACAATACAGGAATTCAAAAAGAACAGCTATGAAGAGAGGTGGTTATGAACCTCATAAAGTTTTAAAATCCTTCATCCAAACTGAAAAACCTAATAAACGGAATGTATAAAGTTATTTTAAAGTATAATCTTTATATGGGTAAAATGACTGCACAGATTCGCTGATAGAATCTCTATTTCTTGTCTGGATATTTTTTCCTGAAAATGCTATCTTTTACTGATGCCAGGAGGATCTTCTTAAAGCTTACAAATAAGCGTTCTTTATTAAATTATCAACTTTCTTTGTATTAGATATTTTTTTCTGTTAAGATTGTTAATTAAACATTTCTAAAGTCAGTCCTAGGAAAGGCCGAAACACAAAAGGAGATAACTTTAAGATAACTTATTTTTTGAACATTTTGAGCATCTTTGTCCCTCTCCTATGAACTAGGAAAAATATGAAAATCTGGGGCTTCCTGAAAAGGTTGTAAAACATGTATCACTCTATCCACATACATCGACAGAATTGATTTTCTGTACCTTGTTCCCTTCTGTCATATCTGTCCGTACTTTTTTTAGTAACAAAGAAGCACTGAAAGCTCCTCTTCTCTCACATCAAGCAAGTCTAAAGCAAGTCTAAAATAAGCTTTAAAATGAAAACTACTACAATGTCAGGGCAAACACAGTAAAGAAAATGCAATACTTACAAAATCTTTTTCTGATTTGTATCTCACTTATTCACACAATTTGGAGGAGATAAAAGGAAGCTGTAAACTGTAAAATGCATTATACTCCTAACGAATTACATATAGTTCAGGTTGTGATTATGTATGGGTTTTGTTCGTCCTCAGTGAGCTTTGCTGCCTTTCCCATGTTTGGCTACTGTTAAAGTATCTTGAATGTCATAAATAGATTCCCTCACCTTAGCCAAAATAATAAACCTCATAGGTCTAGGTCCTTTTCAGCTGGAGTGAAGAGGTCTAAGACTACTTTTTTCTAAATGGGTTATTATAATGATCTGTCATACTCTCTATAAGTACCGATATTAGTGACATATTCTCTTTCCTCCTTTTTTTTTTCAGGTTCTTTGACCTTAGTTAAAATGTTAACATTTATTTTTTCCACTCCATATCAGAGCAGCCACTGAAGTGTATGGGACAATAGCAGTTCTCCAAAACTGCTACTTCATATTTTGCAAATGCCTTAATAGCAATCACTTAATGTTTTAAAGCTTTCTAAGTAACAGTAAAAGTTAAAACCTGAAATGAAAATACTCTGTAGAAAAGAAGGAAATGTTTTTATGAAGAATTTGACTGAATAAGGAAGGACAATTATGCAATATTAAGTCTTCTGCAACTCTACTTTATGGTCTTTCTAGAGGACAGAAATAATCTTCTCATTCTGGAATAATTCCTCTTTCAGTAATTCCCATTTCAAAATTATTGTTACCTGTAGAAACTATGTTTTATACAAATCCAAACAGCTGAGCTCTTTTTTTTTTTGCCCTTTCTGCAAAATATCCATAAAAACAATGAAACAAAGATATCAGACTATCTATATTTATCACAACAGAAATGAAACAAAAATTTTAGTCTGCAATTATTTTCCCTCTGGAATGTAGACTTCTTCCCTTGATTATCTTTTCTCTTAATGGTGACAGAAAAAAAAACTACACTGCCTCAAATGCTGCTATTCAAAACACATCAACTAAGCCTCCCCTCCTCTCCCAAGAACTAAGTAAAGACAAACACCTATATCTTACCAAAGCACTGAGTGTTCATGCAGTTAGACAAAGCCGAGATAGACCACCAGCACACTGATATGGTAACTTCACCATTCAAGGAATGTTCATTCTACAGTTCTTCAGTGCTAACTGCCTACAAACTGAGTTCACTGACCCCAAAAGTTATGCACAGTTGCATATTTGAAATACAGCTATGATGAGCAAGAAAATAAAAAAAAAATGCTATATGCAACCATACATAAACCATGCATTACTTTAATGCTGAATAAGGTCCCCAGTCTTTCAAGCAACTTTCTGTTTTACATGACTAAGATAGATGCCATGGTTTTCAAAACAGTTGATATGCTGAAAGGGCAGGTTTGTAAATTTCGTGAATGAGAGCTATGGGATCAGATCGTTTTGATTTGCATAGACAAAGGAATTAACTGCAATTTACAAAGCAAAATCATAGTCATGATATCTGTGTGTGTACATTTATGTGAATATTACAGAAGTCATGCACAGAAAACCTTTTAGCTTCACACTGTTGTACTCATGTCTCACATCTTAAGTTGCAATTTTCTACATGGTACATTAGACTGTCTACTACTGTTTAATTCCCGTGTAACACAGTGAAAGCCAAATATAAACATTTGGTGCAGTAAGACAAAAGCAGCTTGACTTGTCCTAATTGCTATTGATTTCCACTTTAAAAATAGAAAGTGGCATTACTTTTGGAAGCTGACAATTTCTGTAAAGCTTATTAAATCCTCTTGTAGCCTGGTAAAGAACTTCTCGTTTTTGATCAGTATTACAATGGACCTACACACAGCTGACACCAAAATATCATCCAAGTATTCTATAATAAACAGCCCTGATGGAGCTGAAATTGCTAGATCTATCCTGCTGTCAATTCCATATGGTTAGTTGATTGCTGTAGTCTGTAGTCTGTTTCCCTGACCTATACTTTTTTGTGTATGGAAGATCTGTGAAAACCATCTCTCTCTTTGTCAGGGTTTAGGATTTAATGATGATGTGCCAGCTAAGTAAATTTGGGTACTAAAGCATTTTCACCACAGATATACACAATTTTACAAAACATGACTTTCCAGAGGAGGAGAAGAGATAATGTACTGAGGGAGAAAAGTCAGATGCATTACTGTAGCACCTTTTTACATGACCTCCCTGCCCTGTGGGAGAGATGATGCAGGCCTGGAGAGCAGTTAGTCAGGACAATGTAGCAGCACCAGCCATACTGTGTATAGTCCTGGAGCAGGCCTGTGGGCTCCCTTTGGTTCCTTTCAGCTCCCTGTGTTCCCTAGAGACTGCAGAGAGGTTCCTAGTTCCTGGTGCAGGATCATGGGCTTTCCCACTGCCATTCTGTAGTTCTCTGTTGACAAAATTGGCACTCAGAATCTGCTTACTCCAGAAACTTCTGGATATTTTCACAACTTCTTGATGATCAAAAAGTTGTTGGCATGGTTTTACTATCTTTACTTGAGCACAACAAAGTACTCCATTGGTTGTGACAGATGATTGATCACGTCTTATGTTGTAAAAATAGTTGATTAAAGTTCATGGGCTTAATAGATACGCTAACTAGGCCTAATTCATGCTGACCACTATAGTACTTCAACACTAGACTTCTACGTTCATAACACAGAAAGAGTTTATTTTGCTCACATGAAAAATCTGTTCCTGGAAATGAGAACATTCTCCATCAGAGAACATCCAACAGGTTCAGGCCTTTCTGCAAGATAGTCTCTTTTTAAAAACTGTAATTGTTTTCATAATGGAAGTTTAAATCTGTAAGTCCATTTATTTTCTGCCTTCTAGATAAGAACATAGTATGAGTCTTACCAGGTCATATCAAAAGTCCATCCAGCTCAATGTGTCTAATCAAACAGGGACAGAAAGTAGAAAGCCAGGGAAAAGAGTATATAATGAAGAAAAACATACAAATTCTTCTTCTAAGTATTCTCTCAACTTGTAACAATTCTGAGTTCAAGGAGCTCCTTAGCTAAAAGTAACTTTCTAGGCATTTCATATACCTATATTGATTTCTGTCCCATGAACTTGTCTGATGCTACCTGAACCCATGTGAAATGGACATCTGACTCATCCTTGTTATTGACAAGTTGTCGTACTTGGCACTTCAGTCAAGACATGAAGCTATTTCACACCTTAGTGGCTCCAATAAATAAGTACATGCCACTTCGTAATATCTGTGCTGAGTCTACAAGACTGTGAGAAAACCTATGAAAATATTTATACCTCAACCATTTTGTTCCCAGGAAGGAAGTGAAATGTGTTCAGAATATTACACTTCAACACAGCAGAATGAGTAACAGTTGCATACGCTTTCATATCCATCCCATGCTAGTGAAATAAATGTTTTCTCAGGGGTAACATGTTGGGTGCCTTGAAAACTAACTTATTTAAAAGGCATGAAGCAACTTTGTGCACAGTTACTCTGTGAAATGGCCGTTCTCTCTCTTTTGCTGTATTAATATATTAACTTTGCTGAAGGAGAATTTAAGTAGAGTGCATCTGTGCAGCTCTGGCAGCATTAGTATCAGTATCAGTACTAGCATTCTGCCATATTCTAGAGACTTTAATCTCACTGAGGGCTAGGAACAGCAGTATAAAGGCAGATCTCCGTTCTGGAAAACTTACTCTCAAAATGAAAAAGACAGATAAGCATAACAGTTAAATGACTAATCAGAAAAAAAAAAAGTGATGTAAAATCGTAATCTCTCTTACTTACCTATAGAACTACTCCATTCACACGTTCTAAAGTATTCGAGCAGATGCTCCAATATGTTTGTATATTTGAGAGTATCACTTCCTGATACAGGAATGTGAAATATTCATAAAGTGATCTTCAGAAAAAAAGTTTTGCTTACTAGACATCTCTGTTTTTAAAATGAGATGTTTCACTTAATCAATATATGCATTTTTTATTGTACTGTCTTCTAACTGAGAATGCTTCTATGCTGGTCCAAAAAACAACGTCAACATAAAGAAGGAATCACTCAGTCCCTGAAATGAGTACTCAGTTGTATATCTGAAATAAATGGCTTAACTATCAGCCCATTAAAAAAGAAAAAAAAAAAGTTATGTTTTCTCTTTATTTCACGACTTAGGCATTGCCGGTTATCTCCAACAAGAAGGATATTCTACCCGCCACTCCCAATGAGTTGCACAGAATGAAATAGATGGTGAGGGTAATGGCCCACACTGAGCAAAAACCTCAAAAACTCAGGAATAAAAAACAGCATCTGTTTCTGCCAAAAGAGAGTCAATCTTATATTTTCCACAAAATAATTTTAAACTACAAATAATTTAGAATATTAGGAAAACAACATTTTTATTAATCCATGCTAACATAAAGAAAATAATTTATTTTGAACAGAATATCTTTCATCAGATTTTCAACTAGATGATCTTTCAAAAAAAATAGGATTTTATCTATAACACAGTATTCAGGACACAAATTTACAATACAATAAAGGGTCAATATAAGGCATTGCATTTGTCATTTTCTAATTACATATCACAACAAGTTTTAAAAGATATACTAAAAATCCTTTATACCGAACTTGCAAATACATATGCTAGTTCTATCATTATTATGGTTCCACAATTTGAATACAGTGAGCTCTTCCATCTCAGTTCCACCAATTTATATCTGCATGCCTGCATTTTCATTTATCTTCCTTTCCCTGCTCCTAAGCTTAGCAATATCATCCTTATTGAAAATCAAGTACTCATTTAATTTTGGAATTGCACCTAGATAACCTTTAATCTAAATACCATTTTCATTGCATAGTGATCTCACCTCCTTTTTTATGTATTTGCATGACTGAAGAAGTATGATTATTGGCATTAACTTTCTTGCAAGGCCCAGCTCATCTTGCCTTTTTGTAATTCTCCCTTTATCCCTGACTGGGCACAGCTGTCTTAGCTGATCAGTACTTTTTCCATTCTTGGTAGGCTTACTGCTTAGTTTTGATATCTTTTTTAAAGTGGTTAACCACCTGCTTTCATCTGGAAGCTTTCTAAAAGATAATGCATCCCGTTGCGTGGGATGCAAATTGCAAACAGGTCTTTACTTTGTATATTTAGCATATTCTAAGCTTCCAATTTCTGTCCTCGAGGGCTTCAAACCAAGATCACTTACTAGTTCTTTGAATATCCTATTTTAGAAACAACTCCTCCCCAACAAAATATAACATAACTGTCAACATCTTAAGTGTTCTTTGTTACCAAAGAAGTAACTTATGTATCATTTTCATTTGTTTTGACATTATAATGTCAAGTCTGGCACTGACATGATCTCATTTTGTCTTGATAATGTACCCATAGCCTTGACATCTTCATAGGCTGAATATCTGAAGTTTTGACACTGTAGTATGGTCTATACGTCTATAGTAGAACTGCATTGACATCTTCTGGGATAACATATGATGGAAGTATGTCCCAAGGAAACAAGTGGCAAAGAAGTCTTCACATAAAAAAGCATACTTGCAATACTGTAATGAGCTTATTTAAACACTTGACCATTTTAATAACTTTTTTAATGAAATACATCTACATATGTTCTCCTTACTAATATAAATTGACGTGAAATAAGTTTAAGGCCAAATCATGTGTAAAAAAAAAAATAGTGTTATACATCTTAACTTTCAGTGTCCTCACATGACTTGAACGTAATGAGTCTTAGGCAGCATCCCAATTTTATTTCGGAGATCCATTTATTTAGGCTTAGTTCTTAGTTGTCCAGTAGGTGAATTTAGACCCATCTCTTCACTTTCGTTCAGTTACCCATCTGCAAATTGATTATGCAAACTCTTGTCTTCTTCAGAGAGGTGGTACAAGAATTATTAAAGAAATGTTTACATTCCATTTCAAAAGCATCAGATCAGAGTAGCAATATCAGTATAAAACTGTTTTACTGAAACAAATCAAATAAGATAACTGCAGGGCTAGTAACTAAAAAGCACAATATTTCTTTCAAATTCCATTCCAATTTACTTGCTGTTTACAAAGCACTGCAATTAAAGTTGACAAACTGATAAGCAGTTACTCATTCCAGAATGAGTAACGAAGAGTACAGGCCAGAGTACACAGTCCAATCTATTTATTTTATCCAAAATGTGAAAGACAATGCTACAACACATCATTTTGGGCAGCTGACAGGGAAAACAGTTCTAAAACCTTGGGAAGAACAGTGATCAGACAAAGAGTCTAATTATAGTTTCCTCAACAATTTTTTTTCTGAGATTAAGGACAGACCTTGACATCCTCACTTACCTTTAGGAGATTAGCTATAATTACACACACTGATTTCAGAAGAGGTTTGTAGTTACAGACAGTGTCAGCGCAGGAGACTTACTTTACAGGACCTACATTGTCTCGTTCTGATTTTTCTTTTACGTGTACTACAATCAAAGATCAGAGCTCTATTGTGCTGGGCACTGTAAAGAGAAGTAATCAAAAATCAAGCCCCTGCTATAAATAGTTCCCAATCTAGGTATCAGTAAAAATGCACCAAAGAAAGGAAGCAGCAAATTGAGTAAAAAGGGAAAGGTAGTAATGAACAGTCATCTTAGCTCACAGTATCTTGAATTGCTTTCTGCATAGTGACACACACCTTTGACGAGAAGGTTGGAAGATATTCTCACCTAGAATGTCTTGCACAGCGAGTGGCATTTAAGATGTCCTCCCAGGAGCATAAAAGAAATCCACATGTAAACGCTGACTGACAGACAGAGAAATAAAATATGATTCTCCTCCTTTCACTGGTGAGTTGTTTTGCAATCAGTAGGATATTTTGTGAAATGCTTCTTCAGTAGTCCTCTTTTCTCATATTTTGTAGTTTGTTGTTCCTTCGTCTTTTGTTCTTTTTCAGAGAAAAAGAAAGACCATAAGAACTTTTTTTTTTAGGAGAGTGTTCCAGTTTTGTTTCCAAAGCTATTGGCCTCTGGCCCCAAAATATCAGTTTGGGGCCAGATTGTATACGTAGCCTTTCAATACCTATTGTAACATATTATCATGATCCTTGTTCAGAATTTAGATTGTTTTGTCACATTCAAGACATCTGCCTTCATGAAATGTATTTAATTTAGGCCCTTTGATTTCACTGCCAAATCTGGAGGAAAAAAGAGAAGAAAAAGGAAAAAGAGCAAAAGTCTTATTATGGGCAGTTTTTTTTCCTAACAATGAAACTGTACGATCCATTTTCAAAGAAAGACATCTATTGGGCTTCTTACCTTTGAGGGACTCAGGGACTTAGTGGGACCTCAGTTCCCACTGAAGTCATAAAATTTCCTTAGAAAGCATTACCCAGCACTTAGAAAAAGTGACATCACCAGATGTCTTATTTACTCAAATTGTTTGCTGTTTCTGAGTATTAAGTATTTAGAATATTCTGGACCTACTCCAAACATCTGACCAAGTAATGTCAGAATAGGAAGGTATTTGAATTACAACATGTGATGGAAAATGCTGCTTTTCAAAGGAAAGAGAAGAAGAATAAACTAATCATCCTCTTCTGAATGCAGATATCAAAGGCTGTGATACCAGCAACATGAAAGTAAAGCTGGTACTTGGCCTTTAGGAGGAATATGCAAAGACCAAGTGAATATTATTTTTTTTTCATACTGAAGATCCACTGCCTATTTTCCAACACATAGGGAGAGTTAGTAATGTTCGTAGTTAGTATGTTGGAATCTACAATAGATGTGGATCGTGCTGAACAGACAGCTGGTAAATGTTAAGGAACACAGATATAGTCAGCATATGTCTTGTTTCTAGTTGTTGCCTCAGTATTGTATTACTTAAGGAACTATGACCCACGTGGGATTCTTCTTCTTTCATGAAGACAGGCACTTAATTTTACTGTTGCAAGAAATAAGATGGTCACTCCTTGCACGTAAAGCAAAGTTGCAGGAAATATTTTGGCTTCCTTAGATTATGTGAATTGGTAAAGAGGGAATTTACCTGAGATATCCCATTCCAGATTCCACCTAAAGGGGTTCAAATCTGTAACAATAACTTTCTTACAAAAAGCCTTAAATACCAGGTTTCAGTATGTTTTCAGAAGAGAAAGATGAAGCAAAAGTGTTTGTTAAGCTGCTATTCTCTGTAGGAAATAGATATAAATCAACTGGGAAGAAGGCACAGTGAGCACGTTGCTATACCTCATTGTGTGCACTTGTCCACTGAGAATATCGAGTCCTCTGGTCCAACAACTATGTAAAATGTTTTAAGCAAATTTATTTTACTCTAAGTGGCAATGTACATTATCAATTATCAGATCAGGACAAGTCCTAAATTATTTTATTCTAATACAACATTAACAAGATGTATTTTGGAGTGAAAGTTTTAATTACTTTTTTAAAATAAACTTTGCGAGCTTTGAAACGTTATACACAGAAATTTATACTTTCACTGTAGAAAAATATATGGAAACCTAGATTTTATGTGTAAATTTGTATTTAGATATATAATCTGAAGTTCAATAAATCTATAATTCTACATATATAGGTCCCTATATATCTATATATCAACAATACATAGAAACTATTTTTTTATAAAAAAGTTTGCATTTTGAACTATATCAACGGGTTTTGTTCATATTTGAAAAACAGCAAGTATAGTAAAATTCATAGTGCAAAAGCCATGCAGGGTTAAGGAAACTCTAGATAGAATTGCAAAGAAAATCTAGATTGTGTCTAAAAGATCATTTATGAAAAAACAATAGTATGGATCATCATAGATACAGATGCCTTAGGTAGCTCTTGAAAGTCTGTGTAGAGAAGATAGACACCATTTTTTCAATAATAAAAAAATGCTATTAACTAAAGTTCCACTGTGGCATTTTCAAACACGAAGCATAAAATTTCAGTATAGAATTCACTGGCAGTGGAAATCATCCATCTATCTATCTGTCTGTCTGTCTGTCTATCTTCAAAAGAGACTAGCTATTTTTAAAAAGTAGCTATAATAGATATTTGGAAACAATTTTAAATCTCATATAACAGAGCTGGAATCAGTCTAAAAGAGAATGAAATTTAGAACAAGGTTCACAATATAGAAACACAATAAAACTGATTTAAACTGAAATGAGATCTAAAAAGGTAAAAAAAAGGCGCTATGATTCCTTTTGTTTCCTCCAGACAGAAGATACTGGATGCTTCTTCTTGTTCTCTGTAGGCCTGAATATTCTCCATGGTGCTCTTTTTAACTTTCTCTTACAGCATTTATGATCTACATACTTAAATAATATGCATTTTTATTGAACAAGCAGAAATATGTAAACATCTTCTAATAACTGCTGTCTAAATCAAGGAGACCATGTAAAATAATACAGACAAAATAAAAAAAAGGGAGTTTACATTCACTAATTACTTGGTTTGCAGTGTTGTATCACAAACTGTCAAACAGATCCAAAGGTCAAAGGTATTTTTGCTAAATATTTACTAAATTCTTACGATTTTTTTTTTTCCCAGGGACACATATTGCTCTGATAAATGGCTTACAATTCAATTCATACTCATCCCTTTGGTTACAAATTTTCGCCAAATAATGTCTGTAATAATATTGCTAATTTACATTGGGAAACACTAAGTAAACCAATATGTATAATATGTATGTCCTTGGAACAATCTGCCCAGAAAGCTTGGGTCACAGGAGGGGAGGTTCAGTTCTATTTTCAGAATTAATGTCTGATATCACATTGGAAAACTTATCATAGTTAAAAATAAATATAGGTTTTTAAGGATGTAAGTCCCAACTGAGAGGTCAAATATCTAATAGACGGAATGAAACCTTATTCACAGTTCATCATACCCAGGACTGTCATTTATTACATAATTAGAAGCATCATGCATCTCTGCTAATTCATTTGTAGATGTTCAAGAACTTCCACTGCTTTTGTACTCTTCTCCTAGTCAATATTTTTCTCCTGTATTTTGGATAGAATCCTGATAGACTTAGAAAACAAAGACGGAGGAAATACAGCTGCATAATAAATGTTAGCAGAACTTGTTTTAATTAGCCAGTAAAACATTTACAGAACCCTGTTAGTGCCGTGAACATATCAGTACTATAAATTGCTAATAACAAAATAGGCTAAGTGATCATAAATATAAAGAATTGTCCTTAACACACTGTTATGTGCACATATTGCAGAATTCATTGCTTTAGGTAAAATCTACAACTACTGTTTCGAACAAGAGTACTGAGATTTTCTTTTATCTGTAGATGTCGATTAGTTGTTACTTAGCATTACACAACACTGCCAAGAGAAAAATATGATGTATTATTTTATGTGTTAATTCAGGAATAGAAGTTTCTTTTTTTTTCCTTGTTTGTTTTGTTTTCAACATAACATATTAACGATCAGGTATACTTTTTAGTTACAGAAAATGATTCATTTTGATTAGTGATGTTTATTGCTGGCAAAATAGTGTTTCTTAGCACAAGTAAGTGCTGTGTGAAGATGACTAAATTTTACACTTTACCCTACTTCGTTAGGTACAGATAAATAATTAAATAGTTTGTACAAATGAGAGATGTATATACAGACATAAATAGTGACTTTACTTATGCCAGAGAATATGTAGTATAAGAGTGCCATCTTCTGGAATTAACATTTCTTACACTTCTCTCTTACTGTCGTTGGCTCACAGTAATACTACTTAAAGATTAATGATATTTACTTGCTTGTTTGCTCTGTATTTCCATTTTCATTTGTCTATGCAAGTTTTAAAGTTAGAAGTTCCTATACAAATTACTTGAACTCTTTTCTATATAAAGACCTTACAGGGATTATGGATTTAAAAATAAGATGGGTTTCAGACTTTCATATTATCAGAAGTTAGAGAATCCCTAAGCACTACAACATCAACAGACAAGATGAAATTTTAACTTTTTCTTTTTAAGTTTTAATCCTTTATAGGCTATAGCACAATCTCAAATAAATTGAGACTGTTCTTGTGTTTGAAACCTCAGAATGATCAGTCAGCTGTGCTAAGCATGGTCTGTACAAGTGGCAAATGACTGATTTTAAGCATATTAAACTATTTCTTTGGAGTAAGCAAACTTGCTGTATCACATTCACCATCACCAGAACATCATGAGTATTTTTGGGTGTAAATCATTTGAAATAAGTATTGACCCTTCAAAATAAATATGTATTTTCCACAATGAATATGTGAATATTTTGGTTAAAAATAAAATTATATAATAAAATAATATAATAATTTTATTTTATGTATTATTATTTTTATTATTTTATATAATAATATATAATAAAATTATATAATATAGTAAACTTTAATACCACCTGTGAGCTGGAAACCCGCATGGTCTTTAGAGACAAAGCAGGAATCCAGTAAAAGCACAATTATCCTTGACTTATGAAAGAAGATTTGTATCCATAAACTGAAAGCTTAAAAAACATAGTAATGCTTTACACTGTCTGAGAATAAGGCCTTGAGAAGTAGCTCTGTAAAACAATGTTCTCCCTCCTTGCTCAGGAATTCAGTAAATTAAATTGCATGCACTATCCTTCAGCTGAGATTTTTTTTTTCTTTTTTTTTTCTTTTCTTTCTTTTTTCTTTTCTTTTCTTTTCTTTTCTTTTCTTTTCTTTTCTTTTCTTTTCTTTTCTTTTCTTTTCTTTTCTCTTCTTTTCTCTTCTTTTCTCTTCTTTTCTTTTCTTTTCCCTAACCTTCAGATTTTCTTTTTAACCCTATTTTTCAGCCCAGGTAATCAAGCACATGCTTATCAGAATTCCCCCTTTAATCCCATCTTCTTCTTCTAGGAAATTCAAAAATATGATCTGATAGTATATGTACCAATTCCTTCTTCTAATAGCTCAGAATAAGACAGAAACAAACAAACAAAAAAAAACCAAACAACAAAAAAACTAAGAATATTTCTATATGATTAAAATTCAAACAAACATATCAGTTATTCAAACTCTTCTCCTTGTCAGTACGTCAATTAATTACAACAGTTCATCACCTTTTTCCACATGAGGACCCCTCTAATCTATTTGGCTACACAAGAACAAAATGCTTGTGTTGCTTCGGTTGCTATTTTTCTACTCAATATTCCACCCCACATTGTCTCCTCCCTGCGAACTGTTAATACTGATCTGAGAAATTTCAGTTCTCACAACTACATTCCTGTATATCAGCGGTTTAAAATAGCTCTGTTATAACCATTTGGAGACAGCAGTCTTTAAAACTCGCATTTTTCAACACAGATGTCTTCTCAGTCATGTCACCATCTCTCTGTGGATGGTGGATGCATGTTCAAAGATCCCCTATGCCAAGAACTTGAACAGGATCCAAGTACAGCATGTCAAGACTCGAAATAGGGGCACAGGGATATGATAAACTGTTTTCTATATGCATATAAAGCTTCCTACTTCCTCCAGCACTTTCAAAACCATATTTGAAAATGAAAAGAAGCCAAATAAAATTGCTGATATATTTTACGTTACTGAAGTGTATGATGGGCAAAAATGTGACAGAATAAACAACTAATCCTTTGGCCCATGAGTACTCAAGTCTGATATTAATTATGAGGAATTAAGTGTAATATTTAAGACACAATGAAAAATACAAGTTAAAACAACAACATCCTGCATAGTTATTACATATCTGTACATTATTATAATTCACATTTAAAGAATATATTGAAATATCAACACTTCTCAGTACTTATAAATACTGTTTGGAAGTAGTGAATCTCAAATGTTATTCTTGGGATGTTTTGCAAGGTAGAAATTCTAGCAAAATGTAGTTTTTAAAGGCATATTCTATTAATGACTGCAAAATTCTTATATGAATTAGTGAACGTTAAGAGCGTAATTTCAAAATGCAGAGGCCTGATCTACAGCACTGACAGTCTGAAAATCATGTGCCACGTCCTTCTTGGCCAAAACATAATATTCAAATGTGTACAACTTTTATTGTAGCATTTGATATTCTAAGAACTAGGTTTTCAACAGTTCTTCACAACTACACATGCTATCAATAAACTCCAAAGCAAAGAGTCCAAGACTACTTGGAAAAGAGCAAGAAGGGACTTATCCAGCCCATCTATGTTTTTTATAGGGAACCCTAAGCTTTAAGACAAAATGGACAGTGCAAACACCAAATGAGCTCACGTACACTTTAATCAGGCCTATGTGGGTAATTTTAAGAATTAACCACCAGGGCTGCCCACCTGGCTCTGCTTCACGGGGTGCTCCCCGCTCTGCCCATGCCAGGGCGGCTGGAACCGGCCTGCGGCGGTTGGTGTCTGCCTGTCGCGCTTTAAAAAAAAAAAAACCAGGGCAGTTTTAGTGACATTTGGGGAGATTTTCCAGCTGCCAGTGAAGGAAACCAGGTTATTTAGCGCAGCTTGCTTTTCATAGAAATCAGCATTCTATGTGCTTAGAGCTGCAGCTTTAAAAAAAAAAAAAAAAAAAAAAAAAAAAAAAGCAGTCATGAGCCTCATGGTAAAACTGTGAGTGTTAATAATCTACTGAAAGTAATCCCTGGCTTTGACGGGGTTTTCGCTGAAAGCTGCTGAACTGCCATTAAGGGATTCTGCAAATTTTGTCTTAATGTACGCATTAATTGTCTCTACATTTTTATAGGCCCAAGATTAAAAAGAAAAAATAAAAAAGCTTTCTAAATTATTTCAAATTAGAGAATTCTGTCAAAGTATCACCTGTAAGCATTCCTTGTGACAGAAGGGTCAGAAAGAAATGTGGTCAGGCAATTCCATGTATTTAAAAGGCAAGCTACAAAATGGCAATGGACAAGCCAGACCCTGTAGCTACCGCTGACCTGCTGTCCATCTGTCAGGTTACATATTTTAAAAAAATAAAATTGACTTCAGTAGTTTGACACTAACTTACCTGGATGTCACACTATATTAGGTAAAGAAAGAAAATAATCCCGAGTAACAGTGAATGAGTTTAGTGCTTCTTTTTAAAAACATAGCTAATTGAGTAGTTACCAGCCAAAATCTTTTTTTTTTTCTGATTTGTCAACTCACGGGTAAAAATAGGCAAAGTTGACATGAATGTGATGATCCTTGAATCTCTGCATATGCCCAGAATGGAATAGCTGTAAGGGTTTTAAGTATGTGAAGATGCATGGTCTCCCTTACAGTATCTTACACTGTTTTTTTTTTTTTTTTCACCCAAAATAATACACTTCTTACCTAAAAAGCAACTAATTAAAAATTCAAATTTTGTCACAGAAAGAATCTAAAGGATCAGACATGGGAAGTTTATGTTATAATCCATACCTCTGTGATTGAAGAATGGAAACAGGAGTGAGATCTGAATTCAATCATGCTGAAATATTTTCACTTACATTTGAAAGTAAGTGAGTCATCTTCAATTTAAAACATCTTTTGAAAATCAGTTTCTAATATGGGAAACTGAAAGGTACTGGGTTTTTTTTTGGTGCATATCTCAAGAGTACAGTGGTGTTTTGTCTCTGTTTTGTCAAAACTACAAAACCAGTAATACTTTGAATATGAAATGATCATTTCTAAATACACACGCTGTGTATGAAGAGGTTTCAAAGCAATATATAGCCTTCTTGCATGTTATCAGATGATCAGTTCAAGCAAAAAAAAAACCCACAAAAAATAAAAATCTGAGGTCCGCTGTAAAAATTCAATGATAACGTAATATAGAAGAGATACAAACAGATATTATCTGTTTTTATTCATTGTTTTTACTTTAGTTGAAAACTTTTAAATAAGTTAGAATTTACATATGCACTTTTTTTTTTTTTTAACTCGGGGACATCTCTTTATGAACACTAATGTTGGGTTGTTCAGTAAAGTATTCTGGGTTTCTAAACTTTCTAACGTCATTTTTTTTAGCAGGATAAGCAAAATGAATACGGAGTTAATGGGTATCTGAGCCATTCATTTTCTTAAGAGATGTCACATCTGTAGTGCTAGAGGTCAGTATCATCTGATGTATTTATACAAATTATCATTCTTATATATGTTATATATGTTGCACTCCAGAGAAGGTGGATATATATGAGCATGTGCAAGAAAATTTTCAATTAGAAGTCTATAAAAACCTTAGCTGCCCCCCAAAAAAGATAGGAAGGACCAATAGATATTCTTTCTTCCCTTAACTCTCTTGCTGTCTTCCCTTAACTGCCAAAATTCTTCCATATTTTCTCAGATCTTTCCAGATCACTGTAACACAGTTTTCTTCATTTCTTCACTCAATTGATGTAAAGTCCCCTGGATATACCAGGGAGAGCCATGGAGCTCACTACCATCACCTAAGCAGAATTTACTTTTATTTTTTAACAGTGATGTAACAAATAGATTAAATGCTGCAAACATTTTTATTTATTTATTTATTTTCCCAGTTTTGTTCCTTTGTTATCCAAATTTGGAAGCATGCCTGTTCCAAAGTGTAGTACCTTTTCAGAGAGCAGAAACTATTGACAGTGTATTTATTTCTAATATTTTATATTTCTCTAATGTACCTGGAAGAAACATCTACTTGAATGGAGAAGAGGAGAAAAGATTAGTAGAATTATTTAAAGATTAGGAAAAAAAAAAAGGCATTCAAATTCTGATAGAGCACAAAAAATTAAAGGTAAATTGATTATGGTTTTGTAAATACCTTTGCAGAGAGCAAATGTAAAGCATTGAAGAGTTTTTACTTGGTCATGGAAAGAAGTCCTGAAAGCTGAAACCAGGTTATTTCAAATTAAAAACAAATTGGGTTGCTGCTATGAGCAATAATAGTAGTTGTTAATCACAAAAAGAAAATGTAGATGACTAATATGAGAGATAGTGAACTGTTCGACCTTTCAATCAAGTTAGATGCCCTCCTGATATATATGTCAAATAGGTTATTGAGCTTAAGGTGGGAATAAGTGGATGGAATTCATGATACGAGAGGTCAAACTACATGATCTAATGCATCTTCTGGCCTTAAAATATATGAAACCGTGAACAGTTAACTAGTGAAAACTGTTTTTTTTTTTTTTTTTCTGTCCCTAACTCAGACACTTATAAAAATCGACAGATTCTTCCAGGAACAGGAAGAACACAACTAAGATGTCATCATCTTTTTTTGTTGCATATCTATATCTATTTTATAAGACTAAATTCTGTGTAGTTAGACAATTAGTTTCTGACACATGGAAAAATGCTAAGTTCTTTAGTTCTGTTCATTGAAGACCAAAATTAAGACTAGTGAACACAAGCTTCCAAGACTCACTGCTAAAAATTCAACGGTATCTCCTATTTACCACCTTCTCAAAACTACTAAAATGTATTCAGATTAAACATATATTAGTGTAAAATATAAAAGAAATGTAAATAATAAAATGACAATATGGAAGACAAGATTCTCACCTCTCAAATTGTTATTTTTATAATAACAATCCAAGTAATATTGATTTTTTTTTTAATCTAGTATCCTCTTCTCTAATATGAACTGGAAGTAGTTCAGCGAAGTCTTGCAGGCAAATGATCAGTTACTTCTATAAAATATAGATCAACTTATCTCAAAACAGAAATGTTATTTAAAAAGTAGAGTCGTCTTGTGTAGGGAATTTGCAAACTAATGGCCTTTCAGTTGTTATTTTACAGGGAGCAATTATGGGACAGAAAGTTGCCGTTTTTCAACTTACCACCATAGAAATATGAACTCTTAAAGTGGGTAAGAGGACAAGCCATTAACCTTCTCCCCTACAGATACTGTCTTATCCTAGAAGTAATAAAACTTCATTACTTCTTAGACTGTGATGATGTTAAAAGTAATTTAATAACACACCCCCCCTATAAATATTTGTTCAAAGCACCTCAGAAAATGATTAGTGAGCTCCCTGTAAGATGATGTTATCCTTCATCATGAACTTCATAGTACTCCTTTGTCTTATATTCAGACTCCGTGGTTCTATTGCGTTGGAGTTTACTTTTTTATTCCTCCTTTTTGTTTTTTCTGATCAGAAATACTGACAACAGTGAAATACAATATATAGAATTCACAATATCTAAGTTTGTAGAAAGAATCTAATCAAAATCTCGCCATTTAGGGAGATTATTTTCACAAGTTTCACAAGTTACAAGTTTTCACAGTTTTGGAGCAGTTGTTTAGTACATTTCAAACAGATGAGAACAGAATAAATTTATATTTTTCTATTTCTACACTACTGGTAAGTTTGTACTGTTTCCTCTTCAAATAACCTGTTTGACTATGTGGAGGGAACGCCTTACAAAAGCTTAAATGATGCCCTTAACACAATGCAAGCTGAAAGAAAGTGCACAAATAGTTTAACACAAAACAAAAGAAAGCAAAACCTTTACACTTCTTTTTAAGTTCAGGTCTTAGTCTTTAATGTATCATGTGGTGATGACAAATCTGCTGCCACTAGCTTAAATTTAAAGCAAGTATTAATTATATCACCTGGCTACACTTCTCTCCCACGTCCTCATATTGAATGAAAGTTCATCAGAGCATATATCAGCTATGCATGAATTTTACATGAAAGAATTCCCAGCTAGTTAATTACAAGTAAACTTCAGCTCTTTATATTTCCTGAACAACAAAGGAATACATTACCCTCAGCTGGTGTTAAACATAAAAGCAGTTTCATAAAGTTTATTATTACTGGATGCTTGTTAGAAGCCTAGCCCACCCTAATCAGTCTTACTGACTGCTGAAAAACACAGTTTACATGACAATCATGAAGGAGCTTTCTGACAGTCATCTTCACAGATTACATGGACTGGTCATCAAAATAATTTAATAAGATAATTTATATAAATTGGAAAAATCCTATGAACACAACTGTTACCTGGAAACAAGAGAAATTTTATTACATCAAGGTTCTTGGCAACAGGGAGTGTGAAAAAACAAAATTGTAAACATTCTTGCTATATGTGGGCCACAGCAATTAAGAGTCAAAAGATTTATCAAAAAGCTCGTATCTAGACAGAGATGTCTGAACTACAATCCACAATACTACAGTGTTAATACCTTTTATCAGTGAGATTTAGAGAGGGGAGAATTAAGAATACCTCTGCAGACAGAAATGATACATGAGTTCTCAGTTTTTCACATGGAAATATCACCCTCACAAATAATTTAAGAACACCTTTATAATACTTCCCTTTTTGACTCATTAGTATTCAGAATACGTTTTGCTCTGATTAATCCTCGATATAGGAAGTTAAGAAATGAAATATTAATACAATCCAGGGACATACTGAACTGAAATTCTGACATCGAAATAACTGAAATAATTGATAACTGAAATGCATTTTTCCTAATTAAAAAATAACGTGTTTCGTATAACAAATTGCATTTTCTTTGCATGAACTGCATTTCAAAAGTAGCCACAGCAAGACCAGTGATACAAAAAAAAAAAAGGGGGGGAGGAGGGAGAATTATGAATAATCATTATGAAAAGTATTTAAAATCAGAAATAGTAGAAATCAGTGTATAAACTATTAAATTATAAATATATATCTTTTTTTTTCATTGTGCATTTGCAGGGGTAGTCTACATAGTGAAAGATAGGATACAAGCTTCAACTTTTTGAGGAACTTTTTCTGTGATGACTGTAAATTTAACACAAAATTTAGTCACTGCATTTTTTCATGTTCTCTGTATTATATTATTGTACAAAAACTGTTGGAATACATATATAGTAACAAGTAAAGTAAGTTTATTTTTGCTAAGCAGACATTCTGTAGTATGCTATGGGAAACAGTTACCTGAGGAGATAACAACCTTGTGATCACTGGACACCTTTCCACAGTTGCTTGGTAATCCTTCTTCCTTCATTGGACATAGTCTTAGTTATAGTCTTATATTCAGAAGGGAGTTATTCATTTATTTCAGATTATTTATGTTAAGGCAGTGCATGTAATGAGATTGAGGGACTGCAGTTGTGAAGAGGCTAAGCCTAAGACTGAGAAGCCAAAGAGCCTTGCTGAGACTGAAACGACAAGGAATTCATTAGGTGAGTATGGTAGGTCTCCAAAGTTCCTGCATGCCATAGTAAAGAATAAAACTATCAAAGCCCTGCCAATATCATGATCATTTGTGGAAAGGAGATTTCTATGATCTCTATGATCTTTGCAGAAGAGCAAGACAAATAGGCTTTCTGAAATACAGTTCTTTGTATCATCTAAGCATTGAGGTCTGACCCACCCAATATTCCATTTTCAGTCAAACCCTGATGCTTCACTGTAAAAAACAAAAAAGCAAACACAAACATATAGAAAACCTGCATAGTACTTGGCAGAGATGCAATCATTTTCAGAAAACAAAACAAAACAATCTTGAATTTCTTGAACGATATTGAATCCCTGAAGAATGAGATCTGTAGTAGTTTTTCTGTAACAAAAAGAAATATGTGTCATGGCTTTTCCTTGCAAAAAATCTAGGGTTTCACTTCTAAATTTTTTGTTTGTTTTTAATTGAAACTAAATCATCATTCTTTAAAAATTCTGGAAGCACTTTTTATTCTGCAGTCTCTGTGTATTTAGGATTTTTGCCAATTTATAACCACTTCCATGAAGAAGAGGAAGTGTTAATAATATTAATATACTATATAAAGGAGGGCTTCCCTGGCTTCTCAGTGTAAAGTAAGCACTCAGAGAACCTAGAGTGAGTTCTTTAAGGCACTCACCTTGGACTGAATGAAAGACTTTTAGTCCTGAAAAATTTAAAAAAAAAAAAGACCACAAATAAAACCAGAATATATCTCCATTTATGAAATATTTTCCATTATAAAAAGTTAAAATAAATTTTCATTATGAATGCATTAAGATCAAAGTTTTATTTCCTATAGTTCATAAAGGTGAATTCATAGCATGAAAGCAAAAATTTCTCATTGTCTATTCTATATCCCTAAGCGAGATCATGGGCATTCAGAAAATCTTAGACCTAAACAAACTCATTCCACTATATTAACAGTGCTAAGCCTTCCTCATAAGCAATTTTCAGTGTAGTTTTGATAAGAAGAACAAAAGATTGTACTGAAGTATCATCATTGTCATGTTAATGTGAATAGTGGTGAAGTGAAGAGCACTTGGCAGAGTTCCTTAAGTGTGCAGCCAGACTGAAAAGAACACATGGCTTTATATTCTTATTCCTGTTCTATTTGCAGAAAGGTATACTGTTATGCAAAATAGCTTTATTTGAGAAGGATTAAGATGTCAGAGAATTGAATAGTGATACTACGGGTACTGCCTTTTATTTTCCTCTCATTTCTCAGTATCTTCTTGTTTTATCAACATTCCTGCCCTTGCATGCATGATTTTTTTTTTTTGCCACTAGCTTTGAAGCACTTTTTATTTTTAAAGAATTTATTTTAAAAAATTGAAAAGCTTTCCTATTCTTTTACCACTTCAGTCTTTTTTTTTTTTTTTTTTTTTTTTTTACCTTTCTCTCCTATCTAAGCTAGAGTTTCCTTAGGTGACTTCAGAGAACTAAAATAATCTACTTCCAGGCTTNTTCTTTCCTATCTATAGAACTAAAATAATCTACTTCCAGGCTTTCGTTTCCATCAATGAAGGAAGACAAGTACTTCCGAAGACATATTCTTTCCTTTCTAGGATATTTTTGTAAAGAAGCTGTGCAAGTGGTAATGTTTTGCATTGAAAGGGACCTAAGCAGTTAACTTAAACTTTAGCCTTGAGGTGGATAAAGTGAGATGAAACCAAGCTTCAATATACATTTTCCAATATTATGATGCCATTTCTGACAAGAACGACCGTGGCATCCAAATGCACCTTCTTGCTCTCTTCTAGAAATATATCACCCTCTCTCATCTTTACCTTTCAACAGCAGCCACCCTCTCCCAGCTTGATGTTTACCTTATGTGTAGCCACATCACAAGGAACAAAACAAAACCTGCTATTCAAGATCACAGAACCACAGAATGGTTGAGGTTGGAAGGGACCTCTAGAGACCATCTAGTCCAACTCCCCTGCTCCAGCAGGGACACCCAGAGCACGTGGCACAGGGTGGCATCCAGGCGGGTTTGGAAGATCTCCAGAGAAGGAGACTCCACAGCCTCCCTGGGCAGACTGTTCCAGGGCTCTGTCACCCTCACAGCAAAGTTCTTCCTCATGTGGAGGTGAAACTTTCTGTGTTTCAATTTGTACCCATTACCCCTTGTCCCGATCACCTTAACTACTGGCTTTTGTGTGGGTTTTTGGCTCATTTGATACTTGTCACCATGTGTAAGGCATATTAATGGATTACAGAAATAATATGGAAAACTTTATTTGGATTTTAAATCATTTCAAATATTTTATACCTGATTATGTATAGTGATACAGAGTGTAGACATCAATTCTAAAATGATGAAATATTTGAAGTACAATTTGAAATTTACAGAGGCTATGCATGAGATCAAGACAGGTCAAACTTGTTATACAGACCTTGGCATAGGTGAAAAAGGAAGAAAGAAGAGGCCCTCAACAAATTCAGTAAATAAATTATACTTACATGTAAAATAGGAAGGGGATTTTGAAATGCAAAAATGGTGAAGAATGATTATCAAACAGCTAAATTATCTCTACACAAAAGTGGGATTTGGGAATAATTCAAGGAGACGTAGAAGTCATTAGATGTCAGATAGTTCCGTCTCATTAGCACAATAAAAAAAATAGTTTGATGTTTCATAACACTTGATCATCAGAGAGCAAGTTCCATACATAATTGATAAGAATGGAGAAAAGCTGCGGAGTAGGGCAGACACTTATGTCCAAGGTTTTTAAATGCCAATTGAATTGAAATTTGAGAAAATAGAGAAGAAATTGCATTGCTAGTATGGTAAAACTTAAATAAATGGAAGAAAGAGTGGGTGGTATGTATATGTATATATATGTATATTTATACCTCAAAAATATTGATGTGTCATTCAGACATATGTTCCTAGATATTTGTGAAAATTCCTCAAATCACTTCTCTGAATTTTAGCTTCATATATAATTTAAAATCTGACTACTGAGTGATAAATGCAGCCAATGGTAATTATGAAATGGAGCACTCTATTACTTAGTAGGCAAGATGGTAAAGAAAGTAGCCAGAAGATAAGCCACACATGATCTTGTTGGTAGCTTAGTTCTTACTAGGAACAGGAGAATAAAAAGAATTTTGGTGCTGGTGATCAAAAAATATGGAATATGATGTAGAGATATACTGGATATTTGGGGCAGCCAGGAAACTTAGTGAAATGGCTACAATAAAAGGAAATACTGAAATCTATCTATCTGAATCAAGCTATGTTCCAAACAATGCATGTACTAGAATAAAACAGATTAATGCCTGTCATCAATGGGAGTAAAGGAATAGAAGTCACCTTTTGTGGTTTTGCAGGAAACAGATGCCAAAACACATTTTTTTTTTTTAACAAAGCTAATTTATACATTTTAGACTAATTCTATTTTTGAAAATAAAAAAATTTAAATGTTTCCTTCACACATTGACATAATGCCATCATCACACCAACTTAAGTCATTTAAGTTTATTATTAATTCATTACTATGAAGTTAATAATAGTATATTTTATTACTATATATTCAAAATATTTAAGATATTTTCAAATCATACTATTTAGCACAATTCCAAAATTTTTGTAAAATTCTAATATATAAAGGATGATGTCATTAGCAGTGAGGGCCTAGGAATACTAGTTGCCAAACACATCTTTGTGTATTTAGGCTATCTGTTCATATTTGGAAAGCCTGAAGGTCTTTGTAGCTAGCAGTGTCCATGTGAAGGTACACACAGCTCCTAAACCCACCCAGAGGCTGGTTCAGATTGCACCCTCATAATTTTTAGACACGTGAAGCAATCTGCTGCAGAGTTCAGAGTTTTAAGAGCTGTTCAATACTCTGTCTGCTCAGGGGTCTCTATATGCAGAGAGATTAAATTCTTTGTAATGATCCTGATAACATACAGTTAAGGGATTAACAAGTGAAAATGGAAAATTGGAATACAAACAAGAGAGTTACATATGTCATTAATTCAGATGAAAAGAAGGAACCCCATGCTTTTGCATAACTGATACCCTTTTTTATCTACTACTTATTATTCTACTTTAATGGCCAGCTAAATATGAGCCTATCATTGCATAAGCCATACATTCTTAGGTTGCTTTTATGGAATAGAATCTAGCTTAGAGTATGTGTGCTTCCTTTTATGCCAAATCTTTCCTGCTATAAGCTGTTTTAATAATGTTTTGGTGATATTGTTATAACTAATAAATATTATTATTAAGTAGTTACCAAAATATATTACTTATAATTTCCAGCAAAACGTTTTTAAATAGTGAAATATGCAATAGCAGTAGAACAAAGATATGTGCATTATTTGCGCATTATTTTAAAATATTATTTATTTTTGTGGAGCCATATTCTGGAGTGTTCTGAAGAAATATGAGAGACCAAGGGTCCAAGTACAAAGTTATAGCAGAGTACAGGCAGTGTGTTACCAGGGGGTCCAATGATATTTGTTAAAAAAAAAGTGAAAAACAAATCACAAATGATAAATTTCTAATTAGTAAACAAATGACACCGTAAAAGCTCTAACTCATTTTAAGGTACAACTTAAATGTATTTAGAGTTGTGTAATAACCTGTTGCAGCTACCCAAGTTTATTAAGTGAGGATGTCTTTAGTTTGTATATCTATATTTAAAAGACTTTAATGAAAACAATTAGTCCCAGTGACACCAAAGGACATTCTTACTTCAGAATAGGTTATACCCCAGCACTTAAATGGACAATTAAAATAATTAAACTAACATTTCTGCCTGGTTGGAAGAACTGCATTTAAGCATAATCTAAGGAGTTGTTATTGTTTCTGTTTTTTCTCAAACCGAAAACTGCATCTATGGTAATGCTTTTAATCTGACCATTGCACACCAATGCTTACAACTCAGTTTTGGGTCTTCTTTGAATACATATTAGAAAGGCAGTGTTCTGATGGGAGTACTAGAGAAAAATATCA
This sequence comes from Crypturellus undulatus, assembly GCA_013389825.1. Classification (NCBI taxonomy): domain Eukaryota; kingdom Metazoa; phylum Chordata; class Aves; order Tinamiformes; family Tinamidae; genus Crypturellus; species Crypturellus undulatus. The sequence goes on from VWPW01013399.1 coordinate 205,859, forward strand.
AAATTCACTTCCAAGTATTTATATATATACATGTATTTGTTTTAAAATACAAAAGTTTTGAAGAAAATAAAATTGCAGTTTTTCATCTGCTTAGTACAGAAAATAGTATCTGATTAAAAAAAAAAAAAATTGTTAACAATAACAGCAGGAATAGACACGTGTCTGTTGCAGAGGTAACTTAAAACAAAAGCAAGAGAACCCTCCAGTATAAATACTGCAAAATGTTAATTACAAGTCAGATCATTTTTAACATATCTAAAGTAAGCCTGAAGAAATGAAAAGGAAATATTGGTTTGCTAATCTCAGCAATGCAGCTGACAGAAAGCATTGAAATAAGCAGCAGCAGTTCTGATTTCTCAGTTTTGGAAAATTAACTCAATGTTATTTCTGAATCAGAGAAACACATACAAGATGTAAGTTTAAAAACATCCTAAACTAAAGAAAGACTACAAAAAGAAATCTTTGTTTTTCCTCCTACAATAACGCTTTCAATAAATTAACCCATTTCATCTGTGTATTTTATTTAATTGTTTTATTATAGGTTGATTGTCTGATTTATGTTTTTGGCCTTCTTTTGTTCCTTTTCTTGTTGACTCCTTTAGCAGGTTACAAAAAAGTGAAAAACTGTTGTTCCCAATAGTCTTTGGCTTAACACCAGACTTTGCTTGGTTCCAAGGACTTGTCTAAAAAAGTTTTACTTTCCTTTTAAACAACCTATAGCGAAACACAAAACTGCAGTCACACACACAAAGAAGCTGAGAATACTTTCAATGCAAACACTTTCTGTACATCTATTTTGAGTGATGTCTTCTGTTCAGTACAATATTTGTACAAGTGTTATGAGCACCATGCTGGATGAATATGAATAGCTGTAGGCACAAAAATATCTATGTCATCTGTTATTTTCTCCTGCTGCTCTATAGCTTGTCCCTAGAGTTGCTTAGTAACATCTGAGGTGATGGAAAGTATTGGCCTTGGCCTCTATCTATCTGCTACTTCAGGAGCATACTAATATCTCACGAGGCTTGTTTGACAGCCACATTATTCTTATGTGAACAACTTGCCTATTCTGAGGGGTTCCTAATTGTCCTAGTCATACACTTTTAGGCAACTTAATCCTGAGATCAAATCAGGCTCAGGTAACATAAATCTATGTAAGATATCTGGTTTCAGCAATGTGAGAAAACAAATACTGCCTGAAAGTAGAAAGGTCTTTGAGAAATTACAGGTTGCATGAGTTAATTTCTAACTTTTACACACCCTGCTTAGATTACAAGACAAAAAACAACATCTTCACACATATGGAATTCCTCTTTGAAGAAATAGCTTATTTTCCACATTGACTGAAACTCAAACACATTTCACTTACTTTCTACTCAATCTCCATGAGAAAGACCACTTGAGTCTTCAGCATCTAGTTATAAATAGCCTTGCTAGAAAAAGCAATAACAAAGGAAGTATATCTGGTGGACCTCCCCTACATGATCCTAGAATAAGTCTCTCCATTTGCAATTGGAAAATATTCAAGTCATGCTGATTATTTTTTAAATATGCTTGGTTAGGTCATCTCACCAGTGAAGCATAAAAAGAAAATCATCTTCAAAACCTTTCATATAGAAATAAAATAAATATATTTAAATTTCATAGTTAGGCTATGGACTATTGTATTGGGAAAAAAAAAAAAAAACTTGAATTTTTGAAATTTTTCAGTCTGTAAGACAGTTTATCCAACCATGCTTTGTCCCACGACCCTATCCTCCAAACTGTTCAGACAGGACAACTTTTGGGCCTATTTGGCCACGTACCTGGGCTTTCTATGGAGACCAGACTGTGCAGTGTGGCTAGAACTACCCAGGCATCTCCTTCATACAAAGCTAGAAAGACCTGAAAGACACAACCAAGGGAAGGAATCAAATGTTAGCGCCATGTCGCTCAGCTCCACCTCAGTGCACAGCCTTTGAGACAATATTGCAGGCATCATTAACATAAAGGATTTTATTTTCCTTTTTTTATCTTCTAAGTGATTATGTTTGAGAAATGTGTTGTGTCTGTTTCATAGAGAGTCCTTTTGCTGGCAGACTTTGACCTTTTTTGTGTATTAGAAACAGGTAGCTTCAGTTCAAGTCTGTATTTCCTCTTTGCTGGTTTTCCTTCACTTTTTGAAGTTAGGAATAAAATAACAATAAAATGCTGCAGAGTTGTTTTATGAGTCACAAAAGTAGTTCTTAATAAGAGTCCAGATGGGATTCTGAGGTCCAAATACTTCTGACAGCATCATATAGATAGACTCAGCTGTTCTCCGTATTTCTATAGCTCATGAGTGGCTTTTTTGCCAAAACTACATTTTTTTTTCACAACACGAAATGCTGTGGTATCAATTGTCTGTGTTTGGCAAATATATCTCAACGGGGCATTTAGTGGTGTATTTTTATCCCTGCAATGAGTTTCGTGTGGCTTCATTTTACCAGATTATATAATATGTAAGGACCACAATAATCTGAAAACCATAAATGAATGAGTAGAGAACCTTCCATGAGAGAAACAAGTGAGACAATAACAAATGAATTGCCTGTTTTCAGTTAGGTGTATATAAACTGTCTCGTCAGAAAATTGTCAAAGAACTTGCAGAACCTACAGTGCTAACATTTAGACTAAGTCATTCTAACTACAGAATGACAAATATTGTAATTTTAAGATGATAGAAAAACTTCATTTCATAATCAGTATTGATTTTCAAATATTGAGCCATCAAGCTATTGGACATTTAAGCACAGATTTTAAAAGCAGAAAAACTAACTGATCCAATGTCTTTAAGAATACAAACTTTCAAAGACCAAAATAAAACTTTTTAATAATTTTTAAACATCCCTTAAAGTAATGCAGAATTTTATTCTTACTGAAATATATGTATCTTTGTATATGTATCATATATATATCATATATGTATCTTCATATATGTATGATATATACGTATCTTCAAAGTTTTAGCTCTAAACAAATCTGAAAAGAAGAGCCAAATCTGAATGTGATATATGTTATGTAATTTATTGTAAGCATTTTATATTTCAGTGCACTAGGGAAACATTAGAAATATAGATATACAATAGAATAAAATTAGATTATATCTTCAGTGTAAGCCTGGTGTATTTTAAAACACAATTAATTCTTATGCTTTTCTATTTTTAACATTGAATTGTTGAAGACTTACTATGCTATAAAGCATCTAAATGAGACATAGTGATAATAACTGAGAGTGAATGTACACCTTCAGGACTGATTTTACAGAAGAGAAGCCCAGAAAACACAGCTGTGCAATTCAGAATCTTCAACTTCAGAAGACTTTAAAGCAAAACTGGGTTTGTAGATCTCTGCACAAGCCTAACTCCGGGGAGTAAAAATGCAAAGCCAATCACCATTCTAATGAATTAATTCCATTATGACAAATCATTGCTTACAGGAAATACATCGCATCACAAAGTAGGTCAATGAAGTTAAATTTCTTACATGAAACTGTGCTTTTCTTTTAGTACTTTTCACTATTTTAATATGAAACATTTACCTTTTCAATGTGCCCTTTTTATACTTTGATAAGTCTCTGAACTTTTTGTTGTTTGATAATACAGTCACTGGGAAGATAAGCAAGTAAAACTCTCCTAATGAAATAGAAACTGTTTAAGACAGACATGCAAGATCAAACCATACAGCAAAATACTGTAGTAAATACTATAGGAATACATATATATGCAAAATTGTAGTATTTAAAAGTCCTGTATTACCACAGGTTGATACAATGACAACAGTTGATTTTATAACAGCTTGTTTAATAGGATGAAGAAGGTGAAATTAGTTTGTGCTTTCAGGATAAAGAAAAAAAAAAAGAAAAAAAAAAAAGGAAAAATTACCTGTATCAAGTAGATCAAAGGAATAAAGACTGGCACACAGCCACAAAGCTACTGTCATGTCTGAGATTTTCAAACCCTATAATATCCCTGGGTCTAGAATTCAGCTTCCTCAGGTGCTACATCAATGTTCCTGAACACAGTATTTCTAAAGCAGGAGAGTACAAAGAAAAGCATGTGGGTTTCCTTTTTTCTGATCAAACAGGCTGATCAGAGGCCAGAAGAGATGGAGAGTAAATGGGAAACCTCATGGGCCTCACAAAATGCCGATGGAAAAATATATATATATTTATAGTTTTACTTTAGCAACACATTGAGATATTTAAGAATCATTTTGAGGTCTGAAATATAATACTTGAAACTATAGTTAGCCTTCGCAGAATGATTTTAGTTTTCAGAAGCAACATTTTATAAACCCTAGCAAAAAGTAAGTTTTTATTGCTGTTGCTGCTGTTTCTTTTCCTAACTCTGATGCAGTAATTGTGTCATCCTCTGGCAGACACATGGGAACTGATTTATCTGCTTAAAGCCAGTGCCAACAGACACCTGTGGCTATTCAGGATATTTCCCTAGAGTTGTCACATAAAGCATGGGAGCTAGAAAAGATTCACAGTGGCTTGAGCAGCAGTTAGATGTGAAAATGGACACCCAAGGGTGTCTGACTACCTTCAGGAAAAGCAGATTAGGGTAACTTCCAAATAAGCTAGCCACTTTCATTACTAAGATGCAAGCAGTCAGTTTTGAAATGAAAACAAGCTGACTCAAGGCAAAATTGAAAAGATTTCTGATGGGAAAAAACAAACAAACAAAAAACTTCTCTATAGGGTACTTTAAAGGTAGGATTTGTATTTTAGAGTCCTGCTGTTCTTGTGTGACTGCAAAGTAGAAGGGAATTACCTGCTCTGGCATGAGATAAATCCTGAATTCAAAATTTGTTAAGAAATCTGTGGCCATTAGGATTAGTGTAGTTTTCTGTTTGGAGATCAAGATTTCTTTTTTCATATTCAAATCAAAATCCAGACTTTCAGCATCAGTGATCCCTTTACAGAATGAAAACCTTGGAGTTAAAAAAAAAAAATAATCCTGTCCAAAAATTGCATATTACAGATTTGAGGATTAGGTGAATTAAATTTGTGACTTTTTGGGGGGGAAGCCAAAAAGTCAATAAATCCTTCCGGAAACTGTTTCTAACTACCTACAGCTTGCATATTCAGTTTGCTTTACAATATAAAATGAATATTATAGATATTTTGGCAGTAAATATCTGGTATAAATATGTCTGAGGAGAAAAGGCAAAAACAGAGAGAAAGAGAGGTAAAGAGACAGAATAATGATGTATAGCAGGTAACTAGATAAGCCAAGAAGGCATAAAAGGCACAATTCTTTTAAATTTTGAGGTGGGTCTGAGCTTTCAGTGTTTATATTTTCAAAGGCTCAATTCTAGCCTAATCACTAGAAATGCTACTTTTTCATAAAAGCAGATATGTTTATGTAACAAAGTTATTCTCCTAAAAGCCAATAATTTATGAAAGCAACATAAAATAAAATAAAATAAAATAAAATAAAATAAAATAAAATAAAATAAAATAAAATAAAATAAAATAAAACAAAACAAAACTGACATCATGAATGTAGTAACTCAAAGTTTTATAGGTCATATATATTAATATGAGTTTCTTTTCCTTGGTGATAGGTTGTTCTGTGACACCACAACTGTGGCCCCTGTCACCTTGGAAAAAACCCTTGGCTCAAAATCAGAATACTCTTTGTCAAAATCACTGTAAACAACCATAATGGTATATTGTAAATCATTAAATTTAACAAAAATGATTTATTTTATGAGAACTTTAATTTTGCTAATAAAATAGCTGCTTTATGATTTTAGGCTTATGTTGCTCTTAAAATATAAAAATTGCATGAATTAGAAAGATCTACAAAAACGACAGTATCTCACCATCATGAATGCTCAAGGCCATGGTACTTATCAGGACTGCTCTTTCATTTCATTCACTGCTCTATCTGGTTGACTGCAGCATGTCCTACAGGTTTTTCTGTTATAGCAGATAGGGAACTCTTTTCGGGGAAGAATCCATTATTTTTCAATAAAGAAAAAAAAAAAAGGCAATTTTATTACCTCCTGAGCATTAGGAATATTAGTCATAGGTACCTTTTATATTATATCTTTTCTGAGAAATAAATATTTCAGATTCAGCTCTACTAGCTGAGAAAACTAGACAAGATTGCAGGAGCACAACCTCTTTTCTCCAGCTGTGCTACTTGAACATACAAAAGTTACCACAAGTTATCACACTTCTTATCATACATACACACAAGTTATCATATGTACAAACTTTCCTTCCCTGTATCCTTTGATGGTGATAATGCAGCGATCCTACATCCTTAGATCATCATACCTACAACAGTTTTAACTTTATGTATATACATATATGTCCCCACCTTTCTACCTAAGAAAATACTTTTTTCCCAATCAAATGAAAATATATAATAATGTAAATTACAGTGTCGCAATAATAATAATATAATGACTAATAACAGCAACAACATAATAACAACAATAATAATATCTTGATATTTTGTATATCTTGTTTTTGTATATCACTTATTTTCTGTAGAATTCTGGAATCTTTTGATCCATGAAAACTTGTGGCTTCTGAAAAAGAAATGACTTCAGGTCCTGAAATAATAATTTTTTTGACTAATTTGGTATGCGGACTGTCAGATGATGTCTTCTATAATTGATTGCCCTTCCAAATTTTCTTCCAAGGTAGGTTATAGTACCTGATAGGTAATAAATTATAATGAAATGACTTTTGTTCCTGAATTCACAACCTATCTGATTTTGTGGCACAAAACTTTTTAGCGAAATGCCAAGGGATCATTTATCTAGGACTGAATATGGTTGACAGAAACAGAAAACTTCTGGACAGAATTTCTTACTTTGACGTATGTCTTGAAATTACTTATTATGTAGAAATCAAATTGAATGGCTCAATACACAATTATACTTTGAGTATACTCAATTATTCCTTTATTTTTAATATTGTAATTTATTTTTCACTAGTTGATTAAATAATCTGTGATTCTAGGCTAAAGTCACTGAAGAAAAGAAAATGAGATTCCGAAGTTAAACAATAAGAAGATACAAACATATATTCCTTTTAAGATATGTTTATAAAACACTTGGTGGGGAAAGATAACAGCCAGCAAATAGCAATCACATGTCAATAAACATTTTGTCAGTATTAACATATATCTTAGATTTTATGTTTGTGTGCACAGCCTGCTGTTTAACTGGACAGATACATTTTTTTTTTCCATTAAGCTAATAAAATAATGTGTATCACTTCAGATATGGCATAACTTTTGCTAAATACACTAAGTTTTTTCCCTTTGGATAAAAATATCTCTATCCCTCTAATCAGCATATTTTTTTCTTGTTTTAGACAAGAACAAGAATAAATCTTATGAAGCAGAGAAGAAGAAGTTTCATTAGGCGGACTATGTTTGTCTTCAAGTTGCACAGTTCTGAAATCTAATTTTCCCTGAATTCCTCTTGATGTATAACTATCAGATTACTGGAGCATGTCCATGCAGTCAATACCATGGTATCACTGCGTGATATGGCACATTTTGTCACATCATAAGTTTTGTTCCGTGTCCATTCCTTCTGACAAGGCCATTTAAACAGAAAAGATATTGTGATGCTGTAAATCAGGATGATAAAGGAAAATAAAGGATGCTGGTTTTCCTCATTTTTATAGAAGATAAGATACTGTGCCATAAGAAACTCCAGATGCTTGAGATCCCCCAGTTACCATCCCACAGTGATTCAGAACTGCAGGGAAGCCAGTGACCGAGGTCCAGTTCCTTGGTGTGGCCACAGAGCTCCACAGAGATTTCCCAGGAGCCTAAAACTCCAGAGGGACATAATGCTGACAGCTGGAGCTGGGGAACAGGCTCATAGCAAATCATTTGCTGTGGTCAAACATGTACTAGCAGCAACAAATGGGACAGCAGTTAGTGAAGCTCACTGGGAATAGGTAGGAACCAAGGCATTTTTATGTCAGTTATAAAATGGACATGTGTTTTGCCATCCAAAAGCCCTTTAAGAAGAATATATTTTAGTGTGAGCTAGTCACAACTGCCACATTTATACTGCCAACCAATCCCTTTTGTAAAATGTTGCTGTGAATTGTTTGAGAAGGTTTCACTGCACTGTTTTCAGAAATCCTGTGTCATTCATTCAGGAAAAGATTTCAAACTAAAGGAAATACAATAGAAAAATTCATTTAAGCTTGGCTGAGATGGATGCTCCAGAACTTGTATGCGCAAACTCACACATACAGGCACATCTGCCCTTTCTGACTGTTGAATTTCGCAGGAAAATGTTGTCAGTTCACCTGAATAATAGAACACAAACCATGTGCAGCCAGGACGATTTGGCTGCCATGTGGATAATACCCTGAAATGGGTCTGGCTCTGAGTCACTGACACAGCAGGAGTGACAGCAAAGCGGGAGGTCTGTGACAGGCTCCATACACACAGCCCAAGGACATGGCCCTCCTGAACCAAATTTGTGGGATAATTCACAGGGGAAAGAGAGGCAGCTACATAAACTCATTTCCACCCTCACAAGTGTGCATCTCAGAACAGATGTTTCTCAGATGTTTTGCCATCACTCAGACATATTACTCAGCTACAAGTCAATATTTCATTTCTTCTTATTCTCTATAAGGAGAAATTTTAAAATGTGTAGTAAAAATTGAGGCAAAAATGCATGCATAACCTTAATTTAACCTTTCATTTATGCAATATTATATACTCTATAATTGTGTAACTATATAAAAACAAGGGAACGTGTTTTTTTTCAGACCTAGGATGTTCATAGAACTGAGTTTGCAGGACAGTTCACAACTATGCGAATTCTTCATTACCATGAATATGACTTAGTTATTTTGTTTTCAGATATGTGATACACTTTGTATGTAAATAATTATTGATAATGACAACACATCGCCAGGGTGTGGTTGGTAAAAAGCATATCAATTGCCAAGAATAGCAAGATTCCTCTCATACATACTGTCTGGCATAAAGTCTCAAAGTCCTAATTCTACAAAGTCTCATTTTCGATCTTAAAAAATTTTCAAATTTAAAACGTTTCATGCAGTGTACATTTTTTCCCCAGTAGGACATTAATCAAAACAGTTAGTAATTCCCTTTTCCCTGTAACAATATTTTGCAGAATTTGTATGTAGGAAGACAGTAACAGAAGTCCCTGTCAGGGACAGGCAGAAGCACCTTCAGGGGTGGATTTCAAAGGTACAAAAATCAAAATAGGCAAGGCAGTATCTGACTGTGTAATACTAAGTGGGGAAAACATTTCTATTATGTTGTGAATATTATGTGAATTTACTGAAAATGATTTACTAACTATAGCAATATCAAATACACTAAGTTTATTTGGAAGGGAAATAAGGTATCTTATACGAGTGTGAGTGTCTGTATTTATATATGTACGTTTCTTCTGTAAAAATAAGTTTTACCTGATACTGTATTAAGAGTATCAGAGTAAGAGTAAAAATGATCTTGAGGAAATTCATAGTAAAAAAGCAATCTGAGAGCAAGAAGAAAAGAAAATAATGGTAACGGCAATTTAATCATTATGGCGTAAGTTGAAACTGTGCTTTGAAGGAATCATACTGCTTGAAATGACAAGTTTTATATTTTAAAAAACAATTTTTGCTTTGAAGCAATATATCCTAATGTTTCACTTAAAAATTAGAAAAAAAAAATCATTATTTGAAAAAAATCAAGAAACCAATTAAAATTGTGCTGGTAATAACATAAATGAGTCCTATACTCATTCAATTTTAATTCTCATTATTTTCATTTGTTCTTTTATTTCATATTTTTGCTTCTAAATTACAACGATCCACCACTGTATCCAGATGGATGACTCTTTGGTAAATTTCATCTTTAGATATTCCAGAAGTACTTTATTTCACACACAGCTTCACCCCTACGTGTTGTTTACAATAACAAAATATGAATTCAGATGATGACTGTATTCCTCTTAAAAATAGGAAAAGACACTTAAGAGTTTTCAAATGCAGAAATCTGCCAAGAATCTTGGATAAACTGTCTCCCCTAGGAAGTTCCTCAGAAGAACCAGCTCATACATCCATAGGTTACACACCATTCACATCACTTTGCTAGCAGTAAATTTTAAAATAACTAAATAACTAAAACAAAACTACCCTGTGGTATATTTGGTAGCAGTCCCTTAAGTTATTCTACAACTTTTCACATTTCTATATTTTGCCTGTACTCGTTTTGCCATCCAGCAAAGTCCAGGATTCAGAAGGGCACTTATTCAAATCTCCTTTTATTAAATTGAGGAACAGCTGTCTCTTCCCATCCTACGATGCCAGCTATTAGCCACCTCAGGCTGAGTTTTATTAAAGTTTGAAAGGAAACGTAGAAATTCTCCAATTTGTTTCTGCTCTGTAGGAATTCAGAAAATTCCCCTTTCGCCACACATCCTTACCAAGATGCCAGGCTGCAACATACACTATATGTGGTAAGGGATGACAAACTGGGTCCTTAAGCAAAACTCTTACGCCATGTAGGAAACTTTCCCTTCACCCATTCTCAGTTCTTCCTTTTATTATTTTTAACTTGTAGTTCCAATACTTCCAATTTTAGAGCCCATAATCATGACTTGTAACAGTATCTAGAAAAGTGATAGTGATCTGGTCTCATCTGTCTGTTAGAAAGTTAGAAAAATCTCTATAACTCCTGCAGACAGGTCTCTCCCTAAATAAACTAACTGAATAAACAGGCCCAGCTTGCTTAGTCTTTCCTCATATGACAAGTGCTCCAATCATCTTCGGGGCTCTCTGCTGGACCCTCTCTAGAAGCTCCATGTCCCTCTTGTCCTGGGGAGCCCAGAACTGCCCCCAATACTCCAGGTGCGGCCTCACCAGAGCTGAGGAGAGGGGCAGGATCCCCTCCCTCGACCTGCTGGCAACGCTCCTCCTGATGCAGCCAGGATCCCATTGGCCTTCTTGGCCACGAGGGCACACTGCTGCCTCATGGTTAACCTGTTGTCAACCAGGACTCCTCAATCCCTGTTGAGCTGCTTTCCAGCAGGTCAACCCCTAATCTGTACTTGTGCCTGGGGTTTTCCTCCTGCAGGACCCTGCACTTGTCCTTGTAAATAGTAATTGCATATCCATTATTATTACAGATCACTGATAGCACATATGATTAAAAACATTAGAATCAGTGGCGTTATTTGTGCAACTTCAAAATAGCTTATCTGAAAAAGAGAAAAGCTTTTTGAAAAAAAAAAAAAGATTGCAAATGAATTACACAGAGTGCAGTAATTAGAATTATATATAGATCGTAAGATCTTTTTTGCTGATTTGAAAATACATACTTCAGAATTGAGACACACTGGCAATATATTCTTGTTTACTTGTAAATGATAATCATAATGATAAAACCAAATGCCAGTCTCAGCTGCCCTACTCTACAACCTGTGAAATCCAAACAGTGATTCATTATTTTAGGAAAAAAAAACACCCTCTGGCTAAACCCACAAACAATCACATGGAGATTTAGTTATGGGATATGAAAGCTACTAACCTTCAGTATAGTTCAGAGATACAATCTATCCAATAGATCCTAGTCAGGGATACTCATCATGTAGCTGGTTTGTGACCTGGCCTTAATCCATCCTCAAAGACCACATGGTTAAGAAAAGGAATAAGTAAAACACAAGAATATGTAGCATCTGAGAGCTGTTGTTAGCCTTAAAAGGCGCAAGGCCACTCTGATATGTGCATTATATAAGAATAGACTTTTAAGATTCTTAAAGCTGACTGCAAATAGCTGGGCTATAGCACCAGAAGGAAAAGCAATATTAAAATTGCTTCAGACACCACTGGGTCAATAGATTTTGAGATCTCCAAAAAGGCTGAACACTGTGTTTCGGGTGTCTCTAGTCCTCCTGATGGGAAGAGGTATCAGCTTGTCCTATTAGGCTTCCACATTATCAATTGAACAAAACCAGCAGATGGTTTGGTCCATTCTATTACTATTTTTGAGTATTTCATGTGTCTGTTTTATTAAGATTACTTGTTTGCTCAGTTTTTGTTGCTTTTGTTCCTCATTCACTTTTATGCTTTCTCTTAATGTCCTTTATCATTTCCAGGATAGAAGAACTGATTATTTTGATCTGCGAGCCACTGCTGTTCTGTTTATACATGCTAAAGAATGGTTTATACTGGTTTATATCCTGATCATTGGAGTAAAGGAAGCAAAAGATCCTTCCTCCTAGCTTTTTTTTTTTTTTTTTTTTTTAATTGAAGGAATAGAAAATTGTGTCACTCCAAAGGATCAAATGTACTCTAGGAAGGTCTAAATTTCATCCATATTGAAATCTTCAAATCATGCTATTTGCTATGCAGTATTATAATTGACAAAAAAGCTGACTTTGGGCTAAATATTACGCATGATTTCTTCTATATTATTTGAACATAATCTTTATAATTTACTATATTTGTGTTGATAATCTCTGATAATAAAGTTGATAGGTCTGTTTGTTAAAAGTATTTTAAATTTATTCTTATTTCCTAGTTATCTAAGATCAGTCCAAAACAAACTTTAGAAATCCTTTAATATATTCCTGCAGTTATTGGCACATATATACACCCATACACACACAAATATTATGTACAATTAAATCTACTGTATGTTTCTCTTAAAAAAAAAGTCACTTAAGCAATTAATCTGAAGTTTGTTGCTTATTTAGTCAATGGACTGAAAACAAGCTATTCTGAGCTGTATAGATGAGAAGATTTATGCACTGAAGATGTCACTCTTCTATTGACTACAACAGGATTTGAGAGCAGGCATTTCAGTATTAGAAGGTTAAGCTAATATGAAAGCAATCTAGAAGTTTCTATTTTAAAAGGTGCTAAAACAAAAATACTGTGGCTGATTTTTTTTCATTCAGAACTCTTTGTTAGTACTGAGGCAATGTGTTTCCTCAGCATTGCCTTAGGAAAAGTCCATTTGCTGTTTTATGTCTTATTTTAATTTTTCCACTTTCCAAAAATGTAAGGAGTTTCACTGCCTTGTTTCAAAGTGTTTGGATAAAAAGTATTGTTTGCCTAGTTTATTCATTGAGGTGTTAAATAATATAGATATTGAACATCATTGTAACTCACTACACAGTCCTATTCAAGAATATTGGAAATATCAAAATATCTCTTTCAATCCTGAATCAATAATGATAAGTATAAGGATTAATTTTAAAAGGTCAAATATTAGAGTTTAATGATTTAACACAAATCTTTTCTTCCTACTTCAGATTACTTTTTAATATATGCTGAACCACATGCTGCTTTGTCTTGTTTTTTATTTTTATTTCTTCAATCAGTTTTATGTGTTCAGTAATTGTCTTATCTCGTAATAAGGAAACTGTGTTCCAAGATCTTATTCTTGTTTCTTACCATTTTTCCAGATAAAATTTAAATATGTGATGGGAAAAAGGTGTATATTTAAGAAATTTGAAAGTTTGAGTTGTCTGAAAAAGAAAATACAAAAGGAATGGGAGAAGACCAAGAATGAAAAATCAGAATGCAGGTTTATGAGGATTGTTTATTCTTCCAATGTTTAAAACTTTTGTATATAAATGCATATGTATACATGTATTTGGAAGAAATATTTTGAAAGTCCTTTAAAAGTTATGTGGAATAAAAGCCAAAACAATAAACATCATAAGATTATTTCTGTAAAGAATCATATAGTCAGTTGTGCTATGAGGATAATGTCCTGTGCAGATCTGGAGGTTAGACTGCTTTGAGAAAGCCAGAAGGCCTCCAAAATGCTGCAAGAGATTTGACAGACTGCCTCTGTGATTCATGAATTTTGACCATCTCCTCACCACAGGGGAAGAGGGCTTATGTGCTTGTGAAGGGAATAACAGGAATGAGTGAAAAATGGAGAACAGGGTACTATCAATTAGAAATCCAGTACTGGACAGGGCAACTTTCAGGAGCAAATCCATCTGCTATGCGACCCACAGCATAAGAAATCATGAAGCAAGAAGAAACAAGAATATAACTTTGCCATATATTTTTTCCCAGGATGATTTCATGTAGATTTATAACTATGATGTTTTGAATAGTAACTTAGAGCTCATTAATGGGATTTAAGTCTGTGTGTCAGATACAACAGAATAAAATATGGTACAGAATAATGCTTGCCAAGTAAAAAAATGCTGGCAAAATTACACTAATCCCTTAGCAACTCATAACTAGTCAACATGACAGAAACTGTTAAAAAATGGCAAATCATTTCAAGAGACAAATAGCCATAAGGTGATTATAAGAACTTTTTTCAGGATTGTTGACCAAGGATCTTGTAAGAGAGTAGATCTTTTATTTTATCATTTATAAATGATAATAATTTATTACATATATTTGGAGAATATAAACTTCTTAGTATGCCGTTGGCAATAACAACCTATAAAATACTGGTGAGAATATTTCAGTACTTAAACATTAAGTACATTAAGCATTAAGTACATTAAACATTGGCTCTGCTGGGAGATATTTATTTTTTTTCCTTCAAATTTTTTTTTTTTTTTTTTTAGGATTACTCCCTCCCCAGTATTCTACTACAGTTTTGTTAGCACCAATTCAGTTATTAGCACTGACAAGTTACTAAGCAGAGATATTCAAACTATGCAAGGATTGTTCTCCACTGGCAAAAGTCCTGCACTTCTGTAGCTGGGATTCAATACTGTGATCCAAAATGAGACCCAATGTATTTACCAGTTCCCCCCATTCTGGTGCAAGTAAAACAATTGAAAATTCCTGGTGGGGTAAAGGAGATTCAGGAAACTACAGACACTTTATTGCATCCTCTAATAATATGGCCAGGCCTGTTGGTTTTCAATAGTCCCTTTTGGCCTGTTCAGAAGCCTGATGAGTCATGGTGCTGACCCATCCCCCTTGCACAGTGCACAATGCAAAATTCATCATTATATTGATGATATTTTGATAATGGGACCTTCTAAAGAGCAAATGTGTGAACAGTCATCATTGCTCTGTACAAAGGACAACCTTTCGAGCTGGAGGTCATGGTTATGGGGGATATGGTGTCCTGGGGGTTGTGGCAGTGAGGTGATCATGCCAGACAGGAACCTGTAAGTTTCTGGTCCCATTCCCTGTAAGGGGACAGAGCAAATTATACACCTCTGGAAAAACAGCTTTTGATTGTGGTGTGGGATTTGCAGGACACCAAATAAGTTACAGGATGTGACCTAATGACTGTGCATGCTCCCATGCCCCATCCCCGTGGGTGACGGATGACACAGTCATGATCCATGTGGAGGTGGCCCAACCTGCAATTCGGTGGAAATGGAAAGACTATTTACAAGCCCAATTTTAGAGTGGAGGAGACAGGATAAGGGTGCCCTGCATGTAAGTACGTGCTGAGTACATGCATCTATCACCTGAGCTAGAAAAGTTCCCCCTCGATGGAGATGTCATCTGTCCAAGAGACACCTCCTTTTGAGATGTTCTTCTGAGCAGCAAGAGCAGGCAGGTCTGGATTTCTGATGGCAGTATCGTGTATTTCTGTTCAGGAGAGTGAGTGAGGTGCTCTGCAGTCCCTGCCATAGATACTATCTGTTTTGCATCAAGAATGGGACACTCAAGTCAGTGGGCCGAAATAAAGGCTTCAGCTGGTTGAGGGAGAGCATGCCACCGCTATACGGATAGCTGGGTAATGTACACAGGTCCACCAATGCCAACATGGGCCGCTGGGCAGTAAAGGCATGATAGGGAACTCTGGGGCAGCCCTTTGTGGGAAAGGATCTGAGCCACTGTGCAAATGAAAGTGTGTCTGTGTGACATGTTGATCAGAAGCAGGAGACCCTCAAAACACAGCAGCCGATCAGCTGGCAACTCCCTCAGAGCTAACACAAGTTTGGCAAGTGTATAAAAGATCAGGGCAGGGTGGCCCCGTCACACCTAAGGCTTAGGATCTGTCGTGAGGCCACCCCATGTTAGTACAACGCTAGCACAAGTCAGCACGTGCTGACTGCCCCATTTGTATGAAAATAAAAAAAAGATAACAAAATAACACCAGCATATATGGTAAACAACCCTTCGCAACCTGGTGAGTAGATTATTTAAGTCCATTGTCCCCTTCACAGGGACGAAAGTATATTTTGACTGCTGCAGAAAATTACAGAGGCCTTATGCATGCCTATCCTACCTCCCATGCCAACCAATCCTGAACCGTACAAGACTTAGAGCAATTCATATATACTTAGAATATACCAAAAGAAATACAGAGTGACCAAGGTACTCACTTTGCAGGACATGCAATATACGGATAGGCAAAGGACTTGAGGATCACCTGGGTCTTGCATTTACCACACCACCTGCAAGCTAGACTAATAGTGTTGGGATGCTTACTCCCTGTGAGAGAGTAACAAGCCAAACTCACCGTAGCAATCCCTGCTCAGATATCTGTAATGGAAGGGGTGACTGCTCTCCACATACATACTTGCCTCTGGAAAGGCAGAGTTCTAAGCATTTTTATTACTAAACAGAGAGTTGTAAGCTTGCACATAAAACCCAACTGCCCTTCACAGTGTGTGTGGCTGTTTACACCCTTCATACCCACTCAGATAGCCCCACTCTTACTGACCTCAAGATTGCATCAAACTCAGCAAATCCCCTCAATACAGTCTTTAACCAGTGTGGGCAGAGCAACTTCTCAAAAGGAAAAACTGCCTGGCACTGTCTTAGCAGGAGCCACTGCTCTAGTTCTTCCTGATGGTAATGCCAGACTTTCTACCTTCACCTCAACAGCTTATCCTGCTGGCATTTCTAAGTTGCTGCTGAAATGTTGCCTCTTGCTGACTGTGACAGATACTGTTGATCTCCAGGGCTATTTGCCTCACCATGTATTTATTGCTTCTACATAGAAGCAGAAGTTGTCATGTTTCCACTCAGGATAAAATATACTTGTGCTATTTATCAATTTAAATTATGGATCACCATCACATGTACACTGCGGACAGAAACCATCTCCCTGATTTCCAAAATCTTATACAGTCAAGATGATTGAGTTGTTCCTGATCCTTCAGAGGCCTTCCTTTGCTTCAGTTGCTAACAAAATATTAAGACAAGCATGGCATTTTAAGCAACACAGCAGAGACATAAATCTATTTTGTAGAGAAGAAAATTGGTGAAAATATCAGCAAAACCACCAAGGAAATGTGAGAAAAATAGTTTGTCTTTTCATTTTATCTGTCTATTTTATCTATTGTCTGTTTTATCTATTTATGATCTGTCATGGGTGTTCCTATATATAGTATCCCTGTTTCAAATCAAAACAAAACAAGAGCTGAAGGAAATATCTGCAGAGCATCAGATAACTTAGGTTAGATAGAGCCCAGTAATCTTAATTAAAAGTACCATTCAATATGCTATTCTTTTCCTCAATTCCCTGGTGATTTTATTTCTCTCCTCTTCTGGTTTTTAAGAAAGATTATATGAGAATCACATGCTCACAGTGTCAGAGAGAGGTCTATAACCAGTCCTTAACAAAAGGACAAAAATTGTTAAATATTTAAATTTAGGTATTATCTATAGTCAGATATATTTTTCTCTTTCAATTTCATAGCATTCTGAATAGCATAAAATATAAATATTCACAAAGAAAAACATACTAATAAAGAGAACAAAGACATGCTTTGTCTTTGGAACAGAAAAAAAAAGGAAAAAAAAGAAAAACCTTGTCCTAAAAACATAAATCAAAACCAAAGAGCAAGGAACACCAGAGTGAAGAAACAAGACAAGAACCTGGAAATTGTTTTAACAATTTATGACATCTAATCAAATCTTATTTATTTGTAATTTCAACTATTTGCTCTTTTTGTTGATTTAAAACTTCCTATACTTTTTGATAATAATAGCGTAACCAGTAACTAGTGGCATCATGTGTCTGTCTTTTTGTGCTTTGAAACATCATGATAAGCCAGGACAGCTCTTTGCTTTGACAGTAGGGAAATCCTTACCATCAGTTGGTCAGTGACTGGAAGTAGTCCCTTAAAATGTCTGCTTTTATTGATGAAAGCAGTGTTAATATGCAATAATATGATTAAATAGCCATAAGTTTGTTGTTTTAAAACTGAAGATCTCACTGATTTTATATTCAGTCAGTGAAGGAAACAGGAAATGTGAATTCTACACCTGGTTAATAACGAAAGAATGTAAAACCATAATGATCCACCAGTGACGTGGTAACACAAAACACAAGTAGACTAGCAACAAAGTAATGAATCACCATAAAGTATACGAGATAGGGTCAGAGACTTTGCTTATGTTCTAAAGCCAAACAGTAAGTCTTCTAGCAAAGGAATTAGGAGTAAGAGAATAAGTGTCTTTTTCCATCATTAGAGAAAACTAAACAGACAGAAGATTGCAAGGAGGTTGACTCTTTTTAGTTGAAGAAGAGGCTATACTTAGGAGAAATCTGAACACTTGTGACCAAGGAAAGCTTAAAGAGATAAGGAAACTGAAGCAGGGTAAAATATGGAACGAGATATCTTCTGGTTTCAATATACTTTTTTTTTAATATTGTTGAAATTGTGATAGGAACTTCTGCAACATCATTAAGTTTTATGATACAACTAACGAAAGTCAGATGGTCTGTAAAAAGCGATACCTATAAGTTTTTGCTGCTTGAAGGAGTTTGAGTCAATTTAAACAGAGAGACAAGGCTATGTCTCTATGGCTAAACAAGACAGAATCATAGACCACTTTCTAATGACTCATTGTAGTAAAGAAAAAATAACTTGGATTTTAAAACAGTCACAAGCAGTAGGTAATTGTGTGTCTGGGTGTGTAGGTGGATGACTTAAACTCCACTCCAACACAAGACTGCTACTTCCTAGCTACAGCTGATGTGAGCTGGTTGTAAATTTTGCTAATACCTCAGCTGTATAGAACTGACACATTCTGAACCCTCCAAATAATAAAGACCACAGATTTGGATGCTGATCATGTATTGTGCTTCTGTATGTGGACTGCTTAGATGGATAAAAACAGTCCTAGAATAAAAAGGTTCTAGAAACAGAGACATGGAGACAAATGTCAAGGGATGCCCAGGATGCTGGCTGGTGATGCCAACACAGTTTTGTTCACTTAGTTACACAGCACAAAACTGACACAACTTTCTGCCCAAGTTTCCTAGAACTCTGGAGTAATGAACTCTGATGATGAGAGAAGTTGAGACTACTGAGTGAATGTGGCTTTCGACAGGGAAAGGGTGAGGAAATTTGTGACTCCTTACTCATAACTTCAGAGCCTAACTGTCAGAGATTGTATTATTAGTAGTATGGAGTAAAGGTGGGAATTTCTCTGTTAGAGTAGATAAAAATAGTAGTATTTCTGTTTAATATAACAGTGTGATCTTTTGGTGCTTGATGGTTGATGCTTTCCCATGAATGCATTTTTTTGCGTAAATGTTATTGCATGTAAACAAAAAATAACAATAAAATTTTTAAAAATATCTATTAATCAGGATGAAATTCAGACATCTGATTCATAATGGAGAACACATTCACTGTCCTCTCTTACCAGATATTACATTTCTAGTCACTAATGAAATACCAGAGGTGCAATATGTTGTACTGAATGGCCTCAGACCTATTTAAATCCCAAACTTTAATTTGTCAGCGATATTCCACATTGAATTCACACTAATTTTCAAGAGCAGTATGAAACTTAAATTAAATGGAACAAACTTAGACATTTCTTTCCCTGGAAACACGCTAGTAGGAAATTATGTGCTTTGTATACGACCCCAAGCATGGCAGTTATATATTCTAAGATGCACTATGAAATTCATTTATATGAAAGGCACGTGAAGATTCATTTACCTTTGCATATTTTCTATCAATCTCATTGGTAAAATACTATTATTTATATGCCTTTGCTCTTTCATGTGTTTAAAAAATTATTGTAGCTGTTCTTTAATTTTTATAGTAGAAAGTTGAATATGCAGACAATTGCACAGAAAGCTTGAAATTCAAGTAAACACTGACAGTTAGGGAATGATTTGTATTTAATTTTTCATTTACCAAGTAGAAATGACATCTCAGCCTTTTTAGATGTAGCTGATATTGCTCTAATTAAAAAAAAAAAAAAAAGTCTTCTTAAAAATATGATTTTGCAGTCAGGGAATGCATTTCCTTGATTTTAGTCCTGTCATCATCATTTAAAAACTAAAGATAACCTTTTTCCATTTTCCCCAAAGATTACATAAGGTTTAAATGAAGCTGTCATGACAGAAATGTAAAATGTGAAGAATAGTCTAAGAGATTGCAAAAACTTTCACTTATGCTATGGCTCTGCCATCAGAGGCTATTTGTTCCAATTTTCCCACTAGCAGATGATGCACTGTATGTCACTGTGTGCAGAAAAAGAACAAAATTGATAGGGGAGCGTATGGGTCACGAAGAAGAAAAATATTACAAGACTTATCTAAAAAAGGAATTGTTCCAAATAAGCCCTTTAAATATAATAGTTCCCCTCCTTCCTTCCAAATTACCCTGCTCGCGCTCCCTGGGTTTAAATGAATAAAATCACAGCCAAGGGCCTGATTCGGTCAATGTTAGGCTACTGTAAACAGCTCACTCTCTCAAAGCCCACATTACACATCTGACCTGCACTTGAATAGGCGTTGTTGTGATGAGGCAGGGATCATATTGATGGGCTCCTATGGGGACCTTATTTCCAAGACCAACCATGTGTCACTAAAGAGGAATCCCATAAAGGTACAAATATAAATAATATATACCAATCTGTATTAAAACAACTTTTACTTGTTTGTTTTTTCCAATACATGGACAGGAAATTGAAGGTGTAGCAGTAGCAATTATATATGTGAAATGATGAATTGTGAAATGATTGGTTCAACCCAGCTTTAGAGGGTACTGTGTCTAAAGATAGTTCCCTAACCTTCATCTTTTTCTTGCCTGTGGATTTATCAAGGGTAAATTACATGATTACTTTACATGAATTGATATCTTTACTTGATTAGATTATTAATTTCAGATTGTGTTGCAGCTGACATTCCCATTCCCAAGTTTTCTGTGTAACAATTTATTAGCAAGTTATACTGCTAATGTTCTATGAATCCCATGAAAATAATTGATACTAATTATATGAGTTTTCTTTTTAACTTCTTTGATGGATATGATGCTTCTACTATTTCATTTACAAAAAAAGTATTAGTTACCTTTTTCTAAAGTATATCACAACTTCTCCTAACCATTGTATGTTATTTCTTTTGCTTTCTCAATGGCCATAGGCAAAACCAGTGTCAAAGTAAACGTAAAGTTTCAAAGGAATGGTTCAAAAATACCCTCTCTAAAAGATACATGTCTACATTTACTTTTATTACAATGCCACATTTGAAATTAGTCAGTTATGTGTGACAAATCAGCCACTGTACCAAACTCTTTGGTCCTTGTTTAGGTGTGACTCGGTGACTCGGTGAATGAATGCCAAATCTGTCTCCACTTAAATGGAATTTGACTATCAAGTTTCAAGAGATGAAGATATACCCAGAACATAAGTCAATAGAAACTATTTTGAGATAATAAATAACAACACTTTTGTGCCTTTCTTCTACATATGAGAAAAAAAAAATCTTAAGAAATGGGAAAGCCAATGCTTTCCAGGCCTATATCTGATATAGCTAATGCAAACCCAGATCTCACAGATTTCCTTAAATTTATACAAAAGAAAATGGTAACAAGAAAAATAAAATAACAGCATAACAAGTTTAAATATAATAATAGTTAATATATTATTATTGACAACGTGTCCCCTTGAAATGAGATGTGATGCCTATTCCTTCCTAATACTACTACTGTCATCTTGCCACAACATTTCCCGAACTGAGCAAGGGAAGACTGAATAACACTGCTATCCATCAGTACATTCATTTTGTAAGCACTAGAATACAATAAAATATCCTTAGAACTATGATTTATTCAACAGAGACTTTACTAAGGAAAGTACAAAAATTGCTATGAGTGAAAGGTTTTATAAAATGTTTTTTTCATTGAACACCAATCTCATTATCACTTCTGAAACTCAGACAAAAGTCTCCACCAAAAGGATATGCATTTCCATCAGAATGCTTCTTAAACTCAGTGAAAAGAAATATATGTGGCTAGATTTCCCTTGTGGGGGAAAAAAAAAAAAAAAAAAACCTCAAGTCCTCAAAATTTTCCTTACTTTTAAAAGGGGAGTTCGGGGATAGTGGCAGAGGTTGGCACCCTTTCCCAGCCTGTAAAGGATATTGCATTATATAGACTCCATGAAGATTAACTTGTACCAAATCTAAAAACAATCATGATTGGTATGTCTAGTATTAACAGTGAGAATCGCCTGCTCGAAGCAGTTTGACTGACATATTTATTTCCTATAATAATTATCACCTTATAAAAAATTACAAGCAACTAAAGCAGAAGCTCTAAGAAACTTTTGTTGAAATTACAGTTGAGACATCTAGGGGGGAAAAAAAATATCCTCTCCAACACATATGATTGCCAAATACCAACAAATCTTTAACATTTCATTAATATCCGGGTAGTTTTTTTATGCAAAATCTTAAAGAAGGTTTTCATTATAGCTGATTGCAGTTGGAAAAGCAAAAAACTGCTGCACAACAGGCACATCAATCCTTTTTCCCCTAGTCTGTCTGTTTACTGTACTACTGTTAATTAAAATCTATCTTATTCAATCACATATTTGGTATCAACTTTGTTTGGATATGGCAGTGCAAAGCATGCCTGCTACTTTTGTTAAAGAGACTAAAAAGAGATTACTAAAACTGTAAGATTTTAGAAACTGAGTATGCATACCAGCTTCTTATAATGAAAAAAAAAAAAACCATGCACTCTAAATTAATCTTGATTTTCCTTCAGCTTATAAATTAAAATATAAACTAAAAATGTATAAATTATAAATTAAAAACTGGACATGTCAGTATTTGTAAAATTCAAGGTAACAGTAGGCATTACTTTATTGAGCTCTATATACCTAACCAGAAAAAATTATTTAGGTATTTCTAGTGTAAAGTGTGTGAACTCTAGGTGTGTACATGTGAGAGAGGCATACAAGTTCCTAACAGATAGATGCCTAAGGTGATATTTGAAGGAACAAACACAGCCACTCTCCAGAAGTGGCTTCCTTTCTTTTCTTTCTTCCTTCCCTCCTTTCTTGTAACTTGTCTCTTTCTCAATAGTCAATGTAGATTAACCATATGAATATTTAGCAGCAAAAGTTTAGGTGAGATTAATCACAAATGTGGAGAATAAAAGGGATTCAGTAACTTATGCATTTTTTATGTATTCACTTTTAGTGATTTTTCCATTTGTCATAAAGCTAGTTAGAGATGATATTTTTAAAGTACAAAAAATGATCTTTGCTTGTTTTCATTTTTATTCATCTGCAAGTCATAAAATCAAAGTGAAAGCTCAAATCTGATTAAAATACAATTCTGGTTGCAAAAGATACAGTTTGCAAATGTGAGGAAAAAAGGCAAAATTTTAGGAAGCATGATGGAATTTTGGTTGTGTTTCATTTCTTTCTACTTGCATGAAAGAAAGACAAGATGAATAATTTGGAACAGAATAGATAGGAGAGATGAGATGGAGCTAATTTAGAATTTCAGTAAAATTGTTCCTTTCTTTTCCTCATCCCACTTACAACAGGAAAGCAAACACATACTTAAAATAATTCTGCTGAGATCAATGGCGTTGTTTTGTGGAATAACTTGACCTTCAGAATCCATTTTTCCATTTCCTTAGACCTTTTTGAAATCACTCATACAGTACAACAGTTCTGGTATTTTGATGTTTTACATTTTCCTCTAGGTCACATTAAGTTATTAAGTGGTGAGGTTATTCAGTTATTAGATAGTTGGAGACAGGAACACTGGAAATCTGTTGCACCCCACCTCACAGTGCTGTATTGTAAAAAACCATCAGTTCAGGTGTTTTTATCTCTGTGATATTGATTAAATACTGGCAAGGCAGATATAGGAATTTTAATAAATTCCCTCTAAAGGTTTCTATTTTCATGTGATTTACTCAGTCTTTATTAAAAATCAAAGTTTTGAAATATAAAGTTTTCATCTTTGGTGTAGATGGAACACTTGTTTATGGATTACTGTGTACCACACATTAATCTGGTAAAGTATCTGGAGGCCATGCAGGATACCGCTATGACTTCTCCACTCACGTGCTGCCAGATGTCTATTTCTGTTCAGCTGAATTCCAGCCTGACTCTACTCCTTAGTGCTGCTGTGGAACCTAGCTAGCTGTTCTGCTAAACATCTGGTGGGATCTCAACTCATTTGCCCTGGGAGTAGTGTCCTGTGCTACTTGAGGCTCCCCTGTGACTCCTATGGCCTTCAGCTGTTTCTCTAGTAAGCCATGGGTCTCTTGAGGACCCTCCAGGTCTCTCTGCCACTTCCATGCAGATGTCTTGCCTACCACTAGAGCATCTTGAATGGTACTAGATGGCTATGTTTAAGAGGTAGCTAGACTGTAAGTGACTAAGAAGTTATATACAGGTGAAGTACCTAATTCCAGACTTGAAATTCCAGTAACTGCTGAGTAGCTGCCACTATTTCATCACAACCTCTTCCCATTTGAACCTACTGTTCTCTAGGTATTTAAAAAAACTCTGCTTATGTTTATTTAGGTCAGAGTTCAAATATTGCTGTCTAAACAGTCTCAGATATTTGACATTTCTCTTCCTCTGTAGGTAGCCCAACTAATATAACACAAGCTAATTATTTCTCCATTTAATCACTTACGGATGTGTAATTCCATTACTAACATATATTGACAAGGCCAGCAAAATTTGTTTGTTTTTAGATGCTTAATACCATATAATATATGCTATGATATTCTGCCTAGATGATTGCTTCCACTCCAGTAGGGCTCAGTCTCGTGCCATACCTTCCACATTTATGTAGTTTCTTGCATGTAAGTCCCGAAGAAGAACGTTTTTCAAGTATACTTGGGCCTAGTGTATCCTGTTGGCTAATGTCACATCATTTCATTCACAGTTACTGATGTTTTGCATTGCGTATTCCTGTAGTAATAGCAACCCTATTATGCAAGAAGTCAAGTGTAGAGGTTTCTAACAAAAGCTGTTTGCTAGAAATGAAATGGTGGAGTATATCAAAACCTTATCTACTCCTTGCCCTTTTTCTCACTTTAAATATCAGTTTTTATTGACTGAAGTCTATTAACTACTGATTATATTACATGATAAATAAGACTCTTTTAGTCTAGAATTTGGCAGATTGGATAGTACTAAAAAGTCAACTGTTCTGCTAACTTTTTATATCAGTTTTGCACAAAGGTTTGCACTTACATCTAGGCTGCAAGTACTGAAAGGGTAATTATTTAATATTTATTGTAAAGATATTTATTTACTTGGACTGTTTAAAAAAAAAAGTCGAGAGTCTTGAGTGTAAGATATTTTATAATATTCTAGTTTTCAGAATGTTTTAGTAATTCAGCTTTTCTCTAAAGTTGAGGAATTAAACTAATAACAGCAGGCAAAATCATGTTGAAAACTCTTACTAAAGGTCACAGGTCTTATTCACTCTCTCAGAAATAACAAGAATAAGCGCATTATATCCATCACGGCTAGGCTTCACAAACAAAGACATGAGAAGGGCTTTACCCACATTTGCTGCAGCAAGCGTGCTGATGGCTAAAAAGACTGATTCAGAAAAGACAAGTCCGATTGCAAAAGGCACAGCGGAAGGTCTCCTTAGGCAGTACTGGTGAGGCCCAGTTCTTGCTGCGTTGTCTTTGCTCGTTGAGACTGATTCCGCATGTGTTCTCAAAGGAAGCAGCAGCGTTATAGATGGTGCATCTCCATGTCCCCTGATTCGAGGCTAGAGTGGACCACTGATGGTAGTCAATATGGCCAAAGCTGAGGTATTGTTTCAGAGAGGTATTGTTTCCTTGTATCTCCTATTTGGGGCTCCTCTCTTGCAGCAGCTGGTGGAGAGTTCACCATAGAGCACAATCTTAGGGAGGCAGTGATCTTCCATTCTGGAGATGTGCCCTGCTCAGCGCAGCTGCGTTCTCAGCAGCATGGCCTCACTACTGGTGACCCCTGCCTGCCCAAGGACAGCCACATTAGTCATATAATCAGTCCAGTGGATGTTTAGGATTGTGCAGAGGCAGCACTGATGGAAGTGTTCGAGGAGTCGCAGGTGGTGGCGGTAGATTCAGACCCGTACAAAAGAGTAGGCAGTACAATGGCTCTATAGACACTAATCTCTATACTTCTTTTCGGGTGTTTATTGCACCAGACTCTTTTATGAAGTTTTCCAAAAGCTCTGTATGCCTTTGCTAACCTGTTGTATATCTCATTGTCAATCTTACTGTCCGAGGAAATGATGCTTCCTAGATAGTTGAACTTTTGGACTGACTTAAGCTCTGATTTGCCTATGGTGATGTGGGAATGATGGAAGTCTTCCTGAGGTGCAGGTTGGTAGAGAACTTCTGTCTCCTTCAAACTACCTTCCAGTCCAAAAAGCTCAGCAGCCTCTGCAAAGCAGGATGTTGAGTGCTGTGGTGCTGTTTCTGTATGAGCAATTAGGGCAGCATCGTCAGCAAAAAGCAGCTCCTGGACAAGGTGATTTAGGGTCTTAATGTGGGCCTTCAGACGCCTTAGGTTGAATAGGCTTGCATCCATACGATATCGGATGTAAATACCATTTTCTTCATTGGAGCATCATGCTGAAGAAGATTGTGAATAGAGTTGGTGCAAGAACACAACCTTGTTTCACACCATTGGTTATTGGGAAGGGCTCAGAGAGTGCATCGCCATATCTAACTTGGCCACGCTGATCCTCATGTAACGGGATAATCATTCTGAGGAACTTGGGGGTACATCCTAATCATTCCAAGATCTGCCACAGGCCTTTCCTGCTCACAGTGTCAAAAGGTTTGGTGAGGTCCACAACAGTTATACAGAGTCCCCTGTTCTGTTCCCTGCACTTCTCTTGCAGTTGTCTGAGAAAAAATGCCATGTCTATGGTACTCCTATTGGCTCTGAAACCACATTGGCCTTCAGATAAGAGTTCTTCTGAGATAGCGATTATTAATCTGTTCAAAAGTATTCTTGCGAGGATTTTTCCAGCATTTGAGAGCAGTTATACCTTGATAGTTTGAGCAGTCTGACTTTTTTCCTTTCTTCTTGTACAGGGTGATGATGACTTCAGGTGGGATTCCATCAACCCCGCTTGCCTTGCCACTTTTCACCTGTTGTACGGCCTTAAGAGTCTCTCCCATAGTAGGAGCTATATCCAATTCGTTTTTCTGTAACCACAGCGACTCCCCAGGCAGGCCGTGTGTCGCATCCACGCTGCTCGTCCACTACTGCTCTCCACCCGGCACGTCGTCCCTGTAGGCCTCCCGCTGCATAGGATCACTGGGAGATGGGAGGTGCCACTCACCCGGATCCCCGGAGCCTGTGACCACCGAGGGGGAAAAGGCGGCGATGACGACAGCACCCTGGCTTCCGGTCCCTTCCCTCTCCAATGTCAGGAAGAATGCAGCCCGTCTGGACCGTCCAATAAACACTCGAC
Organism: Crypturellus undulatus; assembly: GCA_013389825.1. Classification (NCBI taxonomy): domain Eukaryota; kingdom Metazoa; phylum Chordata; class Aves; order Tinamiformes; family Tinamidae; genus Crypturellus; species Crypturellus undulatus. Next base: position 233,515 of record VWPW01013399.1, read on the forward strand.
ATGAGTTAGGGTGGGCGGCCAACTTTATTTTTTCACAACATAAACTTATATAACTTCAGGTAGGGGAGGACATAAACATAATTGGAAGGATGCTAACTACAGGGGCTCCCTGATTGGCTAAACCCAGTTGGTAGGCGGTCCTGGGACCGAGGCAGATTGCTCCGGCCCTCACTCTCTGGGTTCTGGAGTGTTCTGATTGCATGTTATGAGTTGCTCAGTCAGGCCACTAGGCCACTAGGCCTGACTGAGCATGCTCCGCCCATGAGTTCACTCCGGGGTCAGGGGTACCCCCCCTGTACATACAGCATATGATGTTATGTATGCTAGGACCCCAAATCGCACCCTCCTACATCTCCCCCCTTTTTTCTTAGAAGAGGGGTAAGGGTAACTATAATATTCCAATAAGATATTAACAACCGCACTTACAACAGCAACTGTAGCCAGTCAACCTCGCGCACGTTGCGCAATAGTAATAAAGTATTAACAATGCAACATCTTTCTGACATTTCATCAGAAGGCATGTTTCTTAGTTACAAACACTGGTAACTTCACAAAATGAAACCACATTTTCAAATAACTGAACTTGGACTGGTGAGCTCATAGTATGGGCTGCGAGTTCACAGCACCGGGAGACCCAAGTTTGATACAGCCTTTGAACCCACCTGGCATGCGCAGCCCACATCTAATAGAACTACTAACAATACAAACAATAATTGTCCTATCTGTTTGATCCCATCCTTAATCCAACCAGAGAGACCGAGGCTGCTGAGTCAGCCATCTAGGCCCCTCTGGTTTATTTTCAAGTCCTGAAAAGCATCTCTCAGCTGTGATAATCGGCTGTGAATCAAGGCGCTGTGATCACTTAAGTTAAAGCAGCACATACCATCAAAATCCTCACAGCCGTGGCCGTGAGCCAATAGGAGGAAGTCTATGGCTGCTCGATTTTGTAATACGGCCTGCCTTGTGCCTTGCTGGTCTGTGAGGAGGTCAGAGATCATATTGGAGGTTAAATTGAGCTCCTTCCGAGCCCAGCACACCAGAGCCTGGAGGTTAGCATGCGTCCCCATCAAGGATACCCATGGGAGCAGAAGGCTCATAAAGCCATTTTTAACTTTTCCATACATGTTGACCTGTGTCTCACAATCTGGACTTAGTGCTACTAGGTCTCTTTTATGCCTTGGTTTTGTATTGGTGCAGTTTTTTACATCTTCCATCGTGGGAGCAAACAAGGCCAATTTCCTGAAATAACACGGGCCCTTCATGATGTTAGCGGGGATTCCCTGCCAGGCTTTGTCCCCACATATGAGAAATTAGCCGGGTGGCAAAGCCTTGGCAGTGTTGTTGTTCCACAGTTGAAACCTGTGTTCAGGTGAATTCTCCCAGTACTTGGAGCCAACGGCCCCCTGACAGTAGGTGTTATTGATGGAGCTTAATTTGTCATAGGGGTATTTTTCAGGGTCACTGGTTATGTCGACCCAACCCTCTGTCACAAGAGACCGTGTCAAGGATTCAACCTCATACTGGAACTCCAAAGGAGCTGCAAAGTAAATGCAGCTCCCCTCGCCAGGTAAAGAGCCCCGCAGGTTTAGCTGCTGAGGCGGAGCGGACGTCGTGACATTCAGGGTCTGAATGGTCATTGCTGTGGCGATTGCTCAAGTTGTGGAGGTGATCACTCGAGCACTCGGCCCGGCGACCGTGAGCAGGCTCTAGACTTGGCATGTATAACTCACACACGGCTTCGACTGTTCTGATATTAAAGGGGGTATCGACCCATTTGCTCCATTCCTCACTATTCCAAAACGGGACGCCAATGAGGCAGATCCTAAATGGGTCTGCAGCGCTCTGCATCCCCAGGCAAAATGAGGTTTGATTCACAGACTGAGCCCACTGCAGCCACATATTAGGGGAATTGTTAACCTCTAGTATCTTAGAGGTGCCGGGACGGAGTAAGATCAAGCAGTATAGGGCCCAAACAACAAAGGCAGGCCCACAAAAGCCCGATCCTTGCTGTCCGTGGCTGATTCCTGGACCATTGGTGCAGAGGTGCTGCTTTTTGCGTGTACTGGCCTGGTCCATCTCCCTGGTACCCATATCGGCCCTGACGGGGTCAAAACACATACATGACTCCTTCCGAAGAAAATCACCTCTGCTGGTCCCTGCCACTGCCCTGTTCATGGGTCCCTATACTTGACCTTAACCAACTTGTTAGCTCAGATCTCCTTGATTCCTTACCCGTGAATAAATGCAGGTGGTTCGGTACCCTCGCCAAAAAAGCAAAGGTGATTGATCACAAAGAGGGCCTTTCTCAGCCTTTCATGTAAGTCGGTGATGCCACTGAATTTGGTTAAATAATCTTTAAGAGTCCGGTGGGCTCTTTCGACAATGGCCTGTCCAGTGGGGGAATAGGGTATGCCAGTAACATGCCTAATCCCCCACTGGAGAAACCACTTTGACTAGTATATGCCGGAGCATTGTCCATTTTGACTTCTACTGGGAACCGCCACACGCCACATGACTGCCACACTCTGGGTTAAATGTCTCTTTACGTGGAGAGCCTTCTCTCCCGGCTGGGCTGTGGCCCAGACAAATTTGGAATATGTATCAACGGTAACGTGGAGATATTTTAGTCTGCCAAATGGATGGTAATGAGTCACATCCATTTGCCAGACTTGGCAGGATTTTAAGCCACGTGGGTTAACCCCCATGCCCAGACCAGGTCCTTGCCCACTGCATTGCAGGCAAGATCTAACAATACCTTGAGTTGTCAACCTGAACTGCCTTCCCAGCCCCTTAGCGTTCTGGTGGAACTGCTGGTGGGCAGTTCTGGTCGCTTCAAATTGGCTCATGGGGTAACCCCTTTTCAGCCCCAAAGAGACCAGTGCATCTGCTTTCGCATTACCTGCGCCAAGCCCCTGCTCCAACTGGTGACTCCTTATGTGAATTATTCAGTAGGGGTGGGAGTGGCCTGTTGCAGATGCTAAAACAGCTGCATCAGGCGCACCCTATCTGTCATCCGGATGGCAGCGTCCTCTATTCGCTCTACCAGCCCTACTACATACGAGGAATCAGTGACAATGTTCAGTCTGCTGGACATCCAGTTTGTGAATGCCCAGCAGACTGCCATTAGCTCGAGGGTCTGAAGGGAATCCCCTTCAGATCCCTCGAGAAGCTTTTGGTGTCAATGCCCATTCTGCGGCCAAACCACGGCGGCTTTCTCGGTGGACTTTCCCGCATCCATAAATACAGTGATAGCCTCTGCCAATGGCTTTTCCGACCTCAAAGGGATCCCCTCCCATTTTTGTGACTTAATAAAATTGCCAAGCTTCCCTGATGGAAACTTGGTGGTCAGGGTCCCCGACCAATTCAATATGCTGCTCTGCAGCGGTACTGAGTTGGCCAATGCCCATTCCAATTCGGCGGGGGTCATTGGCAGATGGATGCTCTCGGGCTCTTTGCCGGTTATAGCTGTCGTGTGCAATCAGTCTCTCTTAATCAAATCTGCTATGGCCTTGAGTGTAGGGGCGATAATCCTTTTAGGGTTGATACCGCCGAATACCCACTCAATTAAATGAATTTTGTCCTCTTGCCTTCCCTCTCGCCCTTCCCGCCACTGGGCGATAACTGCATTAACATGCGGGTCGGCAAGGAGGATGAACACAGAGAAAGGCACGTGCTCCATAGCTCGATGCGTCCACGAGCTACTGATCTTATCGGTGATTATTTGAAGGGTCTGCAGCTGCTCCAGCGAAACCGACTCCAGCTGAGCAGGGTCTTTTCCGTTTAACAGGGGTAACAGCGGAGCACGATCCTCGTTCCGAAGGCTGACAACAGGCCTTACTCACTGCAAATCCCCCAATAATCGCTGAGCATCATGCAGTGTCACCAATTTAGCCAAAATAGTTAATTTTTGGGGTCGAATTATAGAATCAGAGATGAGCCACCCAAGATATTTCCAGGGTTGACTCATCTGGATTTTTTCCTGCACAATTTGGAGGCTGAATCGGTTCAGGGTATTGACTATACGCCGAATCTGAGCAGACTCAAAGAGCTGCTTTTGACAAAATAGAATATCGTCCATATAATGAGAAACTTTACACTCTGACCACGCCAGTCTGATAGGAGCCAAGGCGACGGCAAAGTATAACTGGCAAAGCATGGGACTGTTCTTCATCTCCTGGGGCAAGATTGCGCAGGTTCTGCCCGATTTACGGTAGGCAATGCAAATGCAAATCTCTGGGTATCGTCCGGGTGCAATTTAATGTTGAAGAAACAATCCTTCAAATCTATTACTAATAGAGGCCAATTCTCCGGAAACAAAGCCGGATTAGGCATCCCAGGTTGTACGGCACCCATAGCTTGCATCTGATCATTAACTCTCCGCAAATCGTGGATCAGACACCACTTGCCTGATTTCTTGGGCAGGACAAAAATAGGGGTGTTCCAGGGGCTAATTGAATGTTTTAAATGGCCCAGCTCCACCTGTTCCCACACCAAACGACGCGCTGCAAGGAGCCACTCCTCTGTCACCGGCCATTGGTCCACCCAGACCGGCTTGTCCGTTAACCAGATGAGACGTCGGGGTGGAGGTGGTTCTCCAATGGCCGCTGAGAGAAAACCAGCGTCTCTGTGGACATCATAATACCCATCTGGGCCATCTTAGCCTCTCTTCATATGAGAGATATTCATTGGCTTGTGTAATAATTGAATTTTACATATATAAATATATATAAGTTCTATTTTTATTAGAAAGAAAATCCAAAACTTTTTGCCCTTTATCAGGTATCCAAATGCCTACAAGTTATCCATATCTTGTGCATCTGAGTAATAATAATCACAACCTCGAGCTCCACTACTAGTGTTAGGACACTAGTAGTTCAGAATTCGTGCCTAGTATAGACTGTAAATGAAGTCAAGCCTCCTCATGGCCTTTTGGGTTTAATGCATGTCATTATAAGGCTAATTCCTCCAAATTTGTTGTCCCAGAAAGTGATATTTATCCTACTTTTCTACTGTAACAGAGTCTCAGAAGTATTAAAGAGACAAAAATGCACTAAGTTTTAGAGCACATGCATTATTGTTTAATATATGTGGAATCTCAAGAAGCTTTTGAAATCCTAGGCTGCAGAACATCTGAAGAGGAAAGTAGAAACATACTGTTGTTTCATGTACAACTGTATTATCGCAGAGTTTTGAGACCTACTACTTTTTGTACAAATGTGATCTTTTTTTTTTCATTGCAATATCAATTCAAGCAGTGCTCTTTTGTTCAGTGTAATAATAGTAAAAGTCCTGTATTAACACCAGACATTTTTATGAGGGCAAGCAGACAACCGATAAAATAGGCTGCTTGAGATGAATGATGCCTGGAAAGGACCATCACTGAAAGTGCCAATAGGCCAAACAATTTTGAAGTAAAGGAAAATAAGAAAAAAAAAAGAGCAAAATGAAAAAAAGCAGAGAGAAGATATTGCTTTGAAAATGGTCAATAAAACTAGCTTCTGGCCACTGGGGAGACTAAAGGTAAATGGAGGCAGATAAGGGCATTCCTCGGTTCTTTTCCTGATAACATTAGAGAAGGTGATTGCTGTATATTTCCACATAAATAAATAAATAAATAAATAAATAAATAAAGTGTTGCTGGCAGCAGCCAGATTAAGTTTGATATGTTGAGCCATTTTAAAGGAGACTGTCATTGATATTTCCATCTTGATCTTCTGCTTTACAGGGTTGAAATAACATTTGTGAAAGTATTAAAAAATCTGTCAGGCTGTTCCAGACCAAAAAGTTTAGATTAACTGTCACTATGTAAATGCTCTTCTTCCCATAGATTTGTTAAACTTCTCTATTCTCTAATTCTACATCTGCCACTCACCATTATTTCATACACTAAATCAAGAAAAGAACATGAGTGCTATCATGTAGTCATATGGCACCCTTTGAAATGCTAACATATATGCATCATATCTGGGATGGGTTGACATGACACATGAATTATGAGAGAATTGAGCTCTATGACAATAGCAGTTATTTGTCACCAGTAACTTACTCAGTTACTACCAAAAGTCTTCTTCAAGATGATATTTCCAGTCTGTGCAAACAGTGAATCTGATAGGACTCAGAAAGTTTTAGTAATTCAGCATGCAGGTGCAAAATCTTAGCATTCTGTAGTAAACGACCAGCAAAGAAACATCTTCCATGTTCATAACTATGTTAAGGAAGAAAGGAAGAAAAATAAGGAAGAAAAGGAAGAAAAAAATAATCCTCCAAACCATCAACTGACCATCTATTGTTTCACCCTGATGTATATCATTTTTAACTGACAATAGATTTATTTTTATATCTAAATATTTTATGGCATTTAGATAATGCTATCACTCACCTTGATAATCAGATGCAGTCTATTCTGCACCAGCAACTAATGTCATCAATATATCTCCTTTCTAAAGTACTAGGTTTCCCAGGAAAGAATTGGAGTAAGGTCTGAAGGTTGAATTTGACTGAAAAATATGTTTTAGAATGACAAAAAAAAAAAAAACAAATGAAACAAAAAGTCAGAATATCTTTCCAAAATGTTTCTAACTATTATAAATGTGTCAATGATGCTAATATCATTCTGGAACTTCTATATCAAAACAGAAACTATGTGTTGTACTCTAAGATAGGACCAGTCTCAAAGCTACTTCCTAGCCCCCATTCAGTAATATCTTTAGAATCATAGAATTGTTAAGGTTGGAAAGGACCTCTAGAGATCATCTAGTCCAACCCCCCTGTTCCGGCAGGGACACTCAGACTGCATGGCACAGGGCACGTTTGGATGATCTCCAGAGAAGGAGACTCCACAACCATTCTGGGCAGCCTGTTCCAGTGCTCTGTCCCCCTCACTTTAAAAAAAAAAATTCCTTAAGTTCCTGTGGACCTTTTGGTGTTTCATTTTGTGGCCATTACCTCTAGTTCTGTTGGTGGTCACCACTGGAAAGATCTTTAACACACTAGTTTGGATTAATCATCTTTTATCTCTGTACAAAGAGAGTTTGCTATCTATTGTTGGGATCCAACACATGTAACTTTCCGAGCCTGAAAACAAAATAAGATGCAGAGTATGTTTGTACTCCTCCTCAAAGCCAATATTGCAGAAAAAAAGGGAACTCAAAAAAGAAGAGTAATAGAAAGAAAGCATTCAGTAACACAGAAAGCATGCATGGCACTTGGTACTTTATATGGCACAGATACCACTTCAAAGTACGGTGGAGTATCTCTGATTCAAGAACCTTGTATATGCTTTAGAAATATGTTAGAATATGATTTTTAGTACAGAGATGCTTTAAGGCTCACTCAGACCCTAAGGAACTGCAGTAGATCTGGAGCAGTTTTGGGGCAAGGATTCTGGATTCATCTTCGTTCAGTCCCCTTTGAGAACCAAACTAATGCACAAAAGTGCCATTTGAAACTACCCTATTACTCTAAACAAAATTGCTGTCAAAGATGCAGTACTTAATCTCCTAAGGTCATCAGAGCCATAGGAGTCGTTACATGCAGATATCTTTCTGCCAGTATCTCACTGAATATATTTGAGCACTACAGGGTCTGCTGCAAAATATAAAGGGTCTGCTGTCTGACATAAGAATAGTAACATAAGCCAATTTTTCATATTCTTTCCATTTTTATTTCATTTTTATTAACACAAACCCCACACGACACTAAACAGAAATTACTGTGACACCGTACCTCTGAATAGATACACAGATATTCTTTATGAACCTTAAAAAAATAAGCAAAACATTCAGGAAAAAAAAAGGTTTTAATAATATCATTATTCAATATTACATATATATTATATCTAGCTATATTATATACTATACTATATATAATGCAGTATATACTTTCTCTATATCTACACCATGTATAGATATAAACACAGTCAAGATCTGCATGATTCTAAACTCTCAGTAAAAAGTAAATATTTAAAAAATCTCTTGTTTTTAACACCTCAAAACTGTTCCTAGCAGCAACATAAAATCGTTCTTGGATATTTGCTATTATGCTGACTCTTTATGGAACAATATGTGATTTACTAAATGCTTCTAGTGCTTAACATATTAGGACAAATAAACATGTGCTGTAGAATACAATGTTTGCTAAAAAAGTCTTCAGCATCATGAAAAAGAAATTGCAGAAGGAAAATATAAAATATTCAGGAGAATAAATGTTCTGGATTAGTCATTACATGGCTTAGATCTGCAGTGCTTTGCCTAAGTTTAAAGACTCAGAGGTGAAAAGAAAATAATTCAGCTAAAATAAAACAATTTTTATACGAAAGGGTAAACATGAACTAGATCTTCAGAAAGTTATTAAAAAGAGTTCCTTATGTAAACAAAAAGAGTTTTGCTTCTTTTCGTTTGTTTTTTGCTTATTTGAAATATGAAAGAGCAACAGAAAAAGTCCACTTCAATGACTTCAATGCTATAAAGTACTTTAAACTTGTAACTTGTGTATGTTCAAAAACATCATGCAGTGAAGTAAAAGAAACTGCAGTTGAAACTAGTTTTAGGAATTTGAGTTTTGTTTCTTAAAATTAATCCTATATAAAACAATTTCAAAATATGAAATTGCCTTTACAAATTAAATCAGTTTCATCCTTCACTGAAGTTTCTAAAAATTATCTTAAAATGTCTGCCAAATATCTCCTTTATTAAATATTAAACTTCTTGGACACATCTTAGAAATCTTTCATAAACTTTCATAATACAGTTTCCTAATACAATTTGATCAAAGACCTGTACATATTTACTAAGTAGACCCATGGCTGTCTGCCATTTGAATTTTCAATGAAATATTGGTTTCACCAAACAGAAGGTCTCCTAATGATTTTGACCAGCTAGAGAAAAGTATTTAGAATGGTTAAGATACCTAGATTTAAGCAAGTCTTCTAGACTCTGTATTCTAGGAAAAGACACAGGCATATAAGAACAATGAATATGGTCTATTTTAGGTGCTTAATTTAGGACGAGATGAATAATATGCATTAAGTAGCTATTTCTTTACATTTATTGTTAAAAGATTGTAGATAACTAGTCCAAACACAGGCAACTTGGCACAGAATCACAGAATGGCTGGGGTTGGAAGGAACCTCTAGAGGTCTAATCCAACCCCCCTGCTTCAGCAGGGACACCCAGAGCACGCGGCACAGGGTGGCATCCAGATGGGTTTGGAAGATCTCCAGAGGGGACTCCACAGCCTCTCTGGGCAGCCTGTTCCAGAGCTCTGGCACCCTCACAGGAAAGAAGTTCTTCCTCACATGGAGATGGAACTTCCAGTGTTTTAATTTATACCTATTACCCCTTGTCCTATCACTGGCCACCACGGAGAAGAGTTTTGCCCCAAAAGAAGAGTTTGTCTGACCTTAGATGAGATGAAATTCAGTCATGTTGTTTATTTGTCCAGACAGAACCAAATAAAGATATTCTATATCTGCTCTGAGTTTTAAGTGTTCCCAGAAAAGTTATGAGCTTTTGTGAAGCAAGTATTTCAGGTCCTGCTTTGAGTAAAGGATTTTATGCTATGAATAAGAGTGACGAGAAAAACTACAGTTTCAGTCTATACCTGATTGAGCAGATACTGATTGAGCAGGCTGATATAAGTTAGGCCTGTTTCTATCAGAAGCCCTGCATCCCCATGACCATAAATTTCAAAAAGTTATTTTTGAGGAAAATGAAAATACAAGCAACATTGAATTTATTCCTCTTTTATTACATCTCCCTTTTTAGATAAAAAATATAATAAATGAAAATTTGCTATCTCAGATGGAAAAATTGGGATGTTCTCTGACATAGATTTTTGTCTTTATCATATATGATGTGGGATTCACTTACCTTTATATATGCCAAAATTATTTATCTTAATCTTAGTTTTTCAGCCTGGATTTAATTAACAAATTAACACCTCTAGAGAGTGATTCATTTGATCTTTCTTAGGTGTCTATCCTAAAAGAAAAATCTCCACCTGATGATAATTATTTTTCTAAAGTGCCTATGAAGAAATTCCAAAATGACTTTTTTGGACTTAATACTTAACTTCTTCTAAACATCAGAAACTGTGTGGAATAAATATCACTCTGTGTGATCTGAATACAAAAAGACTTTGACATGAAACAACCTAAGTATCAAATATATTATGTATGTATCATACATATTTATATATAATGTGCAATTATCTGGGAAGATAAAGAGGTGTTTCTCTCATGACTAATCATGCTAAAATATAACTAACTAAACTCTTTTGCAGTCTTCCTGGCTTTAAACACTTGTATGTGCAATGACATGAAGTTGAGTTTCCAAAAGAATAAAACCTCTGCAGTGCACACAGTGGTTTTAAAATATGTTTTTCCTAGCTGTGATTACTTACATTTTCCCAGCTCAGCTCCCATTTTTCCAAGGAAGAAAATGGCATCTGGAAACAGACTCCACAGAACAGACTGTGTGGGAGTGCTAACAGATATATATGCTTGTCTACATATGTGACTCCAAAGTTCAACTCTAACATATGTCTGGCTACCCATATCCAACCAGGCAGAGGAAAAATGGCACATAAATATTGTTAAAAGAAAAGACCTAGGTAAATCACAGTCATAGCCCTTGTACATTCTTTTATATGTAGATATTTAGTGTTTCCAATATTTTATCATTTTTGTAATTAATAAAGTGAGGATGAAGCATGACAAGGTTTAAGCCTGCCTTTCTAACTATTAACATTGTTCTCTACAGTATATCTACATTTCAAACAAAAATGGTGACCTTCCTATACTTTTCACAATTAAGATGAAAAACTGTATGCACTGATCTCAGAACATATGAGAAGTGCCTTGTCCTCAAATCACTTTCATGTTCTTTTCACAATTCAAAATTTAAAAATTCTTTCTGAGGAAAGGTTTTTCTAAAACCCAGTAACATACTGCATAATGTCACACTATAACCATCTTACTAATGAATTCACTTGGAAGATATGTTTCAAATAGCACATGAACTAGAGCAGTTGAAAATAGAGAACTTAGCATACAACATGGTTTCCAAACAGGCAAGGAAAATGATACATTAGGTATAAAATTAAAACAGCCTGTGACTGACTATTGATGGTGGCTATTACTTACTGCACACTTACAAATATTGTGTATCATCTCATGCATTTTGTGGTAGGCAATATTACTTAAGTACCTATCTCTAGTATAGCTACTCAGGATTCCCATGTGACTGACATTAATTCAGTTTCTACTGTTGTTCAGAGTTGGTATTTCAGTTAAAATCTAAGGATGCTGACTTTAAAGGAAAAAAATACAAACCAAATTATTGGTGCCCTAAAAGTATTTTATTACCCTCTTACTTCTCCCTTCTATGTTAGCTTCCTACTTCCCTTCTTCCTTCTTTTCCTCTTGTTCTTCCTTTTTCTTCTTTTCTTTTCCCTCTCTCTCTCTTTCTTTCCTTCCTTACTTCCATGACAAGTCATTAACATCAATGCTCCTGATTACTCTTTGAGATATCTTAAGGGTTTGAAGGATCTGACCAAACTGTGCATTTATTCCTCTGTCTCATGCAGTTGAACAGGTAAGTTTGCATATTTTCAGTGGACTCCTCACTAATCTCCAACATCATCTTAGCAGGAAGAAAAACACCCATGAAAGATGCAATTCACTGTTGGAAAGCAAATCAGCATTCATGTACACTCTCGCTGTTATAAATTCACATAACTGATATTCATTTAAAAAGAGAGTGAAAGAGTAATATTTTCTGGTGTTTCTAAACAAAAACAGAGTAAAATAGCTGATTGGAGATTTTAGTGACTGTGGAATTTACAGGCACTAAATATTTCACATTTTTATGGTTTACAGCTGTGTTTAAATAAATCTATCTAATTATATTGAAGTCTGCTTTATAATCATAGGCTAATCCCATCTGAATGCCTAGAAAGTGGTAACAATGAGCTCCACTGGGCTATAAAGATTAACAAATGGAGAAGGTTTTGCATTTATCCTAAGTTTTCTTTCTTTCATTTTTTCCCCCTCCTAAATGTGTTTGGCTTTCTGCTTCTAAAGAATCATGTATATGACCTTAAATGAAAAGTAGGAAAGACAGATAAGTCAATTCTTGACACTTTTCCACAAAGACCAGACCATCTGGACACTTTGTATTTGTAACAGGTGCTTCTGGGACTTAGAGCCTAATTCTGGCCCCGATTCTGTTCTGTATGGGTGACTCTGTCGCTGTGTGCAATTGTGCATTGCATTAATTGAAGGGACTCAGAAAGGCCAAGTACAGTAATTAGTCAGTTGGTCATGCAGAAAAGAGACCAGTGGCTTAGTGCCACTGAATGCTGCATGCACAGATGTACAGTACCATCAACTTTTGCTCTCGGCGGTACTCTGCTAATTCTTGGCAGGTAGAGCCAAGATCTGTCTTAGTCCAGGTTTCCAGTCTCCTGGAAGCAACAACATAAATTTATGTCCCACCGGGGACAGAAAATGGTGAGTTCGATTGACCTAAAAAAAGAAGCCATATCAGCATTGTCATAGTACTAAAACTAGCAGATGGGCCAAATATGCTAGTTAGATTTTTAGATTCTAGTATGAGGCTTTAGAATTATCTAACAGAAAGTGGCATATGTAATAGAAGCTATGAAATGTGTATGACTCCAATTTTAGAAGTTTACTTTTTTGAAAAGTTAGGTAACATTAAAAATTATATAACATTACTTAAAACATTGATAATATACGTACCTGTAGACCTATGTACCTGTTCTTTGTCTGACTTATATCAGAGACTTGAATTCTCTTTTTTTTTTTTTTTTTTTTGAGGCAGTGGGTGTTATTTGTAAACTGAAATGTTAGTTTGCTTTGGCCAGTATGTTCACAATTATATTTACATATCTTCTCCATCTGGAATCATGGAATCACAGAATGGTTAAGGTTGGAAGGGACCTCTATAGATCACCTAGTCCAACCCTCTGCTCCAGCAGGACACCTAGAGCATGTGGCACAGGGTGGCATCCAGGCGAGTTTGGAAGATCTTCAGAGAAGGAGACTCCACAGCCTCTCTGGGCAGCCTGTGCCAGGGCTCTGTCACCCTCACAGCAAAGAAGTTCTTCCTCATATGGAGATGGAGTCACCAACACCTTAAATTTCAATGAGTTGATGTACTCTCACTTTTGTCACCCTGGGGCTCAATAGAGGAAAAATTATTCATAGTAGTAAAATGAGGTACATGCAAGTTTGTATTTTTTTTAGTTACTGTTTACTTGGTCAATTTTAGAATCATTTTATATTTCACTTCTTAGGATAAACAGAAAGTATTAGGATCACAGAGCTATCATATATGAATATTTAAGCAAAACTTCATTTTATTTAAAATAAAGAATATTATTTCAATATAACCAACAATTTTACATTTTCTGATAAATGTAAAATTGTGCCTAATACTCTGACTATAATAATTACTATTCCATTAATGAGAAAATAATGTTGAGACTATCTAGCAGAGTAAATCATTATTGAGGTAACTTGCTGCATTGTTTTACTCCCATTTTGAACTGGCTTCATACAATTCTCCCATCTCCGGGGTCAGACTATCCTTTCCCTTCCTATGCAAGATCATGAAAAATCAGTAGTGAAGGAGCCAGGAGAAATCTTGAAGTGCAAATATTGCCTTATGTTTTGTCACTTCTTAACACTTTGTCAATTCTCACAACATACAGCTATTCTTTCTAATATTTATGTCCCTAAATTATGAGAGGAAATGGTTTACATGTCAAATGGGCAGTGTTACTTAAAACTTTACATTTACCATGAAAATACCTGCAATTGTTTATCATTTGGTACTTATTTATGTTAGTTATTTTTATATAATCACTGTGACTTTTTTAAGGGAACAGAAAATTGTTTGGACTATAATGTTCAGACCTATGTTATTGATAAGCATAGAAAAAGTTAGATTAAAATTATTCCTGAGGAATTAATAGTGTGAAAAAGAGCTGGGAAAGAGGCATGAACCCAAGATACTGATTGATATTGCAAGTTTCAGCATTACTCATCTGCTCTGCCTATTTAATTTGTGTGAGCATGCAGGGGAATCAAATATCCTGGAAAAAAAGGATTTAGAGGGCTGATCATGCTGCAGAATTTCAGTGGGAGTTGCATATATTCATCTCCTGGGAATACTGAGTATCATATGTGGCATATTTTAGTTTCCTTCTCAATTAACATAAAGAAGGGAGCTCAGAGACAGCACAAAGAGATGATGTGATGTGTACAGTGATTTAAACAAAACTGCCAAATCTCATTTTAAGCTCACTGGACTTGAAAGTGCCTCGTCTACCGCTTTTTTTAATATCCTGAGCACATAGTGTATGATTAAAAAAAAATTATCAGTTACTGCAATCAAATAACAAATATTGTGAAATGGCTTATACTTCAGTTGTAATGCAGTATTCCTCTGCCCCAAAAGTTCATAAGGGATGGACAAGATTCTGCTATAATCAGAGCATGGTTCTTAAGTAATTCACCCTACTATTTAAACAAAGCAAAAATGGTTTTCATGGAATAATAGGATTTTTTTGAGTCAGAAACAGGAAGGTTGTTTGGGGGGAAATAAAGATTGCAATTAGCCTGCTCTTCTTCTTTTATTCACAGTTTCCAAGTACTTGTTGCTATATTTACTTTCATTTTCACTCTTCTAAACACTAATCCTAGCCTAATTTTATAACATAAAACTATGTATTGTTGTGTATGCTGAATTTATGTAATTTAGGAATAATTGTAAATGAAGTTAACCCCAAATTTATACAGAAATAGCTGGGCATAAAAGCTCACCTTAAAAAGTTTATGAGAAAAAATATAGAGATACACGTATATATATTATATATGTATTTCAGTCATCGAAACCCATGGCCTGAGTCATTCTGCCAGCTGGACAGTGATGTTTTAGATCAACATTGTAAATGAAGGAAAATAAAAAACGGTTGAGATGTCTTGCCAGGGTAGGGACTAGCTAGGCTAGGGAGCAGTACTCTCCTAGATGCCTCGGTTTACTTCCCGATGCACCCACAGATGCTGATGCCCATGCCGCCCATTGTCACATCACTGACACTCTACATTCCGAAATGATGTCAACGTGGATAACCCTTCCTCATCGCTCTCCCGGGACATATCAGATGGCAGGCTGATCCAAGTGCAGCACATCAGTGAGTCCCGTATGATTTCCTTCATCTGTCCTAATTTTATTGATGGATACTCCAAAGACACAAAGTAGCTTCTTTGAGCATCTGAAGATTTGTTAATGGTACATATGTGCATAAGCATTTAATGTATAAATTATATCACCTCGTAGCTAATTCTTTATTCCTTCCTAAAGCCTGCGATATCTAACACATCTGATATTGTAATATTGTCTTACATATAGATATTAAGCTTTTAAAATCCTGCTTAGCCTTTACTTTTACTCTACCTGAAAACTCTCCTCTTCTATCAAAAGGGTAGGATGAGGCACAAATGAGAAAAATAAAATGTTGTTTGTACCTTTTCTTGGTTATAAAATTGGAGCATAAACAGAGAAAATTCACTATGCCTAACTCTGAATATAGATATTTTAAAACATTTATACGTTATTCAAATCTATTTCTCTGAAAGGAAAAAAGTAAGTTTAAATTCAAGCCCATTCCTGAATCAAAATAGTTATAATTAAACCGCATTAATAATAAATTCAGTCCTAAGTACACTGACAGTCCAGTAGATAAGCTGATTAAAAAATATATATATTAAGAAAAAGAAAAAAATAAAGTATAAGAAGATAAAATAAGAACTAAAGGTACATATCTCTATATCCAGAGTACAATATGGTTTCCTTCATGACAGAAAGTCCTGGAAGAGCTTTCTATATAGGATAGCCTGTCCAAATTTTATGATTTTCACAGGAAATGCACCTTTTCCTAGGATCATTATTTCACCTAGTAATTAAATCCCTCATCTAGGAGGAGTAATCAGGTATTTTACAGAAACAACGCACCCATAGTTCAGTAATATGTAGCATTAAAGTTCTGATTAAGCTTGTCCAGATAAAGCAGAGACTAAGTATAGATTTTATTTGGGCATTATGAGCTGCTGAAATTTAGCGAAATTGGCAGCCACAAAAAAAATGTTTTAAAGAGCTTGTGTTAATATTTGGAATTTGTCATGTAGACAAAAATAAAAAGACCAATTAATTTATTTTATATTTCTTACATTTAAGCAACCTCCACTGCAGCTGCATGCCCAGTGAATAAAATATGGTCTAATTCTCTGTCTGTATTGATATCCATATAAAGTAGAGAAAGGAAGAAAATAAAAATAGTGTGCATATGCAGCTGTAAAGCATTCCAATATCTGAGTGCAGTTATTACAGCTCTTTACAGATGTTGTATTTTAAAACTGAAAAAGTTCACAATTTGTGTATTTAAGATCCTAGCTTTTACTGACTAAAAGCAATGTTGTAGATCAGTTAATTGTGAACAGTGGTGTTTTTCAAACTAGAATCCATAATTTGCTCAGAGAGTATGATATGGAACTGGCTCCTTTAAATGTCATTTCACCTTCATTTTGTCAAACATAAGAATTGTTTTATCAAGAGTTTTGTTTCATAGCTAGTGCTACATTTTTATTCTGTGTTTTCTTCTGAGGAAGGGCTGATGGAGACTTCACCTCCGTTCTCCATTCAATGATAACTGAACAAAACAGGGGGCATCTGTTTTGCACCAGAGCAAACCATCTAAAGGGTGCATGCAAGTGACAAAATGATTGACTCAAAGGACGGGCACTTTTTAACCAGCAGCAGCAGTTTACCCCTGCTGCCCTCTTCTACCACCACCTCTCAAGGGACAGAATTTAACCAAACACTCAGGAAGGAGAATCAGACTCTACGAGAAGAGAATCAAATCCTTCGGCAAGAAAACAGAGCTTTCCGAGTGGAGAACAAAGCCTATCACCAGGAGAATCAAATTATCCGAGGAGAGAACAAAGCTCTTTGGGAAGAGAATAAAATCCTGCAAGAGAAGCATGCAGAGTCCTCAGAAGAATCAAAGCATCTGGAGAAACAGGAAAAGGCCCTCAGGCAACAGAATAAAGCCCTCAGAGAAGAGATTAAGGCTCTCAAAGGACAAGAAATAGCATTTGCAATGGAGGAAAAAGCTCTTCAGGAAGAGATCATAGCCTTATGGGAAGAAAACAAGGCCTTCCAGGAGCAGATCAAGGCTCTCCGAAAGGATAATAAAGCCATTCAGGAAGAAGAGAAAGCTCTTCGTGAAGAAAAAAATGCCCTCAGTGAGGAGAAATTTGCCCTCGAAGAGGAGAATAAGGCCCTCCAGGTGGAGAAAAAAGCTTTAGAAAGTGAGGGTAAAGCTCTCCAAGAAGAGAACAAAGTGCTCCATGAATGGAATAAGATGCTTCAAGAGGAGGAATAAAGCAAAGAAGAGAATCAGATGCCTAGGGAGACTTAACGGGCGGAGTACAGGCTTCACAATCAAGGGCAGAAGTTTTCACGTAAGCCAAATATTCTAGAGAACATCAGAACACCGATAAGAACTAATGGAGGAAAACAGGTACCAAGTAGTTTGACAGGCTTAATGCCAAAGCCCAAGAAGTCTGAATGTGCTGAAACAAGGGAGTTGGTATCTTTGATCCCTGCAGGCTAATAAACTACTGCTGGCAACATCTAACGCATAACTGCAGATGTCTACTTTGTTGAGAGTTTAAATATCACAGAAAATAAGTTTCTGAAGTGTTTCAAAATATTAGCTGAAGAGTTTTTTTCCATTATAGAACACTGAATGATATTCACAGGGAGAGAATTTTCATGTTATAAATTTTGAGGTTGTATATAGGTGAGGCTCTGTCAGACTCCCAAATTCTGTATGTGGTCTTCACTAGTAAAATACTGTGTTCTGGAAACAGGTTGTATGAAACACTTTCAGAAAATGATTATTAATAAGTGGACTCTAGCATCCTTTACTGCCAAGATTTTCCTGGAAAGACTAAGTTATAACATGAATTAACACAAATGACATGAAAAAACCCTCTTTTCCCATTCTGCTAAAAAAAGATCAGGAAGCAAGTTTGAGCACTCTCTTTCTCTTCCTGACCATCTGCACTGCTACTTTTCCGTGTTTCCATTCTGTACATCTCCAACAGATTATTTCTAAGGCGATATGTATGCACAGTTCCAGGTTGCCTTACTCCTTGTGTGACTGGTAGCTGTGCCACGGTTTGGCTTCTTTCATCTCATCCATTCCTATTAATATGATCACCTCCCTGAAAGTGCATGTGAGCACCTAAACCATCACCCAGGCAACAGGCGTTTTCCTACATCTGACCATCCTAATTGGTGATATCATCCAGTTCATAGTCTCCAGGAATTAATTACTGCCATTTCAAACAGTTCATCAAATTTTCCGTGGCATGGAGGCCCTGATCAAACCATATGTCCTTCTCCCTTTGACAGCATTTGCAATGTTGGTCATTACAAGATAACACTCAGAAGTAGCAGAACAACTCCATTAACCCCATGGCTGTCTGACAACAATTTCCAATTTCTAAACATTGTTGCCAGGTTTTTACAGGGTCCTGCCATGATTCCAGTATTTCACCTCAGTTCAGTGTCAGGATATGAGTTCCTTTCAGCAAGAAAAGTGCAGCAGCAACTACATCAAACTCTCCTTTGCTCCTGGCATGCCCCTGAAAGACATGCATGGCTTGCTCTCAGTAACTGTCACGCACATAAGACTTCACTCAAAGGCTTTCTTCACCTTACTTCACGTTTTTCCAATGTATTCTGTATTTCTTTGCTTGCACTCAACTGCCTCCCAGACAGATACTGAGATACAACTAACTTCTGGGCCAGCTCCCTCACAGTGAGTATTGACAACAAGAGGACATTTAAAACTGCCTTCACTGACTCTGGGGCTTTCTGTAGTGTAGCAACCTGCTGCCTACTATAGAAATGTACCTTAAAAGATTTTCTGTTTGAAGGAGGAAGAAGTTTCCTGTTTGACCAACATGATAAGCTGGTCAAAGAACTGAAGTACAAAAAATACTGATTTAGACTGTAGAAGTACAAAGACTAGAAAAGTCCTTTATTGGTGATTCTAAATCGCACAGAGCCGAGATATCATGGGAGAGCAAGGCTAAGCATAGCCAGCACATGAGACTAGCAAATGAGTTATTTCTTTTGTTCTTCTCCATATACATGTTTACTGAACTCTCATAGTGGCTGCCTTGAAGACCAGACACGCTTAGGAAAGTTCCGTTCTGCATTGTGCTAGAAGACATGTAGTCTGAAAATACTGATGCAACTCAGTAGACATATTTGTCTACAGTTGAAAAGGAGAAACATGAACAAAAGGAGAACATTTTTCTTGTATCGCCATTTTCCTACCGAGGACCCTAATGCAGACAGGGTGTAATGGTGTATTTCTGCTGCTCCTTGCTCATCCTTGTTCCCCTATGCTCTGGCATGGGTCACCTAAGGACCATGCTTTAGTCCCTTTGGAGTGACACTGCCCCAGTGTGTGTTCCATGGCCACAATCTTCTCAGGGGTGAACCCCCTTGGACATGAAGCCAGAGTCATGTCCCCAGCAATGTCCCCTGCCATATGTCCCCTCTTGCTTCTCTTCCTCCATTTTCTCCCCGCTTCTTCTCATGCCTCTGGCAGCTACTGCTGTTTCCTCAGCAGCATGACATGGAATGGGGCTGCCTGCCTGGCTCCATGGCTCCACTCCACCATGGCAGCCATGGGCTGCCCCCATCTACCTTCAGGCGTTTGGAACCGGCTGTGACCAGCCCAGGGCAGTTGGTGGCCACCTGGATACCACTGATGGCAGTTGTGGCAGAGCTCCTTCACCTGAGGAGCGCTCATAGATATGACCCGGGAGCATGGGGGAGCATGAAATCTTAGAGATACTGTGGGATTGTGTGCAGTAAAAGCCAGGGCCAGGAGTGATGGAGGTGGCAGGATACCAAGTGGTCTGTGCCACCATGACCCGGCCCCATGGGGCAGAGCAGTGCTGGGGTTCATGCATGGGGGGCTTTCAAAGGGAGAAAGAGCCTGTAATGCCAAAGTTGGGGGAAGGTATTAGTAGTATTAACTGTGCTACCATAAAAGAGATTAGTGAAATAAGGAAGAAATTAAAGTCTTTGGATTCAGAATGGCAACAAGATTAATCCTAGTGACATGACTGTGGCTCAGAAATGGTGTGTATACACAGGCTTTGCTTCTTTGGGGCAAACAAGAAAAAAAAAAAAGATGGGTATCTATGGGGGCAAAAAAAAGCTGTCCCTGTGTGTGGGCTGGAGGAACTAAAAACAGGTTAGGCATTGTATTTATAAGAAAAACCAAACCAAATAAAATAAAATAAAATAAAATAAAATAAAATAAAATAAAATAAAATAAAATAAAATAAAATAAAACAAAATAAAACAAAATAAAACAAAATAGCATGGGAGAAGATAATGGGCAAGTATTACTCAGAACTAAATGATCCACAGTAAAAGATGTACCATCTTTAGTTCTTGACAGGCTTATCTAGAATTAGGGACTATGATAATAACTTGGCAACTCTCTGTGTTGGTGATGGTAATATTCTGCTTGGAAAATGTAGCATTTATTCCTAATTATATTATGGGTGATTTCCATTCTGAGTGTGGATATTTATATAATGAAGAAATGTGGTGCTTTAATTTGGCTTTGCAGCATTAATATGATTAAATTTACTTACACATAAATTAATTACTTTCCATAAGTATGTTTAAAACATTGCAAAATTATTGTGTGTAATTATATAACTTAACTATGATTAACAGTGTTTTAAAGTATTTAAATTAGCTATTTGTTTCTTGTGAAGAAATAAACAACACTGTTGCATTAGGAGTGATGATGAAGCTTCAGCTGTCTATGTATATGAGCAACTGTACACTGACTATAGTGTAATGCTAAAGGACGCTGGTTGTGTTCATCAGCACAAAGTCCAGCTGGAGACCGGTTTCCAGAGAACCCTGGGAGTCACCATGGGGGCTGTTACTGTTTCATATCTTCATTAGTGACCCTGATTGTCACCGAAAACTGTGAATAAACCTGTTAACACCAATGTAGTATTAAGAAGCAGGCATTCACTTTATTGCAGCGCTGGGTGCATGGGGGATAGCTCCACCTATCATGCACACCCTAAGGTGCACTAGCTAAAGCTTTTATTTCTCTATTATCTACATATGCATTAAGCTCTAGGAGTGATTATTACACATTCATTCTATTTCCCGGAACTAATTAAAATATACCCCACCCTCATGCGCGTGCATCTTCTGTCCCTTTGGTGGTCTCTGGTGGTCTTTTGAGACCCTGGTGGTCGTCTCGCTGTGTCCACTTGATGTCATCCCGGAATTCACTTGCATATACGGCCCTATTTTGGCTCAGAGGTCTTGTGTAGGTTTTACTGCCCAGTTCCAGACAGTCCTTTGAAGATACAGTGGTCCTTATCTTCATCCTTAACTGATCTTTGCTGTTCTTGTTCATATTCTCTCATAATATCCCAGGAACACCTGCTGTTTTGTTTGTACCTCCCAGTGACAACAGTCAAAATCATGTCCTTGGGCACATTCTCCTCTGGGGTTTCTCATAACATGATGATGATAGAGAGGGTACTATCTGCAAGATTGCAGACAATGCAAAACTGAGTGGAGTGGTTGATAACCTCAGGTGACTATGATGTCAGTGATAGGAATGTGGGCAGACTGGGAATAGGGGCTGACAGGAATCACTTGAAGTTCAGGAAAGACAACTGTGGAGTCCTGCAGCTGGGTAGAAATAACTCCATGCAACGGTACAGGCTAGGGCTGCCTACCTGGAAAGCAGGTTTGCAAAAAGGAACCTGGGAATCCTGACTGAGACAGAGCTGGACATAAGCCAGGAATATGTCCCCATGGCAAAGGTGGCCAACAGTAGCATCCAAGGTCACATCAGGAAGAGCACTGCCAGCAGGTTGAGAAAAATGAACCTTCCTCTCTCCTTAGCCCTGGTGAGGACTTGGAGGGCTTCATCCAGGCTTTGCTCTCCACTACAAAAGATATATAGACATACTGGAATGAGTCCAGTGAAGGGCCTCAAAGATGTTTAAAGGACTGAGACATCTGGTATGGCCACAAATTGAAATATGATAAATTCCCTTTAAACAAGAAAAATCCTTTTATATAGTGAATATAGTTGAACACTAGAAGAGAATTCCTATGGAGGCCGTGGTATCCCCACTCTTAGAGATATTCATGCCCCAACTAGACATGGCCTTGAGCAACATGCTGTAGTTGACCTCACTTGAGCAGCACAGATTGGACCAATCTCTGGAGGTCCCTGCCAACTGGAAGCCTTCTGTCATTCTGTGACTTACCATATCAAACATTGAACTTGTATGATGAGCAGCATGTACCTTCTACTTCTGACCATACCATGCTAAATACATTCCATTCCTAGTTTTATGGCAAGATTACTTTTCATCCTGTAATGTTTCTTCCAATCTGCTATAAGAAGCCAGACAGAGGAGACATCAAACACAGAAGTTTGTGAAGTACAGAGACAGCATCTTTAGAGAAAATAAAGTTTTTATTATTTTAATTCAGTTCCTTGACCAAGGTTAGAGGGAAAAAAAAAAGAAATACAAACATATTTCTCTCCTAAGATCATTTCCATTTAGCATTTATAGCTTACATAACTGAATTTGATCTGACTAAACTGGAACCTTTGAAATATAAGGAAGAAAGAAAGGAAGAAAGAAGGAAGAAAAGAGGGAAGAAAGGAAGAAAATACTACTAAAAGACTATGAAATTATAAATTGTGTGTATACATACACACGTGCACACATGCATACATATACTTTTATATATGTCTATATATATGTGAGTACATACACTCATTGTTCAGCCTGAAAAGTTCTTAGAGACAGACCTTTCAATATTGTCTTTTTTCCCTCTGAATTGTGATAAGTGCCTTTAGAATTAGGGAGTTTTCCAAAGCTAAATGTGAACCATATAGGCTACCTGTTGCCCTTATTGCCCTGACTTGGAAAAGCACTGACAGGAAGAGCAACTGTCTTGTAATAGCATTGCAATTCCTCTTTTCAGGGAAGTCAGTCAATGTTGTGCTTTGTATCTTTCACCTTAATTTGTCTAAACTTTTAATGCACATGTAAGCAACTCATTTCTCTGTGATTAAAAAGATTGGGAACTACCTGTATAGATGGCCATTAATGCACATGTAAGCAACTCATTTCTCTGTGATTAAAAAGATTGGGAACTACCTGTATAGATGGCCATTTTTTGATTACATGTTGCATGACCCGTGTAAATCAGAATGCTAGGTGCAGACAGTGCTAATATACTTAAGAAAGAGTTAAATATTGCCTGGATGGAGGACAGAGGGAAGAATCAGCATCAAATGCTAACACTGAAGAATGTTTTAATAAATATCTCTGTACTTTGGATTCATTCCCATCACTAAATGTCCTTTCAGAGAATGCTTCCAGATACTAAATATTTCAGCAACACCAAAACCTTCAGATTTGGAGACTATGCTTTGAAAAAAAATCAATTTAGAGGAATGGTAGATGGAATTTCAAATATAAAGCAAGAAATTTTAAGTCCTGGAGCTGTCTGAGCTCCAGCAGTCCTTAAGAAAGAACAGGAAATTAAGAGGGCTCTTTGGCTTTTGCTTACAGGTCAGAGGAATGAATGCTTGCTGGCAAAATCATAGCAAAGATGAACGTCTATCCCTGACATTTTTCTGAAGGAGCAAACATACCAAAACAATGAAAGCACAACGCTGAAGGGAAAGACCCACATACGCCTTGGAAGAGGCTTACAGAAAAGCATAGTACTACGGTGATGCAGAGGGGCTGAAGCGAGGAAAATTTTGCCCTCAGTTCTACATAGAAGACATACCCAGGACATCAGTGAGTCTTAACCACTTTGACTCAGCAGCAGTACCNCGGTGATGCGGAGGGGCAGAAGCGAGGAAAATTTTGCCCTCAGTAGGGTTCTACATAGAAGACATACCCAGGACATCAGTGAGTCTTAACCACTTTGACTCAGCAGCAGTACCCTGCTGCTTCCAATGAACTGAATACTTAGCATAATGCCCACTTGCAATGAGTTTAGCAAGTATTGAATGTTTGCCGTGAAATATAAACTCCAATGGAAATTAGAGCCTTCTGAAAGTAAATAAATAAAAAAATAAATAATTACTAGAATACTCTGGAATGACTTCCTGCTGGTAAGTAGGCACATTTTATTCTGTATAACAATGACATGCCTTCAATTGCAAAGCAAATGAGTCTCTCTATTCTTTGCAGGCATTAGGGAAAGTTTAATATACCCCAGTAGAAATTGTTTCGTGCTACAGTTAACAAAGGAGTCTTTAAGAAAGTTTGTGCCTGCTTAAGGCAAACCTATGAAAATAAGTTTTTGTGTTAATTATGTGGGGAAAAAAAAGTGTTTCTAGCCTTTGAAAATACTACATTTTGTGTTTCTCCAGGGAAATATTTCAACTAAGCAGATATCCAAACCTCCTCATGGGCACTGAATCATAATATTAAATATAATAAAAAATAAAACATAATATCTACAGGGGGTCCAGGAGACAGAGCTGGTTGTTAAAGTAAGGTTTTAATGCTTATTTAAATGGTCAAAATAATGCAAGTCAATAAAATAAAGACTATTGATGTATAAATCTAATATAGAAAGTCTTTGTACTAGGGAATGCACATATGAGTTGCCATAGTATTAGAGCTTCAAAAATGCTCTGAACCAGAGGCTCATACTTTTCTGTTCCTTCCCTGCAGTTACAATCATTGGATATGATTCAACAAAATATAGCCAGCAGTTAATAGACATAGAGTTGCTGTAGAAGTGTACTCTTAACTTTGGTAAAATTTTAGGAAGAGTCTAGTGTGAATTTCACTGGATTTCTACTTGTTGGCTACTTTTGCTTGAATTATAACATTTGCATTAGCTCTGTGTGAAACAAACTGCTTAGAAAGCAAGTTAAAGTAAAAACAACAGCCAAAATTACACACTTATGCACAGATAATAATTTCTGGAGTTAAAGGAAAAGAAAATTTAGTTTAGGAAAGCCCAAATGGTGAAAATCCTTTTTCTGCACTTCTTGTGCAGGAGCAGTAAATTAAAAAAAAAAAATCTGTTCTGCCCAGCAAATTAAAGGTTGAAGAGAAAAAAAATCTAGCAAGCCTTTACAGGTCATGTAACCTCTCTGCGTGTATAATGAAGTTGTTTGAAGAAACAACAAGAGAGAAAAGGATCAACAAAAATATGCCATATCTGATTACTCAGAATGGCAGATGGTAGCAAAATTTTTAATAGTCTAAAAGAGTACTCACCTACTCTAAGAGAGTATGCGCACAAAGGATATCAGTGTTCATGTGGAATCTAAGGGGAAGCAAAATCCCCCAGAGTAGAATACGACAACTAATAGAGCTGTCTAGAATAAATTTAACGCAATAGACCTTTCTAGGTCAATGATTAGGTTTTTCCTCTATAACATGTCTCTGTGCTACTTGTCTAAAAATTGTGCTACAGTGTATTCCATGTTACTCTCTTTGCTTCCACACTGGATCTCCTCCGCAGTGGATCTTACCTTTTTTTTTTTTTTTGGCTTTGCTACTGAGATCAGAAAATTCATGCTTTTAGCTCTAAAGGTGTCCAGTTAATCACCAGTTACTGGCCAAGAGAATAATCATAAGCCATCAGAAAAGCACTGAAATATTACATCTGTGTATGATATGTTAATGATGCGTATCCTGGAGTTCTTAATAAGCTGGTTCAAGGAGATTAAACTGAGAATAATAGCATAAACTGAGTACTGGGAAATAGAAGCTGAAAAATCCAGGAAATTTTCCAAATTAGAAAATGCCTAGAAACACTTTTTTCCTAATGAAAGTTGTGAAAATGTCAAAGCTTGAGTCATTTAAAATAATTCAGGCAGTCAGATATAAGCTATGAAAAAGTCAATTTACTTTTTTTTTTCCTTTTTTACTCATTACTAGTGTAAATGAAAGAAAGACCTAATAAGTAGTCATTAAGGCATGCCATGAAGTGCTCAATAGTTAACAGAATGTGACTGCATGTAAAAGTTATGGATATCTCTCTCCCAATATAAAATTCATTTTGCGCACCCCTCTCCCAAGGCTCATTCAGAGTAGCATTTGGTCCATTCCCAGTAAATCTAGTAGGAAAAAGATTGCTTCCTGAGATTTTCTTACATATAAAGTATTGTCTAGGGTTTCAAGAGACTTAGGATTATTTCATTAATACTTGCACAGTCTCCAAGATACCACTAAAGCTATTTATGATGTGCTGTTTACATAATTACCTGGAGGAATACCAGCTGAAAAAGGAAATTAAGATTAGGCAAAGAATCTGCAATGAATAGATAAAAGGCAGAGACTGTATGGACAGCTGTATTTCAGGAATAAGAAAACAAGACAATAATATGAATGGTAAAAGGATTCTCCACATATGTATATGGAAAAAGGATAAGACAGAAGTGGCCCAGGATATGAGGATGTAAAAATGATGACCAATAGTCATCGAGGTACTGCTGACATACTAAATACATGTTTTGTTTCTTTTTCAGGAAGGATGATGTAGCTGTAATGGTAAGATGTCTGAAGTCTATGAAAATGAGGTATTGGATTATCTCATATGAACTGTGAGCAAACAGAAGAAATCTCTCCAGAGTATTAAAAAATAAGCATATCAAATAACACATTTGCATTCATTAATGTTAGAGAATAGAAAGAGTAGAATTTTAACTCCACAGGATAAAAAAAATAAAAATACAAAAAAATGAATCAAGCAAAGCACATTGAGTAAAAGTCCACTAGTTTATGCTAAGATTAATGAAATTTTTGGAGCATATTTTGATTCAGGCATTATCATTAGCAAAGACATAGAGGAAGATGGATAGTAAAATAAAAGGCAAATAAGTTTGAAAAGGATATATTGTGTTAGAGTCATTTTAAGTATATAGTAGTATTTCAGAAATGATTACTGAAGCTGCAGATTATCTATGAGTTTAAAAGAAAAGAAAGAAACATGAGGTAAAGAAAGATTTTGGTGGGTATCAAGTCCAGATTACTGAAAGAAAGGGAGTTTATAGTAGTTCTTAGGTTCAATCTTGCAATAAATACTACTTAATGTTTTCATAATTGACTATGTCACTATACCTAGGTTATGAAATCTATGTAGACTATTGAAAAGTTTGGCAAATATTATGGAGGGCAGATCATAATTCTGGAAGAAACAAGAGACCTTGAAAACTAATATAGCAGAAATTGTGATGCAACTTGAAGATTAAATGACATTGAGATTGCTGTAAAGTGGAGGCTTGTCTGTTTGGAGGCCATGATAGAAGAGTAGAAGTTGTGATGGCAATGAGGTAAAACCTTCTAGAAAAAGAAATATCTTAGTAATATACTTGTAAAGCACATTTTTAGACTATACGTAGTTGCATATCGTACTGATCACCTGTGTTCAGGAAGTGCAAGTTTGATGCAGAGGAAGGGCTAGCTTCCCTTCCTCTAGCCACAGTATGTATGGCTAGCTTAGTGCAGCAGAATAAAATAGAGAGACATATGATTCATTGGAGAATAAAATATCAGGAGGAAGATCTATTTAAATGCAAAATCAGTGGTCATGAACAAAAGAATACTGAATGTTAGAAAATAGACTTCTTACTGTAAGAGGACTCAAATATACTAGTGATCCTTCAGTTAGGGTAATGAGAGCCAAGGAACTCATTGTTTCATGTATGTTTAAATAGATAAAAAATTGTGTTTTTTTATAGTGCACTTAATATTTGAGGGATTCTTCTGGACACATGACAGGATTAGCAGGATTTCTACTCCTTACCTCTGCGTAACCAGAGTTACCAGTGCGTAAACTGTTTTCTCTTCTGGTGCGTTTTCATTATTAACTCCTACACTTCCAAGAGAGAAGGACCAGTGTTTGGTTTGACACTGTATCTGCTGTAGTTCCAGGACTTCATACCCACATGTTTACCAGCGGTGTCATTTGTGTCAGTTGCCAGACCCGGGATTACCTAAATGACCTTGAAGAGCTAATTGATGGAGGTCTTTGTCTCTGCTTTGCTAGTGCTCTGCGTGTGATTTGCCCCCAAAGTGATTTCAGTTATGATTGCACCAGGAGGAAAATCTCTGAGTGCGTTGCTGGCATGCTGTGGCACCTACTGCAGGGCTTGCCTGGTAGATGCAGGGCACATGCACACCTAAAAACAACCTTATGGACATGCATCCCATGTGTATCATCAAAGAGTGGACATTTCTGGTAATCAGTAAAGCTGTAATGCACTGATGTATTTTACCATTGCTAAAAGCATGTTCATGCATATTTTGTAGGTATGCAGGAGTTTGATTTGACATGAGCAGGAATAATAAGATTGAAGTAAACATTACCTATGGCAAGCCTAATCCAATAGACAGTTTACTTGCTTTGGTTCAATACCACACTAATCTCACAATTAGCAGAGACAGAATCACATCCCTTACAAAACATTACAAGAGTAATGTGCTGAGGAAATCTAATTTGGGGATTTGATAAGAATTTTAATAAATAACTGACAGATTGACAAAATCTGGTATTTTTTTTTCCTACCAGTGTAATTACTGAGTGATGAAAAACATCAGTATGTTGTGATCTTCAATTGATGAACCCTGTAGCAAGAATAAAGTTGAAATAGCAGTTGTCCAACAATGGTTTAAAAACAGTATTTCAAATTTGTTTTGGTGGTGTCTTCAAATGCTATCATCTACTTTACTAGAGCTCTGAAAACTTCTAGATCTGTAAAAATACTTTGAAACCAGTCACGAAATAACTGAAGAGTGGAATAAACTAGACTTTCTATAACTGATAATGATCAGTACAAATTCTGAATTTAAGTAAATGCATAATAGCATTTCTGAAGAAGGAAACTGAAGCCTAAATGAACATAACTTTTTTAGGAGTTGAGAGATTGATTATGTATAATCAAGTATATTTATAAGGATTTGTGGGAAGAGGAATGAAACATATATACTGCAGATGATCTGTAAATAGTTTTAATTAAATGTCTATCCTATTGGTTTCTATGATTCCTGCATATCGTAAGCTATGTGGTCTTCTCGTGTTCTGTAATTTTCTCTGTTGCTCGGAATCGAATCATACCAGTTATGAAGAGTGTTGCTTTTAGTGATCCATATTTATTGTGATGTTTTTATTACAGAAAGTGAAGTCTGGTGAATTTTTGTTTAAAAGAACAATCTTTTGTCTTTTCATTCAAATAATTAAGGCCTTAGAAGTTAATGTATTACACACAAATCTGACTTTAAATACTCATATAATTACTGTGAAATTGTATGATTAAGGAAAGGCATCTTTTTAAGTATGTTGTTGAATTGTAGTCACTTTGGTTATAAAGAGAATGTTGACAGTATCTGATCTGCAGATTAAAGGTGCAAAAGTCATTTTTATGTTACATCAGATGGCAACAATTCTCCATCATTCCTGTGTAAAAGGGCAAAACTACAGATTAATTCCTGTCTAGACAGAAGAAATAATGGTTTTTATTTAAATTGTCTTGGGCCACTGCTGGGACATTCAATGAAAAACTCTACTACTAATGAATAAAAAGACAATTTTTTTTACAATTAATGAGTCATAGATATTTTAAGCCCTGCAATTCAAGGACAGAAAGCTATTAGATTTAGAGGGAGAATGGAGGAAAATAATGAGATCAGAAGGGTGAGCTATTTTGGTACCTGAGAAAGGTTGTTATTCTAATTCAGTATTTATCATACAGTGGCAACTTTAAAATGAGGAATCTAAAGAAAAGATGTTTGGATCTTGGATACCATCTGGAAGGTTTAGTGGAAGAGAATCATACACAAGAAAAGTAATAATATTGGTAACTTAAAATGTGCCTGTAAAACCCATTTTTTTATTCAATAGAGAGAGAGGGGAAAAAAAAGCAGATGGTAGATTTTAGAATTGAAGATTAGAAATTAACATATTAATGGCCAGAGCCTGCAGTGACTGAAGCAGAGTTTACCCATCGATTTTAATGAGAATGGAATGAAGCATATATGTTCGCCAGGAGTGGTGAGAAGCCACATTCTTCCAACTGACTACAGTTTTCTGCTTTATAAGCACAAATTGGACTTCAGAAGCTAAATGTAATCACTGGACAAAGCTCTCCAGCCAGAGAAACAGTTTTCAAGCAAAAAGCTGTCAAAACTGGCCACCTCTGGACTTAAGGGGTAAGGTGTGACAAGGACGGGTGCTCATTTCTACCAGCTAACTCACTGACATAAACTGGCACCTCTTCATGTCTCCTCTGATCTTTGCTAATACAAGCAGATCAAAACGAGAAAAAAAACAGATCTCTTATAACCATATCCTATCTCTGCAAAGTTCAGTATTTCTTTGAACAAGGTAGGACATCTGCTGCCACCAAGATGTCACTGTTGCATTTCAGTAAGTTGGGTGATCACACGTATCACCCAATGTTATCACACACTCATGTATCACACACCCTCTTCTGCACTCTGTCAGGGTGGAGCATCTACTATCAGGATATTATAGAGAGATAGGTCTTTCAGAAATCTAAACATAGAAGGTTAAATTTCTATGTTTAATCACTTCAGCAGGTATTTTTTAAGCCACAAAGGCCACAAGAAAGACTCCAGGTATTACCAGCTTTTCTAAGGGGTAAAATATGTTATTGGAGCAGGAGGTGCATTTGCATATTTAATTGCTATAGTTCATATCTCAAAGGATCATTGCTCCATGTAAGTGAATAATCTAGAGGTACGAGGAGAGAATAAGACTATGTAACAAATCTATGTTATTATTTCCAAAGTAATGTACCTAAGTTGCATACATACTATTTGCTAGCTTTTGTCTTTAATTAAAAACAAATGAAAAGGTGAATACAACAGCGTTTGGAATACTGTACTAATTTTATAACGGTGTTTATTTTGTTTAAATAACATAATTAAAGTAAATACTAATTACTAAGCCTATTTTTTTCGTTATTAGAGTGTAAAATGTGCTTATTTCTGAAGTAGTTACATGTTTTTACAAGAGCTCCCTCTTGTGGTCATGAGTGTTTCTGCATTGTAACTACTACAAATATTTGATTTTTTTTAAATATATTGCAAATAAGGTCATAGGAAAAACAATAAGATAAGTCTGTCCAGATATGCAGGGCAGAATTATAATATAGCTAGAAATCCAAATAAATCATCTAAAAATCTGCTTATGTACAAAGATATAAAGATCATTGAAAATAGTTTCCTATTTTTCATCTAATAGAAAGGCTTAAAATGATAGCCAGCTTGAAAGAGATAGCAACAGCCAAATAGAATCAGAGCTCTAAGTCCCAAAAGCAAAGACAGGTTAATCAAAATAAATGTTACACATTGGCAGAGGGCCTGGTTTGTCGTCACACAGAACTGCAGAAATATTTAAAAATACTGAAGACTGACAAAGAAGGAATTGTTTCTGTTGCCTTTGTGTGCTGTTATACCACTGAAACACACCGAAGAGCTGCTCCAGACCGTCTTTAGAGTGCACTCATGCTGACCCTACCCGCTCTGCCTCCACTACAGTGCCAATAACTTTGTTTTCATAAAAGGATCCTTCTGGAAATCCCTGATTGGTCTAGGTGCCTGGACCATGTTGTCTATGCATTTGGAAAAGAGATATTTTTGAAAGAGTCTGTGCTTGAAAAAGCACAGAGCAAAGCAGATTTTGGAAGTGGTGCCAGGGAGGAACTCTGATTGCTATCAGGAATGAAATACCTGATCCTTAGCGCAAAGCTTAGACATATGAATACTGGAATTAAAGTGCTTAGTAGGGAGAAAGTATAGTCTGAAGTCTAGTACTAATGGGAGTTACCCTCACCAAAGTTTGTCAAGTAGATTAATTACACTTTACTAACCTTTTCTCATGAATTGATGCCACAATAGCTTCAGGCAGACCTTTTTTTCTTTCTTTTTTTTTTTTTTTTGTCTGATACAGCTTTAGAGCCATGTATTGAAATATAGTTGCACAAATAATAAATGATAAATTCAGCTGCCAGTCTTGTTTTAGCAATTCTTTGCAGTCCTGGGATGGCAAAATGCTACTGGAAACAGACTACTGTTTCATGAAAGAAATGAGCTTAGTACTCCTTGCCTAAAATTCCTACATTCTCTTTCATGATTTTAAGGAGTTCACAAGTTTCCAAGCAGCCAATATAGAAAAGGCAACAACTGACCATAGACACCCAAAGCCTATCTTTCAGATGAGTCAGACTTTTCTCAAAGTACACAAAACTGCAATTCAAATATCACCAGAATTCACATTATAAATGTAAATCTTCAATCACAATCTAAAACTATGTCAATACTAATAAACTAAATAGTACCCAGAAACATTCCCAGATATAGGGTCTAACTATTTGAGGCTTTCTAGCTGGTTCAGGTCAAAATTATTCCAGAGAGTAATTGAGTACTGTAACAGTTCAAAAAATATGGACAATTTAATTCCATTCCTGACAACACCTGACAGGTGAAAGAATTCCTGATGGAACCCTTTTTTTTTTTTTCTTCAAATCACTGAAACTGCCTAAAAGTAGTGTAAAAATAAATGTCATTACATTCTTGACATAAAATAATTTCTGCATAAAGTTTATAGAGAGTAAGTTGGAGTTAAACTGAACTGCTCTTAATGTGACTAACATTATATGCCAAATAAATAACTCAAAACAAAAGCCATGATTCTGCAAGCGTTTTGTGTTTTGATAATAAATAGTCAAAAGCTTTACTGAGATGAACAGTTTAACTGAATTGAGAGGCTGCATGACTCTGGCTTAGAACATAAATATTTCATTCTACTCAGATAACTACATATTACCACTATTTATATAACACTATGGTTACGACATATAAGCACAAGTAAAATAAATTAGACACAGCAGCTTAATCACTTTTTTTTTCTTGTTACAGCTAAACTAAGTGAAAACAAAGCTTCCAGCAAGTCAGGAGAAGTTTGCAAACTCAGTACGAAGCCTGTGGCCTGACTGCAGCAATCATAATGCTAGTGAGCGATTTGGTGAGCTGTAGGAGGTCACCCCCCAGGCTTCCTCTGGTCTTGCTCTATCGTTCTTCTGCTGTACCTGTCCGTTGGACCCTCTCTGTGTGAGGAAGAGTCAATGAGGGCAGCGTCCTCATCTCTGCAAGGTGGCAAGAAGTTCTCCCTCTCCTCTCTCTCTTCTTCAAGAGCTTGTTGGTGGCTCTTTCAGTTTCTGCAGGTTCTTCTGATTTGATGCAGGACTTTGCATTTCCCTTTTTGTTAAAGTTCATGAGGTTTCTCTTGCCTCATTCTTCCAGCGTGTCAAGGTCACTTTGAATGGCAGTACAGCCATCTGGAAGTCTAAGCTGCCAAACAGTCATAAAAAAATTTTATTGAAAGTGTTAAATCGTATCATTGGTGGTCCACAGTAATCCTACCCGTTGTTCACATTTTAGATAGATGTTCTGACATTGTGAAATGTGCTGCCTATCCAGAGATGTTATATCCTGCTACTCTGTATCTCTGCTCTGTGAACATCTGAGCACTGCATGAGATGATAGGCCCAGTGGGAGCCTTTTCATCTAACTTCCGATGTCTGTACTGCAGCTGTAAGTCTGACTTAGTCACCTCCTGTCTCCTTTCTTTGTGCCGTCAAAAATATAACTTTTAGAGAACAATTTATCTGACCAAGAGTATGTGCCCATTTTAGGGTGAAGTGATTCGTGTTCAGCAATACCTAGTACTCTGATGATGATGAAATTTGATAATCATCAGGTTGGATCAGTTTGATTACCCTGAGTGCCGAATCTTAATCTACAATTACTGTTGCCACAGATGGTGAAACATGACCCACCGGAAGCATGTGGACAGTTCTGCATGGTCTTCCAAGACCTCTGCTGAGGTAAGAAGCCATCAAAGAAACAGTCCCTAGGCGGCTTGATAGGAAAGCCCTTAAACAGGGTCTTTAGCTTCTTCAGTTCCCACAGAGCTTGAAACCTACTCTGGAGCTTACAATAATGAATTTATACACTCACAGTAAAATTCAGAGTAAATCACCTCGTACATCAATTCAAAGCTATTTTAATCAGTAGGATCAACAGTTCTATATTTTTCCCCTTACTTTCCAGACTAAAGTTAAGAAAAAAAAAGTCATTTTTTCTGATATAGTAGGCCTTTGCTTACTAAATTTGTGAGCAAATATTTCATTCATAAAAGCATATTTTTTATACCTCAAACTTGTTAAATAATTTCTGAGTAATATATTCCGGGTATGACCTAACAAGAGCAAAGTTCTCTGATCTGCTGGCTATGTGCTTATTGATTCAGTCCATGACACAATTTGCTGAAAGGATGCACTGTTGACCCATGTTCTTCATGCCCAGAAGAATCCCAAGGTCTTTTACAGTAGAGCTACATTTCAGTCAGTCAGACCATACAGATGCTTAGGATTATTCTGGTTTATGTTCAGGATGCCACATTCCTATTTATTAAACCGCGTTCAATTTTTGTTGACCCAGTCATCCAGTCTGTCTCTGTATAGTGGCTCTTCCTTCTGGTCTAGCTTCCTTTATTTTCACTTTGCAGTCATATACAAACCTGGTGCATGTAAGTTAGGTCTTAGTATCAGAATCACTGTCAACCCCATGAAAATCCACTCAAGACTGACTGTCATTTCAGCTCTGAACCATTAACCACATCCCTTTGAGCTCAGTGGTTTAGCTATTCTTCCACTCCTTTTGTG
This sequence comes from Crypturellus undulatus, assembly GCA_013389825.1. Taxonomy (NCBI): domain Eukaryota; kingdom Metazoa; phylum Chordata; class Aves; order Tinamiformes; family Tinamidae; genus Crypturellus; species Crypturellus undulatus. The sequence goes on from VWPW01013399.1 coordinate 268,432, forward strand.
GTCCATCTGTCCAGTCTGTATCTAACCAACTTGTTAACAAGGATGTTGTGGGATATCATGTCAAAGAGGATCTCCCCTGATAAATATTTTCTCCTTCTAGAAGGTGTTTCATTATTTGCTTTGACACTGCTTCTCTACATACACTTGGGAGCTGACCTTGCCTGTGAAGACTGAGGAATCGAAGATCCTGAGTACCTGAGTCTTTTCTGTGTCATTTGTAACTATTTTTGCCATCCACACTCATCAGAGGACCTACATCTTGCATGTACTTCCTTTTAAATTCTGAACATGAAAAATAACAAATCAAAATGTGTATTTAAATCAATTACACTGATTATTGACCCTTCTGTTCTATACAGTGAGCTACTTTTTTCCCTCCAAGTACAAAATGAAGTTTACAAAAGTTTTCTATCTTCAAAGCACCAGCTCTCTGTAATTCCATAGTTTAAAACTCATAAATTTAGTTCTATTGCCAGCAGCTGTCATGTAATTTGGTCATAGGATAGTAAATGAAGACATGACAAATATAAAGATCACTATTGTAGGATTAGAGCATTTTGTTGTAAATGTCTCTATATTCTTCCTTTTTTTTTTCTCTCTTTTTTTTTTCCCTTGAAACTTCTGCTTTGGCAGTCGTGCAGTTATATCAATTTCCATTTCATTAAAAAAAAGAACAGAATATAAACAGAATCTGATGATAATACCACAGATTTACCAAAGTCAAAAGATCCTTACCAGCCTAAGATACTTCTTTTTTAAAATCTCTTTTTTTTTTTAAATCAAGACTGACAACTTTCCAAAACAAACAGTATAACTGCAATTTAACACATTAAACAGTAGTATATTGATATCCTTTTATTCTGGTAACAGGCTACAGAATGGGAAAGGGGAAAGGTCTGTGAATCTATTGAATTACTGAGAATATAAATACATTAATCCTTTTCCTTTTTTTTTTTTCTCTCCCTTTTAAAGTTACTTCAGGTTCTGACTAGAAGATGCTTTCACGGATAAGTAATGGATTAGGCCCTAATCCATTTCTTTTTTCTTTCTCTCCTCTTTTTCTCTTGTTGTCTTTTTCTCTTTCTTTCAGTCATTGTAAAATCGAAATAGCTTTGAAAAAATGTTCCTTAGTGCTACAAACATGCAAAGAAACATAAGCTATTAGATGTTTTTACATATATATTCTATGTAACATAGATAAATATGGCTTTTATGAACTCTCTTCTTACAGTTTTCATTAACAAATACCTCAAAGGACAAAACATCATCAGAAATTAAGCCCAGACAAAATGTGCATTCTCAAAAATACAGTTCATACTCTGGATTTGTGCCCCAACTTCTCCTCAAATTTTATTAGCAGATTGTTTAGCACCAAAAATTAGGTACTAGGTGCTGCTCTCCATTATGTTCTTGATAACATAAACATTTTTGAAACCTGCTAGTTATACTTGACAAATAGTCTTGGCTGATATTTTTAATCAGGAATTTAGGTTTTCATGTCTTCAAAAAGGTGCCTGAGCTGACTTTAATGAGTAGGGAAAAAAGTGCATGGGAATAACAAAAATTAAAAGAATGAAGAAAGAAAGAAAAAGAACCAGTGTTCATGTAGAATGATGGCAGAAAAGAGAAACTGTGGTGAGAAATGGAAAAACAAGGAAGAAATATATTTCAGACTAAAAGACAAACCACACAAAAACGAACCAGTCACAGAAGACTGTCGGGAATATACAAAATGAAATGGATGAAATGATAGCTGCAGGAATTCACTTTAGGTCTTATAATTTTGAAATGGCTGCAGCTGAGTGGATGGTTTCCTGAATAGCATCTTTCCCATGGTCAGGCACCCCTTAAAGGCGGGCTTGTGGACTGGCAGACAGCGAACACGTTTTTTCTGAAGCTGGAGAAGGGCCAAGCTAAACCACATATGTGAATATAGCCATATGTCTCCAACTGTTTGTTGTGCATATTTTAAAAGATGTGGGTTTTTTACAAACAAACAAACAAACTATACACACACACACACACACACANTTTTTTTTACAAACAAACAAACAAACAAACTATATACACACACACACACATATATATATATATATAAAATCAGACTCCAGTCAAAAATCTGAAAATCTGTTCTTCCCAAGGAAAACACACAGAAACAGAAGTCTTGCCAATGAAAGTTTTACTCAAGTAAACACTGCCTTGGAAGAAGTTCCGTTCTTTGAACTAATAGGACACCAGTATATAGGAGAGCTGTTTACTTTGAGTGCTAGGCTAAATGTCCACCAGATGTCAGTGCATACTTGCAAAAAGGTCTTAAATTGTATTCAGGATATGTTTCTAATCCAAACTTGATCTTTATGCTATATAACGGAGTGCAAAGTCGTGTAACATGGATGATGATGTTAAAAAGTGCAAAATAATTCCAGACTTTACTTACACGTTCTAAAGATTGCACACACAAAGGATCTTGATTCTGTGTATTTCTATATCTAGTGTAATCGTCTAAATTAGTACTAGTTAGATTTTAAGCACTATATTTGTTTTTTAGCTTCTTATAACTGCTCTGATATCTTATCTATGAAACTAAAAACAAAAAAATAAATAAGCAGGGCATAGAGAATCTGCACTGTAGACACTGGGGCAATACAGATTGTAAAATATGACCTCCAGCTACTTTTGCATTAGGTTTTATGTCATACCTACAATTCCATGAAGAATATCTTGGATATTGCAGGGATTCCAGATTAAATGAATAAATGAGTGAAAGGATTTCACCTCCAAATTGTATGTACCTGATTTTACCTTTGTCTTAGCTTAAGCTGTTAAAGCTCTCAAGATCAGGGGTTTGATTCAACTGCTCACAAATAAGTGTCTACTGCTGCTGAGGATACTCTAATACGTCTATAACAACCATATGGGGCTGGCAAAACCAACATGAGAACTCTTTTATTTTTCATGTCTGAACATAGAGTATGATTCTGCTTAGACACTTAGGGCATGATTTGCCCTAAGGCCAAGTATCCCCCCGTCAAGGGTATTTTCTGTTATCTGAGCAATGCCAAGGTACTGCAGGAAATCTTGTGGAATAATTAAAAGAAATTAAACAGTTTTAATGTCTGATAGTTCCTTAAAAAAAAAAAAACTAATGCATATTTAAACTAAATTTTCCACGTATACTTTCTTTTAGAGGAAATGCAAATAACTTGTTTGATACTTGATTACCTGGATGAAGGCACAGAGTGCTCCCTCAGCAAGTTTGCAGATGATACGAAGCTGGGAGGAGTAGCGGATACTCCAGAGGGCTGTGCTGCCATCCAGAGGGACCTGGACAGACTAGACAACTGGGCGGTCAAAAACCTCATGAAATTCAACAAGGCCAAGTGCACGGTCCTGCACCTGGGGAGAAATAACCCCAGGCAAATGGCATCCTGGGGTGCATTAAGAGGAGCATCTCCAGCAGGTCGAGGGAGGTGATCTTACACCTCTACTCAGCGCTGGTGAGGCCACATCTGGAGCACTGTGTCCAGTTCTGGGCCCCACAGCAAAAGAGGGATGTGGAGCTGCTGGAGAGAGTCCAGCGCAGGGCGACTAGGATGATCAGGGGCCTGGAACATCTGCCCTATGAGGAGAGGCTGAGGCAGCTGGGCCTGTTCAGCCTGGAGAAGAGAAGGCTGAGAGGGGACCTGATCAGTGTCTATGGGTACCTCAAGGGAGGCAGTGAGGAAGATGGGGCTGGCCTCTTTTCACTGGTGGTCACTGACAGAACCAGAGGAAATGGCCACAAACTGAAGCATCAAAAGTTCCACAGGAACTTAAGGAAAAAATTCTTGACAGTGAGGGTGACAGAGCACTGGAACAGGCTGCCCAGAGAGGTTGTGGAGTCTCCTTCTCTGGAGATCTTCAAGACCCGCTTGGATGCAGTCCTGTGCCACGTGCTCTAGGTGGCCCTGCGTGTGCAGGGGGGTTGGACTAGATGACCTCTAGAAGTCCCTTCCAACCTCAACCATTCTATGATTCTGTGATAAACTATGCCATAATATTGGCCATAACAAAATGCTGAATAAGTCTAGCTCATAGTCTGGAGTGACACTGACATTCATTCTCTCAATCTAACCTTAAAATAAACAATGCTTATTTTTTTGCATACTCTGTTTTTCACAGTATCTATATATATATAGGTATATAAGTATATATATAACCTTTATTAGCATACAGGACACCAGGTTTAATTAAGGTCTTCAGGTCTGCCTTTAGATTCATACTTACTTGCCTTACTTAATTGCCATACTTACTTACCTACATTTCATAAATTATTAAGGCATTAAAAGCTCTAATGAGAATGTAAACTATTTGTTTACATTTTGCCTTTAAGAAGCAAGAATAGCAGTCCTTTGCTTTTTACATCTGACCAGTAATACTTAAAAGAATTCAAGACGCTATTTTGTGATGTGTCTGTTTTTATTGAAAAAGTTAAGAAATGTACTTTTAAATCATGCATTTGTTGTTTGTTTGTTTTAAAAATAACAAATAAACCTCCTACCTATCACAGTCAGATATTTCCTGCAAGGCACTTGGCAGCTACACTGAGATGTCTCACTGATTTTCTTTATTTCTTTGTCTGCACATAGACAAATCAGTATCAATTAAGCTCTTCTCAATGACAGTTCAACTTTTGGAACATGATCATTTGTTTTTGTTACATTATAAAGCTGAAAACTTCACTGCTGTCTTTTTTCCTGATGCACTTTCCACTTAAGTCCTGTGATTTTTAACTACAACTTCAAATATAAAGTTATTTGCCTTATTTGACAAGCTTAGGAGTACACAGTGAAATATTATAAGAAATGCCTACTGTTATTACCTACCTTAAATAAATAGATCAATATTTATCAATAGAGAAATATTTTAGTAATTTTATGTATTTTTATGATTTTAATAATATTCTAATGAGAATGATTCTATAGTTATTTCACAGTGTTCAAATGCATTTTGATCTGAACATTTATAAATATATTAGGGAAATTTTTATTCCTATTCATTCTTTTCTAAGATACCCCTAAAAATAATTGCAGATATAATTATCTCTCCATCCATTTCCACATCTGGGGAGTTGTGGCTCATTGTCATTCTCAATATTCCTTGTAATCCTGTAGGTACAAACAAACATGTACTGAAAACGGGTTATTTATAATGGCTTTGAGAAGTGGTGTAGTGTTGACCTGTGGAGGCCCCCTTCAAGGACAGTAGTATGGGATGCCTTGTTAGTAGATAACCAACCTCAAGGATGGCAGTGCAGATCTTCTATCAGCAAACAAGGAGCAAAAGCAACTGTACGGCTGCAGAGTGACCAAGAAGCTGATTGGATAGTCTTGACATAACCCTTTAGATTATTGGTTTATTTAGTAACTGTACTTCGCATGCTTGTAGGTAAACAAAGTATTGTACCCAGGACAGTACAGTATATAAGTTTTATCTGATGCTTATTAAAGGGTTTTTGGTTCATTATACTGGAGTCCGTGCCTGCAATGTGACACATCGGCCAAAAAAGTTTGGAAACATCTGAGTTACTATTTTTATCTTCTTTTTAGTTTTTCTTGAATTAGTACTTTGTGCTATTCTTGCAGAAATTCCATTGTTTCACCATAAGATTTATCAATGTCATATGTGACCTAAAGACAGTTAAGGTGTTTGCATATGCAACCCAAATCAAATGTGAAATAACTTTTTAGTAATAATTTAGAAATAATTGGAAGTTACATTTTGTATTTATTTCTAAAATAATGAAATTTGTTTGATTTGCACAAGAGAGAAATTCTGTTTAGTAGTGATCCCTAAAGGCACAGAAGTTACTCTGTAGGGGCCCCAGAAACTGTTGATGCAGTATTGGCCACTACTGATTTTCTCCACAGAGGCCAAAAGCTGCTTAGTGTAGCCATCAAAATGTGCAATACTGTCTGAGGATGGAGTGTGATCATTGCACTCTAGGGAAGTTCAATTGATTGAGAGTCTGTCTAATAGTTTCTGTTTGCAAGCCTTAGGCACAAATTAGAGGTATTAGGGTAGTGTCCTGACAAGGCAAATGCATATTTTCTTAGGAGGATGGACCCAACTGGTGTAGCATAAGATGACAAGCATTTTATCTCATTTATCATATTGTTCTGCTTCTCAGAACACCAGCTAGAGTCAGCCTGTTGATTTTTCAGCAGACAGTGAAAAGATGCAAGCTTGAGTGTTCAGATGTTCAGTTTTCTGTGGTTTGTTTTCTTTTGTTTTTCATTACTCATCAGTTCTTGTTTCCTGCATCAGGATAATTGAAATCCCATACAATCAGCCTTTTAGCCATTCTACTGTCTCTGCTATCTACATAAACAATTCTTAGTCTGACTCCTTGTTTTACCTTGGAGATATAACAGTTTTTGTTTGAAACGCCTCTTCAAAATCTGCCTGTCTTTTATTTCAGTCCATTTGCCTTTACAGTTTCTGAGAGCATTTTGCCACATAACAAAAAGGATTTTACTGTCCTTTCATTATTTTATAATTATCATCTTATCTATGATATATTTCACTTTTACCAAAAATTCTATGTTATTTTTTTATTATTCTATTTGCAAAGACAGACACTTAAAAACTGTGAATTATAGCTTAAGACACAGGAATGTTTCTGTTTTCAGGGATATGCTGTACCACATTTTCAGGGATAACCTGCAACACATACGTGTAACTCATGGGTATTTACCTATTAGTTAAATATATATTTGTGTTTCTTAGCAGTGTTATGAAGTTAATTAGACGCACTAAAAGCAGCCTAATCAAAACATTAAAAACAGATTAATACATTTTGAAATGTTGCATAGCTAACTGCGTGTGATATGGGTTTACCCTGTTAATAAGTTGGATATCACCCTCGAGAATTCTCGGGTTGTATAATGCTACATGTATGTACTCATTTCTGTAAGATCAGGAAAATAAAATGTGTCTGTATGGAAACTAAGGGAGTAAGTGAGGCATTTGCTATATGTGTGGAATTTAATGCCATTTTTTGTAAAAGTTAAATCATCAGTGCATTCTGACTGCTGAAATTGTGTCTCTTTCCTTAGGTAATACAGTAGTTTAATGGAAAAAAAAGGGCAAAAGAAAGTTAGGAAAATTGAAAGACTTGTGTCTTTCTTAGGAAAATAATCCGAATTCAGGAGATCTAGAGAGTGTGGGTCTTATTTGAAACTGAAAGGACACATTTACACCAATATAAGCGAATATACACATACTGCATGGGTCAAGACAGTGAGCTTTTCTCTTCTTTTCCTCACAGAATTTACAAATTGGCCTACTTTGAAAGTGCTTTTCTCTGGGGTAGCATCAGTCTCCATTTTTCAAATTCTAAGTTAATGGGATTGCATACAGTGCATGTTACTATCCTGTAAGAGAGAGAAAGAAGATATAACAAATAAAAAAATAATCTCCAAAGATTTAAAGTCATCAGCAAGTTGGGGAAAGTAAGGAGTTATCACACCATTGTTAATCATTCACTCCTCATCCCCAGCTCTATTGGACTGATCTCCATATATTCAGTGTTGAAATAGTAAGGCATGGTAGCCCAGGCAATGTTAGAACAAACCACACACAATTTTGATGCAGCACAACTTAATGTGTGCTACCACTTGCAGTGCCAAATCCCTCAGATTCTGGGTCTCTCTTTCTACTAGCAGAGTTAGAGTTGCCTTATCAGTGTGCTGATTCACATGGAGATATATCCTGTTTCTCTTAAGCTGGTTAAGAACTAGAAAAAGTGCCTCTGAAAGGCTCTGTCATATGGCATGTAGTTATCCTTAAGTGACGAGGGTTTCATAGTGTAGCTTGAAGCCAAAAATAAGTCTTTGCTGAATGATAGAACTCCTATATATCTGTTTACCTCCATCACTCATGTAATCCTCACAGGCAAAACACAAATGCTCTAAGTACATTATAAAATATATAGCTATTCCTATAGAATAAGAAAAAAATGGCAGACAAGGTTAAGGATGTTTAATTTCTAACAACTTAATCTCATTTCTTTTCAAACTCTATCTCTAGGAAATACTTCCTGGTAATACAATAATATTCCTTTGTCGCCCAAGTATGATGTAAATCAATTCTTACAAAACAATCTCAGAGTTACTTCCTTTTGATCTTTTAATACTCAAAATAAAGGACATTTTGGGGGGGTTAAGTAAAATGAAATATACTACAATTTTTCAGTCTTCTCTGAATTTGAAAACGCTTCTATATTTCATTTCCTACTGTATGTGTGTTCCTCACATCTAGCACAAGAGTGTGGTTTTATTTCTTCCCTACTTTTTTATTTTTTCTCTCTCTGTTTTATTTCCAAGCAAACTCAGTAGATATGCATTAGAAACTTCCAAAACACTGAGAGGATAAATTTAACAGCAGAACTGTAACTTTTAACTTCTTTTAACTTCTTTTTTCTTTTTTTTTTTTAATTATTTGTGTCTGACCGATACCTTTGTAATTAGTATTTGCAAGGTGCAATTCAATCACTTTATTCCCTTTATCTACAAAAGCTTTATCAGAGGACTATGAGCAGTTCATTGAATTATATAACAAAATGAAAGATCCTTATTATCACCAGACTTGCATTAATATTTCATTGTATGCAAACCCCAAACTTTTCATGCATTCAATTAGCCTGCACTAATATTTGTGTTTCTGTGCTAGAATTTCATATTTTGAAAGTGCCAAGCACAAGGGAGCTATATAATTGCAATCAGTTCTCTCTCATTGCTGTCTCTCTTTCTGACCTCTTACTTATGTTATTGTGCATAGCTCCGAACAGGGAACTCTTTTTTCCACCAAAAATAATAAAAATAACAATTGATAATAACAATTAAAGTGAGTTTGGATATTGAAGTTTTTGTTTCAGTCTTAATAAGTAAAGTTATAGATTTATTTTTTTTCATAACCTATCTGTACTATCTGCTTATCTTCTACAGAACAGAAGATCTGATGTTTTTGAGTATATGTAATGTAGAAAATATTTCTTCCATTCAGTGCTCCCCTTGGTCCATGTTTTTATGGAAGAAATTTAATAACTCTCTCATGAAAAAGAAATTATATTACATGCCTCACAAGAAGGCTGTCTTCTGTGTATGACTTTTTTTTTCCTCAGTACAAACTAAGTGTACCTACTGTATCTACTGTAGTATAAGCTAACAGTATCTATTGCAGTATAAATGAGATGATTAAATCTCATTCAAGGCAAACTTAAATCTTACTTTTTGAAAGCTCATATTTTATATAAGTTATTTCAATCTTCCTCTTGATTGCTATCTTTTAAATACCTCGTGATGGTATAAAGAACATATATTGGCAGTGGACAGAAAGAACTGCTGCAGGATGAAGTGTTGTAGTTTCTTGGTGCAGCCTCTGAATCTTCTTGTGAATTTTTGGACAGGTTTAAACCTGTCTTTTCAACTCTTAAGTCCACAGTTAGCAGAGAATTCAGGCTATGACCTTGACTTGCTCTAAGCCTCTTATATTGCTACAGTGTGTCATATTAAAACCAACATCCCTTTGAGGGGTAGGAATAAGTTACCTCAAAAACTCTATGGAATTAATTATGTGGACCTGTGTAAGGGGAAAGATTGAGAGTTTGATTGAAAGAGTTCTCATGCTTATACTTGGAACAGAGTGAGAGAAAAAAAGAATGATATTGCTTTGTGATACGCCATGTTCATTAGGATTCCAGAAAAAAAGCTTACCCAGACTTTTTTTTTTAATGAGTCCTGCAAAGCTGTTTTGCTGAAAACCTATAAATCTGCCAAATCTAATAGGGATTTGGGGTTCAGTAATACAAATTCATAATTAGCTGGACAGTTAAGAGTTATCTAAAGGCTATGCATAGATGTGCAAGCAGAGTTTGTATGCATTTCTTTGAAGAATCCTCTGCTATAATATTTAGCAAGTAAAGTTCATGATATACATGAGAGCCAGGGAGCAAAATGTTAGTAAAATCTATATCTATTTATATTTATCTCTACGTCTGACTGTATATCTATCTATCTACACATCTACATGCATGTATATGTATCACTGCTTTAAGAAAACTAATGACACAAAACAAGAAAAAAAGAAAAGTTAGAATTATGTGAAACTTAAGTATTAAGTTTACTATTTCTTTCTTAAGTATTAAGTATCTTATACAGTGTGTTCAATAAATATCTTCAAATCTTCCAATCCATTTTGAGAAATAATTTTTCTCTTTCTGATTTGCCTGTAGTTAACATAAAAACATTAAATAGTAAGGGACCACCCCAGAATGCCTTAATCGGGTGCCTTCCTTATACAGTGAATAAAGACACAGGTTTTTTTGAAGGAAAACAGATCTGCTGAGCTAGGAGTTTATAACTCTCCAGCCAGGCAGGCAATTCTGCTCTCCTTGCTGAACAGGGAGGATGAGTTTATTCCATCTGATTAGGTTCAAAACCACTCAGTCATCTTCTGGGACCTGGCAATGGTTAATCTTTCTTTAAAGACAGGCAGAGTGTTCACATTATGTATAACAGTCTAATTACTGGGGCATTTACTTACAAAGTAAAATATCTGATTTCGTCAAAACCTCAGGGGCTTCCCCTAAAATATCAGGGGCTTCTCCTAAAAAATCAGTCTCTTAGTTTTGGAAAAGATTCAGCTCATAAGGCAAATCATTCATAATAATAACTAAGGTTAAGGTCTTCCTAAATAGCAAGGTGCCCTACTAAAGCACTCCTGGATGATTTTATATACTTATTGATTTTCTCTGAATTCTTTCAGGCGATAGAGTATCAAATGCTTATTAAAAAAAACAACCACTGTAAAGGTTAAATGGGAGTGGGGTGGGGGGGTACAGCATGAGATCAAATACTTGTCCCTGGTGCTAGCAACAGTTTGTCAAAGGGAATATTTTAAAATTCACTGCTTTTATTTTCAATTCTATGATGTGCAAGACTGACATGATCTACTATTTCTCACTGAAGTGATTGTTCTATTTGACATTTCGTTCAGAAGAACTTCAAAGAGTAGAGAGGATTACAAAAAAATGTATTTGAGTTCATACCATATAGAAAATTGGGAAAGAAAATGAAGCATGGTTACTGGAAAAAGAAATAGGAGCTGCAGATTGGATACCTAATTAGCAGGAAATTACTTAGAAATCAAAAAAAAAAAGATGTGTGATAAAATGTAGGATAAAATAACATCCATTCCAAAAAAAAAAAAAAAAAAGAAAAGAAAATATAGAAGAGGCTCTAATTTCTCAATTACATATGAACATGCAGACATCTAAGATCACTTGTGGGTCTGTTGAACTAATTCCACATTACACAAATGCAGGTGTTTAGGGGGATTTGGGTCTAATGTAACCTAGGAAAAATAAGCAAAAATGAAGATACAAAATCATATTCAAAGCTAGTAACAATAAAACTGTATGTAAAACTTATATGTTAGCTAACTCCATCTTTCAATGCTTTGGTTGCTTGTGAAAAGCAAATATCCACAGCACAAGTGTTTACATGCTTACCCGTTGCATAACTTTCTACCCATTTTTTTCCCCATTATCTACACTGAAGGATCAGGATTCTCTTCACTTAACGTTTTTTCATTTAACAAGCCCTTTCTTTGTCCCTGAGGAACAACTAAAAGTAGATAAGAAACTAAAAAGCAAAAAAAAATAAAAAATCAGAATAGCAACGAATTACATCAAAAATCTACAAGCATAATTCTATTTTATGCAAATGGTATTTTTCTCTGAACAATTCTACTAAGTAGAATGTAAAGATACTGAGTTCCAAACATTTCATTGCCAGATAAATATAGACAGTTGAAAAAGTAAGTGCTTGAGTTTGGAGAAATCACTTACTGAGAAATTATTTAAAAAGTTAGATATATAATTGGGTTAAATGAGAAATAGCATTTTAACATAACAAAAATGAGAAAAGAGTGTCAATTAAGATAATAATAATTAAAAAAAAAACTAAATAATCTATAGAAACAGCAGGTATTAGGCTGAAGTTAACAAAACATTCCTTGCAATAAGCTCTCTCAGCCAATATAATCTCCTGTGGGAAATAATGAAAGTTCTTTCCCTTGAGCACTTAAAACTCTGATGAAAACATGACAAGGAACAATTATGTTTCACCAGATTGATGAACCATATGGCATAGTACTTCTTTTTCCTTATTTAAATTATATGATTCTGTTACTTAAATTATGTCCATCCACATTTCTAAGCAAGAATCTTCTCTGCAATTAGTGCTGTGTTCACAGGGAAGATGTCCATCATTTTGTTTGAAATGGCAGCTTTTCTCATGACGGACAATTCTTTCTCCATGTATTTGGACGTAACTGGTGCTTTTTATCAGTCTTCCCATTCTAGTCCATTTTTTTAGCCCTTTGATTTGGAAATGATTTCTAAAGCATGATTTCATCTGATGAAATTATGCCTTTCTGGGTCTTTCCTAGTCTAAAATATCTAAAGAGAAGATTCTACATTTAACCCAGTCACTCTGTGATTTTTTTGAATTACCAAGTAGGAGTAGCCATTTTGGTATGTGATTTATTTGATATACATTAGGATCAGAAGGTTTAGCTCCTTTGACTATTAACTTCAAATGAAGTAATAAGTTCAGGATTCATGTATAAACTTTTATACTTTAAGCACATGAAATTATGTGGGAAATTGGTAAATAGTCAAATATAGCTATGTCTTTGATATGTTATTTTGTAAAATAGAAAGCATATATTATTAATTTAGATTTTTCTTCATAGGATCACAGTTGTCACTCAAGAGGTAAGGGATCTGAGAAGGTCCAACCTCCTTCTCATGACAGAGTCCCAGCTATGAGATCAGATCAGGTTCCTCAAGGCTTTACCTTGTTGGTTTTTGAAAACCTCCAGAGCTGGAGACTGCACACCCTTCTTGGACAGCCCTTTCAAGCTGTTCAAGGGGAGCCCAACTCAAGCACAGCTAGGCTTTTCTCAGGCGGAAAGGTTTGTCTTTGTATCTAGTAGGAACCTCTCTCATTTCAATTTATGACCATTGTTCTCCTGACAAACATGTTGAGATTTGTTCTCCAGGCTGAACAAGCCCCAGTCCCTCAGTCTCGCCTCACAAGGTAACTGTTCCAGCCCCGACTATCCCAGTGGCCCTCGACTGGAGTCAGTTGGTGGCCTCAGTTTACCAACATCTTTTCTGCACAAAGGAGGTCCTAACTTGACACAGTATTATAGGTAATGGAACAAGGAGTGCTAAGTATAGGGAAATACCTTGATCTGCTGGCAGTGCTGTTGTTAATATGGCTCTGGATGATATTGACCGTCGCTGCTTTCAGGGCAGACTGTCAGCTCACACACTGTCTCCCAGGGCCTGTCAGTCCCTAGCCTGTAACCCTGCAACGTGTTCTTCCCTCCCAAGGACAAGGCTTTGCATTTGTCTTGTCAGCCTGTTCCTTCAGCTTGTCTGTCCCTCTTAGTGGCGCCCTGCCCTCAAGTGTGCAGACCAGTCTTCCCAAAGTGGCATCATCTACTAACTTAGCCAGAGTAGCCAGAGTGTGGTGCATCACATACTCTGAGTTATCGTCTGAGTTGTTGCAAAGATGTTGAAGAGGACAGGTTTCAGACACTCAGGGTACTCATCAACCCCTCGGGAGAGAACTGATTGTCAGGACCACACTCTGAGTCCAATCATCCAAACAGTTTTTCACCTATCTGGTTGTGTACCGAGTCATCCTGTAATATCCAAACTTAGGTACTGTCATCTCCCTCTGATCAGATAAACCCCCCCTTTTTTTTTTTTTTTTTTTTGTACCTGCTAGTACAGGTTCTGGCACAATCTTTCATCCTGTTATCCACTGGATTCCTAAAAACATAACTGACTCATTCCTTATCCGTCTGAGTCAGGAATGTTGATATTTAAATCCTGTAAATGCTGAATAACAGCACCCATACTTTAATAAACCATCTCCTGATTTGATACTCTGATTAAGATAGCATTTATATACCATACAGTTGTTACTTCAGAAGAAGAATGACTGATTCCATTTAATTAGATAACATAACATAAGCAATGTTTGGGCTGTGTTTAAAACTCCAGGGTAGACAACTAAAGGAGCATTGCATTCCAGTGAAAGTAAAAGCAAAAATTGATTTAGCTTGCTCTTGTATCAGGTTATAAAGAACATATCTCTAACATATAGCACAGCCATCCAAGCAGATACTTGGTCATTTATTAAATTTACATTATCCACAATATATGGTACCATGTGTGTTAAAGGGCTAGTGGCTTTATTTAAAGTCCTGTAATCAATGCTCTCTTGTCCGATCCCATCTTATCTTTAAACTGGTCATATGAAATCGTTATAGCGGGCATTATTTTTGTCTATAATTCCTCACTACTTTAGCTGCTGAACTAAATCAGTCATATTTTTAATAGTAGGGCCAGGGAATTCATACTGTAAAATATTAACAGGTCTACTGTTAGATAGATCTAGGGTTATCTGCAGTAAATTTACTTTCTTAATTCCACTAAGCTCAGTATTGTTGTTCTAGCTGGAAAAACTGCTATTTCACAGTCTCTATTTATATAGTCTCTTTTCTCATTGCATTACCGCATTATCTGCGGTATAGTCTCAAAGTAGGTACAGGTTTCTCTGGCAGGTCCCAAGTTTCTCCTATTAATTGTCTGAGCTCTGGAGTTTCCACCAGTTTCCACCTACTTCTGAGTTTCTCCAGCTAGTTGTTTGAGTCTCTTAGTTAGGTATCTATGCAGCTACTGTCTAGTCAAACCCTTCTCTAAATAATTCCTCCACAAAGGATTACATCCTCCTTACATTTCTCTGTCAGGAAATTTATTATTTTTAAAAGGGATTGAGAACTCTTAGTTTTAAAAGTACTGCAATTAGTTTTGATTGTTTGCAATAGTTCTGCTTTTTTTCCTTTGACTTAGGCATCTCCTAGAATTAACACTGTTAAGGTTTGGAGGTTGCCCCTCAACATTGCTGGGTTCTAGTCCTTCTTAACATGCCTACCTACTATAGCTGATTTTAAAAGGTGGGTTTGCCATTCAGGCACTATCTCCTCATTTTTTTCCTGCTCTTTTATTTACCTTATCCAATGAACAGCTCAAGTCCATAGCAAATCAGCATGCTGGAGATTCAGCATTTGCAGCAGGATTCCCAGTCTTAAAACTAAACTGTGTGTTTTACACATTGTTAGTTGGATCTGATTGTCATCCTCTCCCAAGAGCCCATCTATTCCAAAGAAATTTTCATAGATTTAGCAGCAAACTCCTTCTGTAACCCAGAAGACTTCAGAGGGATAAACTCTTGGGTAATCATTCAGGAATGGCCACTGTGATTCACAATAATATTTACTGTAGTTTAGATTCTAAAAATTTAGTCTGGCTTTCCAATAAGTTTCATCAGGTTTTATAAATCATAATGCTTTTAGCAATCATTTCCTTTTTTCACTCTAACAAAGCACTTCAGCATTTCTTTTCTGGTAGCTTTTCTACTATCGCTTTCAGGCAACTTACAAACAGGTAACAATTCTCTACCTTTACCTTCTTTACCTTACCTTTAGCTTTTCTCTTTTCTGTTTGTCCTACTCATCACAAATATGATCTGGGTCAGTACAGTGTTCTTTGATCCAAATCCCAATATAGATTTTGCCATCCTTCCTCCTTATAACTTCTAGCAAACCTTATGAGGATCCATGGTATCAGGTTTTACTCTCCACCATTTTTTTGTCCAGTGGACAGCAATTCTAATCTTAAGATACTATGTATCACTCTATAGTGATAGTTGTTTAGTTGTTTAAGTCACCCTAACTTCCCAGACTTTTATTCTGTAATGCTCAAATTACTCCTCTCTTCCTGTACACATGTAAAGAATATCCTGCTGGCTGTGTTAATCAGTGTCAGCTCCCACTGAGCTAACCAGGTTCGTTGCCAAGAATACTCTCGCAACATGCTGTATAAAAAGAGAGGACAAGCTTTATTTAATCACAACTGTAATCTGATTGATTATACTAGCATGTTAATTTATCACTTGATATGTTACAGTCTCCATATACTCACCGTCATAATGCCAGGTGTACTCAGATTTTGTGGATACTAGTTAGCTCAGATCTGTCATGCTCTCTGAACTTCTGAGATGGTGTTTGATTTTACATATCCAAATACTCAGCAGAGCCATGTGTACAGCTCTGGGTTGGCCTGTAGGTTGCCCAGGGGAGTTCCTAGCTAGTATGTTTCTACTTACAAAACCAGCTTGTCATGATAAAAACCCTTCCAGAATGCGCCAACATGATTCATTCTTCTGTGTGCATAGGGAGGGCTCTCTGGCTTTCCAGTGTTACTGGAATAAGGTAGTCTTATGGCCTAACACCTAATGATATTCAGGAGAACAGCACAGCTCCCTCCTTCATGGGTGCTCAGCATGTGAGAGATGATGGAATAGTTAATGAGACAGAAATACTGGGAAAACTGTCAAAAACCTTCCTAAAGTTCAGGTAAGTAAATTCCACTGCTCTTGCCTTATCTATAAATCCAGTCACTTTATAACATTAGATAATCAAGCTGGTCAGATTTGCCTTGGTAAATGCACAGTGATTGTTTTCAATCACCTTCTTCTCAGAAGTGTATTCCAAGAGATCTCATCCCACTGTTTCCAAGCACTGAAGTAAGGTAAAAAAGAGAAGAATCAGAATAAGCAGTAAAAAGGAAATAGTTGTTATATATTTTGTACAAAGCGAAGTTTTCCTCCGTGATAGATATATTACCTCTATGATAGATATAACTAACCTGGCTTTAGCTATCTTAAACATCTAAATCTGACCTAGTAACCTTCACAGTAAAAGCACAGAAATAGAAACTCCAGATGATTATTTTCTCTGTACTGCCTTAGAATGAGATGAACTGTCCTCCAGAGGTTTCTGCTACTTTCAACTAAATATAAATGTTGCCTATATAAGGCAGCTGGGGTGGGATTCAGCTCATAGATTAAGAGTAAAAAGTAGGAACACACCTTGATCTCTGAGTATAGTCAATGGATATTTTAGAATTCAGTATAGCTGTCCTCATAGGCATATATTGACATTTACGATGCCCTAGGGTGTCTAAGATATCCGTTACCACCTGTAAAGCAGGTTTTATTTGAGATATTTTTGTATTTGTGTCCTTCTCAAGTGGCAGTTGAAGGATAGGCAGAATACCACAAGGCATCTCAAATAGCTCTAAATACATAAGTGTGGACTGAATGACCCACTATTTTATAGGGTCAAGGGAGTTATAAATGAATCTTAAAAGTAGAACCTATAGGCAGGCATGTACACTTAGGTTTCTATAATCTGAAACTGAATCTAACTTTCACATGCACAAATTAAAGCAGATGTACTTCTACTACAGTGTTCCTTGAAGCCATTTATGTCCCACATGAGCCCTCAATACTTCTGACCATGACTTATCATTGCAGATAATAGGCACTATAAAATGTCCACCTTGAAATGGACATTTCTTCTTCGTCTTTCTCTCTCATGCAAAGGACTAAAGTGAGACTTGCCTAAGGGGGAAAGGACAGAGAAGAGATATTCAGATCTGGAAAATCCTGCTAATGATTTCAGAATTGGTGAGTACAGTAGATCAAAGTATGTGCAGCTAAGAACACTAGCTCAGAATAGAAATGTGAGATTGACCTGTAATATTCTGAGAAGTAGACTAGATAGCATATCTTTTGGGAAAAAAAAATGTTCAGTCTGGAATAACACTTCTGAAATCACAGAATCATAGAATGCCTAAGGTTGGAAGGGACCTCTAGAGGTCATCTAGTCCAGCCCCCTGCACACGCAGGGCCACCTAGAGCACGTGGCACAGGACTGCATCCAAGCGGGTCTTGAAGATCTCCAGAGAAGGAGACTCCACACCCTCTCTGGGCAGCCTGTTCCAGGGCTCTGTCACCCTCACCGTCAAGAAGTTCTTCCTTAAGTTCCCGTGGAACTTTTTATGCTTCAATTTGTGGCCATTTCCTCTGGTTCTGTCAGTGACCACCAGTGAAAAGAGGCCAGCCCCATCCTCCTCATTGCCTCCCTTGAGGCACTTATAGACACAGATAGACACTTATAGACACTTATAGACACTCTCAGCCTTCTCTTCTCCAGGCTGAACAAGCCCAGCTCCCTCAGCCTCTCCTCATAGGGCAGATGTTCCAGGCCCCTGATCATCCTAGTCGCCCTGCGCTGGACTCTCTCCAGCAGCTCCACATCCCTCTTGTTGAAATCTTTTTCAGACATAAGGTTGGAGACTTCAGCATGGGACACAAGCTAGCTGGTCTGTTTCTGATAAAATACTGTCTTCTAATATCTGTTTTTGGCAGGAAATTGCAAATAGTAAAAGAATAGCTACAGAAAACAATTAGCAAAAAGTGTGAGAAATTTATGTTTTTCAGGTTACTCACTGTGTTAGTAATCCTAAAGGGACCGTGCTTCAAAGATTTTCTCTGAGATTATCTGAGAATAAATCGGTAGGAGCAAATTTTGGTGTCAATGGTAAATGCCTGTAAAAATTAATGCAATCAATCAGATTCATTTATAAGCATGGTTTCTTTAAACCAGTGAATAGGATTAGGCAATATGTATTTTTAAAATATTTCCTCTTTTGTTAGTTTGCTGATTTGTCACATTCATATCATTCTATAGTATTATAAGATTTATGTTAAATTCCATTGTCAGTCAGGTATGATTCCACTGAGGACTGTGATTTTACAGAGTAACTAAATATTAAGAAGCTGAACAGTTCTTTTGGTACCTAAATTTCCAGGCCACACCTACTCAATAATGAAAACAGGCCAAGGTCTATTCTCTGAGCTTCAGTGAAATGGTGCAGGGTGGCTCATGTCTACACATTTAAAATATCTTCCAAGCATTTTTTTTTTTGTATTACCTCTTACTAATAGTGCCAAGCCTGCATAGTCTTGAACTAAGCTGAGGCAGTAACTATGAGAATGTTAGCTAGATTATACAGTCCTGGAGATAAACATCATGCGTGACTTATGTCCGTTCTCCAGCCCATTCCATGAAGCTGCTTGAGTTATTAGTACAAACATGATTTCTCAGCATGCTCAGTTCCTACTATACTAAATCTATCAGATGCATTGTTTTGGATACAAAAATGTCAGTAGTATACAGCCAAGAATAATACATTTCATCACAAATTTCTAAATTTAGGAAGCTTGTTCTGATTCAGAATGAAAATTAACTTTTGTTATGCATTAAAGTCCTCTACACAAAAGAAAGACTACTGCCTATACTGCTCTCAGAGACACTGACTGCAAGGAAGTCTGCATGAGTCAAGGTTCAGCACTGTAGTTTAAAGGAAAGGCATACTTCAAAATTAATTTGAAAAGGACAGCTATGCAGAGTAATGAATTTTGAACCAACTATTAGAAATAAATACTCATTAAAATTTATATGGAATCAAAACTACTTGTAATTTTATATTTCTTAATTTTTTTGTAAAAAACTTCATGAAGGATCATGAGCTAGAGAGTGCTGAAGTCATTTCCCATGCAGAAGACTTTATATCCGCTTATGGATAGATATTGTAGTATGATGTGGCAGAAAGCAACATAAGACAGCTTGCTTTAAGAATGCTATGTTATGGGAAACCATTTGAGAGGTAAATCTGAACTTAAGCAAGTTAACACAAAAATTAGTCACCCCTTGAGCCTCACTTTTGGAGCTGAAATTTTTCAGAGCTTAAAAGTTTTTTCTACTAGCCAGTATTATTTGGTTTCTAAAATCTCCCAATCTGTGCTGTCACTTGTTATTCACTATCTGACTGGTAAGAACACAAAAATATTTTAGTCTGGAAACATCCTTTTCATTATCTTGAGTGCATTAAAAATGAATGTAAACTCTCCAAGAAATATCAGGCAGAATCATTAAAACGTCTTCAGTCCAAGAAGGATCATTGGAGGCCTGGAGAAGACCCAGAATCTTTGTCGCAGTTTATATTTGGATACATGTGTATTTAGGACTTTTACAGTCAGATAAAGAAGTTTTGAGCTGAAGGGTTTGAGTGTAGACCCAAGCAATGTTGCTCAAAATCTAAACAAAAAGAATTTTCTTACTTTCTTTTACATGTAGGGTCACATTTAAATTCTAGAATAGTGAAGTACTACACATTACATGCAAAATGTGCTACAGAAGCTAAGAAAAGGATTTTATGGTGTGGACTTGGCCCATATATTCAGAGATGTCTGTCCTCCTCCAGAGGACAGGAACTAGTCCATGCTAACTCACCCATGGAGCAAGCAAGACTCCACGGAGCAGCCACTGATAACATAGCTGACATTTTACCTGATCTTTCCTTGCGTTTTGGGTTTAATGAGGAAAAAATTTGCTTTTCCCTTGAGTTCAATATTCTGTTTCATTTTATGTGGGGTACTTATGTTTGTAGAATCAATGACTGAATCAGGGCAAAGATAATTTGGTCCAGTCTTTTAAAGACAGTCTTTTTACCTGCTTCTGGTTAAAACAGAACATGATATTTAACCTGGAGTAACCCTTCATATAATCATAATCAGCTTAATAAGAGGAAAGAAAAAATAGACCTTTCAGTCATGCCAAGCAAAATTAACTCCAAACCTATAAAAGCTAATTTCTGATCTTATGCTACCTAATTCTGAGAGCAATGCTTATTGCAAAGGTTCTTTCTTTTTCAAGACTATTAAATGTCTCATATGAGTTTCATCATTATCAAAAATTATTTGGAATATATTGTCAAGTTTCTTATAGTCAGAGAAGAATTAATAAATCATCAGCAAGTACTGGACAGAGTATATTATAAATCAGCATTGCTTGGGTTGTGACGGCCTACAGAGTGTGCTGATATGGCTGATGCAGAGGGAAACTTGTTAGCAGAATAGTATCCATCTCTATGAATTTGCTTTGACATCATGCAATATGTCAATTTATTCTGAAACCTGCCTTGAGCAATTCTGACTCAAAGTGGTCATATATCTTGGAAACAACAAGGAAGGCGGTGCTGTATTCCATATAGAGAGGAGGGGATGGGGAGGGAGGTTGGTAGAGATGGTGAATATAACAAAATCTCTTAAAAATGCACACTTATCTATGATGTACGCCACACTCACTGGAGGTAGCCACTGTCAAGTGTCTCACTGGAAAATGAGAACATAGTGGAAATATGTACTGTGCTTGCCTTGATTCTTAATCTTCTATACCCTCCTTTATTGACCCCTGGGAGAGACAAGATACTGCACTAGATTGTCCTTTTTCCTCATTTTATGTTCTCAAGTTGAAGTCAAGAGTTAGAGAATATAGAAAAGCATATGAATAAAAGTAAATGAATAACATTAATAACATGAATAAAAGTAAACAAGACTCTTGCTAAATGGCTTGCAGTTTTTCCTTATTTGGAATGTTTCCTTGTGTTTGAATCTCTCTTGGGAATTGAAACCATAGAGAGGGCATAAGAATAGTTTTTACATGGAAACTGTAGAAATCTTATAGCATCCAAAGGAAATCTGTATCTCTTTTTTTTTCTCATTCCAGTCTCAGAAAATAGGCCAAGAATGACAATTTTGGAGGCAAAATATATGATAGAACATAAAAGTATATGACTCACTGTAAGAAACAGCAAAACCTAGGAGAAGTTGTACTGCCAATTTGGGGAAACATGCTAAAGAATTTTATCCAAAAAAAAAAAAAAGAAAAGTCCAATGTGCAAAATGTTGCCATTAGTTTTCAGGTTAAAAAATGGGCTTTTATTCTAATTAGAGTCATTTTATGCTTCAAAGTAGCAATATTCTCGTATAAAATTTTGTAATATAATACAGCATAATCATATCTTTTTTTTGTTACTTTTGTAAAATTAATTTCTTATGGGGAAAAACAATCAAACAAACAAGCACACTATTTGTTTTGTCACTTTGCTGCCTGAACATAAGTTTTTATATAATAATATCTTTTTTTGCATGTGTGTGTGTGGGGGGGCAAGACAAGTTTCAAATAATTATTCCTTATGAGTCTTTTTTTTTTCTCATTAATTCGTCCTCAAGCATTTCAGCTGCTTACTTTATCAAATTTTAATTTAACTTAAAGTAACAAAGCTAAAAAACTTAAAGAATTGACCTCAAGATTCAGTCTGCTCATAAAAGCAAAGCACCTTTATTTCCACAGTAATTAATGTGATTGAAAAATTATTGAAAAAAAAAGAAATCATATAATCTTAAAGTAAAAGATTTGATGCATGACAAATATTGTTTGTCAGTTCCTGCTCTTGACAGGATGTATCCCAAAGTTCTGATTTACTCTCACCAGAATCAAAGATTCTATAAATATACATTTCAGGTCAATGGTGAATGTGTGTGTGCTCTCATGTGTGTGAGCTCTTGTGTCTGGGAACAGCTACATCTTGAAATTATCTCAGTTTGAGACTTAGAAACTCATTGATCCCTCTCCTTTGAAGAACTTGATTTCTGTGGGGAAAAAAAAAGAAAAAGAAAAACACAGGCAAAGATGAAGGCTGAAGATGTATATCATGCTGTAGTCAGATATTTTATCAGGATATGTAAAATATCACAGTCTTAAAGGCTTTTATGGTATATGTACGTTGTTCAAGATCATTCAAAATAAGAATTTTCTACAGGAAACTAGATTTTCTTTGACACTAAATAATATTCTTACTCTGCTTACTTCTAATCATTTCCACTGTTCTTTTGAAGATAATCTTTTGCTGTTCAGGGATTTTCTTTACTGAAGTGTTATCTTGTGTAAATACTTTGAGATATTTGCATATTAGATAGCCTAAGCTCAGCTGCAGTGCAAGTTAGGAAAATCAAGCAACATAGGTTTGAACTAATTGCACAGAGTATCTCACACATCTTCTATGCAAACTTAGGCATATTGTATCTTTAACTTCACTGCTGGAAAGTGCACAGGAGAGCTGTGAAGGGCATGGGAAAGTTGGTTTTTGACCTCACACCACAGGAAGCCTAAGTCTCTCTATTAAAATGTCATTAGAAGTTGCCCTCACATGGAAATATATAAAGAAAACTCCTGTAGTTTTAGGTTATAAAAGTACATTTGGGAATTATGGATTGAGTTCACAAAGTTTGTATCTTAAGTGCCCTTTCATGGAGCTCATTATTCAAACACAACACACAACAATCCTATTTCTGATAGAATTAATTTGTATTTGAATGGTTTGACTATGAGGAAACATGTGGCTTCTAATATTTATAGGGAAAACCATTATAAAATGGTCTGCTAATTTATGATAGGCCTTTATCTCAGTATTCCTACTATAATTATTTGTGACAACTTAATAAACTTTTCCTTTCTCTTGAAACTATAGCTTTAAGTGGCTCACTGAAGAAAGGATCTCTAATAGACTGTATCACAACAAGAAGTATTATGGTGATATTCTGTATCTCTGAGTTGTACATTGATGCAAATTGCTATAACTTTTTTGGGGGGATAGTTATAGTTAAAAAAAATCCATATCAAGTTTAGTTGTTTAAAAGCATATCCATGATCCAGTTGGTTAATAATCTCATATGATTTTAGCTTCCACGCTTCAATTTTGAGGTTTAAATACTGTTCTTCTGAATCAACACAAGGTGAAACTCAGAAGATAGGAGAATTCAATTAGACTTTACTATGAAATCAACTTAAATAATCCTTTAATTTACATCATCTCACATCTGTTTCTTTCTCCTTTTCTTTTTCCTTCCGTTTTCTACTTTTTCAAGACTATTGAAGTTTAAAGTGGGTATGTTGATACAGTGGGAATAGGGGTTATACTTTCTCAAAAATAGCATCTAAATTAGTCTTGTAGTTGCCAGACCAAAAGAAATAGCATTCATACATTTTTAAAGAAATCAAGAAAAGCTGTACACAGTTTTCAGATCATTTACAATAACATTTAATAGCATTTTACAATAAAAGGGTTCTGCATAAAGCTTCACATTGTGATGACTTCACATATTGCCCAGAGTAACTGTATATAAAAAGCTGTATCTTAAATAAAAGTTCACTAAAGAGATGCCTTTGGGTAGTATTCTAAATAATAAAAATCACATAGAACTTTCTCAAGTGTAGCAGGACTGAAGATGGCTTCTATTTTCCTAACTAAGGTTATATTTATGATAGCTTTGATTCTGGTCAGATAATATAGATTGGCTGTGTCCACTTTATTCAAATGAGGCACAAAGACATCTGCAAGAGTCTCTATCTATTCTCAGTTACAACACTACTTCAGTATTTTTTTTCACTTCAGAATACTCGAAATACCATAAGTATTTATTTTTGCTATATTATGTTTTCCCATATTTTTTCTAGAATTTAGGACTCACCATACATAAGCACAGTTTCCAAGTATCCTGAAATTTCCTGAACAGCAGAGCTCATAGTATGTGATCAGTGGTGCAGGGTCTAGCTGGAGGCCTGTAGCAGTGTCCGCAGAGGTCAGGATTGGGCCAAATCCTGTTCATTTTATTCGTGAATGACCAGGATGAAGGGACAGAACCCACCCTCAGCAAGGGGGGTGATACAAATCTTCACTGATGATACAAAACTGGGAAGAGTGGCTGATACCCGAGGGCTGTGCTGCCATTCAGAGGGACCTGGACAAGCAGGAGAGATGAGCGGAGAGGAACCTCAGGAAACTGAACAAAGGCAAGAACAGAGTCCTTCACCTTGGGAGGATTAACCCCATGCACCTGTATAACTGGGACTGACCTTCTGAAGAGCAGCTCTGCAGAAAAGAACCTAAGCATCCTGGGGGCCAACAAACTGAACATGAGCCAGCAATGTGGTCTTGTGGCCACAGGAGGCCAATGGCATCCAGGAGTGTACTAGAAGAGCGTTGCCAACAGTTGACAGAGATGATCCTCGTCCTCTACGCAGCCCTGGTGAGGCCAAATCTCGAGTACTGTATCTAGTTCTGGGGTCCTCAGCACAACAGCCATGCAAGTTACCGGAGAGAGTCCAGCAAGATGATGGGGGCACTGGAACCTCTATCCTGTGAGGCTGAGAGATCTGGGCCTGTTCAGCCTAAAGAAGAAAGGCTGACGCAGGATCTTATAAATGTGTATAATTACCTGAAGGGAGGGTGTCAGGTAATTTAGGCATTTTAAGTGTTACGTAAACTCAGAAAAAAAAAAAATCTTCACTATATTATGTAATCACAGTTTGTTTTGTTTTGCTTTTGACAAAGCATTTTACCCTTAGACATCATTTAGTGTTTTAAATTGCCACTATCATTAGTGTTAATACCATATTAAACTTTTAAATAACTATAGTGTATCTTTTCTATGGACACTATCGTGTCCATTTCCTTATATAAACTGCCACAAGGAATTTCAACAAGATGCAGCATTCTGCAAAGTCAAATCAATATCCAATGCTACAGGGAGTATAGACTAAGAAAAATTCTGAAGTTTCCTTTCAAAGGAAGACAAATTTTCAAAACACTCTGCAGTCACTTAATCAGTTACAGTGCTATCAACAGTACCATGTGTATATTGAAAATAGAAAAATAGGTAGCTAAGAAACATATATCATCAAATGTAATGTTTGAACACAGTCTGTTTTTCCTTTCCTGTCTCAAACTGACAAATGTGATTTTTTTTTTTTAAATTTTTGACCAGTCTGCCTATTGTAGATAAAACTCGCAAAAGTAGTACAGTACATAAGTACCCTATAAACCTCTTTATGTGATTGATAGGTACCCTTTAGTATTTACTTATCTGGTTCTATTGTGTATATTGTTTGACATGACAAGATCTCAAGATAGAGACTGAGATTTACAGCGTATTATAAAACATACAAGTGTTAGGTCATAGAAGTAAGTTTAAAAAAGCTACATTGAAAATAGAATATAAAATTTGATTCATTCAGTATTTTTGGAGCAACCCTGAGATCTTCCTGCTTTATTTCATAGTATATGTTATATAGATTACAGCTTCAGTCATATATTTATATGCATTTTTTCAAGTGTTTTTTTCCAAGGTACAAACATGAAATGAAAAGTATAAAATCACTCATAGTGAAGAAAGAAAAAAAATGGATTTGAAACTTCAAACACTGGAGCTATGTTAACTATGCAGTTTGACACTTACAGTTCCTTGGGATTCCCAGAGCAGCAGGGAATCTCTCACAAAAGTAAGTAAGTTCTTGGAAGCTTCTGTTTTTCACATGACAAAAGAGTCAGGTTGAAGAAAGATTGCCTCCATATATTTCACTAACCTGACAGGACTACAGCTTCCTTAAGACTTAATGGCAGGATGTTATCCTTTTCTTTTGTATCTCTGTTTTCTCTGAGGTAGCTACTTCTGAAGCGGTGATAACCTATCGCCCTCAAAAACTGCCATCCCTCTCTTTATTTGCTGATATGGCTAAAAAGCTACAATCTATAAATTTCCAAGACAAATCTGAAATTAATTTGTTGAAAAACATCTTAGAGCATTTCTGAATATTAAAAATACACTTGTTACTAGTAGCTACTTCTATACTTGTAAATTGAGTGAGCTCAAGGAGCATGATCTCTTTTTCAGTCATGGCTGATTGGAGTGGTGTCCAAAAACATTACCGAGATCTAAACACTGTTAAGATTGGATGGTTGTGCTACAGAAGGTTTGGTCCTGAGACCTCTGTGATCTGCTTGTGGTATAAAGGGGTCCCTAAGGCACAATTTAAACCTCTTCACTAAAAAAATTCTAGAACAATGTTACACATT
This sequence comes from Crypturellus undulatus, assembly GCA_013389825.1. Classification (NCBI taxonomy): domain Eukaryota; kingdom Metazoa; phylum Chordata; class Aves; order Tinamiformes; family Tinamidae; genus Crypturellus; species Crypturellus undulatus. Next base: position 295,220 of record VWPW01013399.1, read on the forward strand.
TCGTTCCTTCTTGCCTTCCTTTTTCCCTTTCACCCTTTCCTACCTCCTTCTCTTCTCCCTCACTTCTGTCTGTTCACCAGTCCATCAGTCCATCTGTCTTTCTGTTTGTCCATCTTTCTATCTGTCCTTCTTCAGTCCATCTTTCCATGTCTTTCCATCTCTCTTTCTATCTTTCCATCTTTCTTTTTCTGACAGCCTGCCTCCATTCCTTTCTCCCTTCATTTCTTTCTATATAGCACTAGTTCCTGAGAGGGAAAACCTATGTTTAATGGCCTGCTGCATTTCCAAATGATAATTCTGTAATTTCTTCTCTTGATGACACAAGTTTTTCTAGAAAGTTGGGGAAGATATTGTATGGGAGATAGAGTTCAAATTGGTTAAACTTTTCCTTACTGGTTTTAGAGTATATTTTGATGTGGATCCTGCTCATAAACACACTATCTTGGGATTTGTTTCATGGAGAATCTGTAAAACTCTTATATATATATATTATTATATTATTATATTATTATATTATTATTATATTATTTTATATATATATATATATATATATATATATATATAAAACCAGAAATAATATATGCACATATATATATATGTAAAGGGAAATATATATCTATATCTCCCTTAAATTTAGGTTGCCTTATTGCACAAGGCATATCCGCAAAATGTATATAAAACTTTTTTCTTTCTTGATAACAATATAATCTCTGCTACTGGAAAATCAAGCTACTCTGTGGTAAATATTTCAGATTTCAGCAACTGTTAGAGGACCTAGAAGAAAAGTAATCTTCATTCTAATATTGACGTTTAAGCAACATGGTTTTCTGAATTATTTGATTGGTCTTTTAAAATACCCCTCACATACAGAATGGCTCAAGAAGCTAAGCAGGAAAGATAGTGTAAGATATTCACTTTGGATCATTAAAAGTTTGGAAACTGTGTATTTTTTTACCCATTCTTGGGCAGGGATTAAATACTGTATTATCAACTCTGCAGATGCCAAGCACTGAAGCTAGCATTCTATTCATACTTTGAAGCTTTCTATCCCTAAGGATATCTTCTTTACAGAATCTATTGATTTCTGCCATCTAATGTGCAGTCACTCTCAAAAGTATTCTGGTTTTCTGTTTACCTGCATGACTTTTAGGGAGGGAACCATTGATTTTTGCATTTTTTTTTGTAATAGATTTTTAAAATTGTTCTTTAAGACTCACCTTTCATCCTCTTTGGTGTCAGCAAAAGAAAAAAGTGAAGTATATTGAAAGGAACTACTTCATTGTTAAATTTGTGAAAAATGTGGAGTGCATATATGTAGACTGGAGGACTGCTACTGCTACATACTGTAACTATTTATCTGAAAAAATATGAGCCTATTTTGCATGAAAAGTGTTCACTTTAATAGAAACTAAAGTGAATACTTTGGACTTATTTGTGAGTGTGTGTGTGTGTGTGTATGTACCATACAGACTTCTATATTATTTCATTTTCTTAAAAACTACCTTCCTTTGTAGAGCTGATACTATAGTCTGATCATACTTATCACAAAAGACTGTTCAAAATCTGGCATACTTACAATAAACTCCTACAAAAGTTTTGCATGAGAAAGGTTAAATGCTAGAAATACCCCAAAACTCTATTTTTTTAATTCAATTTTAAGTCTCAAAGTGTTAAGCTATAGAAGGTCGCTATAATAGAAACTAAAAAGATTATATTTCTTGTTATTCATTAGAATGTCTCTTTAGAAACACCACATTTTTAATCTTTTTATTTGGCAGAGATTAGCCATACTATCCTGAATATTACTGTTATGTAAGTGCTATTTTGTTTGTGGGTATCGATTTGTACTTTTATGTAATGGATTCTTTTTTATTTTCTTACAGGCACACTGATTCATAGATAATTGCTTTGTGCTAATATATTTAAGTTTATATCTACTGATATGAAAGTGTAGCAATATTTCTATTTACCTATCAGGAAGACAGAAAAAAATTGAATTGTTAAATATTAAGACAGAAGTCTTGTTAAATATTAAGAGGGAAGTAGATCAAGTATCTATTACACTTACCTATAATATTTTTAAGTAAGAAATGGGGACATTTGATTGCTTTGTCTTAAGAATATTAAAAGTTCTTTTTTCATATTATCTTTGTCTACTCTGAAGTGCTACCTTGATTTTGAAAAGGGATTGAATTCTTACGAAAGGCACTTTGTTTGCAGAAGAATGGAATTTCAGTCAATCTGTTTGGATGAATTATTCTGCTGCAGCCAATGATTGAAATTTATTTTGCTAGGCACTGACTGTTACTAATATATAGTACATATAGTTCACATAGAGGTGTCATGTACATTATCAATTTTCAACTGAGAATCAAATCCTGACTCTATTAAAGACAACTGGATTTTTTTTT
>VWPW01013400.1:0-73117 GCA_013389825.1 Crypturellus undulatus
ATTGTCATTTTACTTGAGCTTTTGCATATCATTTAGCAGTTTCTTGCATATACGTACTGGAATGAATATATACAATGCTTGTCAATGAACATAACAAATAACTCACAGATGCTGTGCAGGCTCACTATTTGTTCATATTTGATAACAAGGTCTTGTGATAGCTCAAAGTTATTTGTGTTTTTTTTTTCTTATTTATTTATTAACATATGCAGAACTTTGTTTTCCTTCACTCAGAAGTAACCTATTAACAGAATCTTCAATAGTTCAATTCCATTTAGTACTAACACAGCAAAGTCTATCACTTGACTTGCCAACATACACGCGTCTTGATTTCACTAGGGCTCAAATTTTTGCCTCATCTGGAAATGCTGGGAATAAAATGTCAGAAGTTAGATGCATACAGAGCTCTTCATATAAATAGGAAACTTTCTTTGACTGTAAAGGTGGAAAATCATATTCTGCTGTACCAGTGAAGGGTGTTTGCCTTTCATATTTAATGCATGGGACATAAATAAGATTAAGTGCTAGAACTGGCAAAGGGGAAAAACCTACAAAGGAGTGGTGCTTTCTTTCAAAGCTCAGGCACATATGCTTTGTATCACAGTTGTGACACATTGATCCACAGTAGCTACAGCTTCTGTGTCACACTCCAGACTGAAGGAATGCAAAATAACTGAAGTGGTGGGGTTCAAAAAGATAGGCCAGCTTTTTAATTTATTAATTAGAAAAAAAAAAGCGTTTTTCAGTAGACACAGGAGGAGAACAAGGAGCTTGTAAACGCACCAGAGAGGAATGTTGGAGCTCGGGAAGGCCTTTGCCCCAGCTCGCTGTCCAGAGCTGTCCACTTCTGAGGACTCACACTGATCTACACTAATTCATTGATCCCGTCTCTACAGCATGTATTATTTAAATGCACACACAAAGTTTACTAGTAGACGAGTAAGAAAATTCATGGAAGAGCCCCAGTTGCTGGATTCAACATTAATATTTATTCCACTTGTCAAATTCTTATCCAGCAGTTCAAAACAGCATAGCATTTCCATTTTTGCAATGGAAATGCCAGCCTGACACCCTAACGAGCCGCCAGTAGTGGCTCAGCGAGAGTTGGTATACGGCATAGAGAAAAGCCATATGCCAGGACCTTTGGAAATAAGATGCTGAGGGCTCCAAAGTGACACGGGAATTTTTGAAGGATGGCCAGATTCCTGTTCCTCAGAATTTAGGTTAAGATGAGAAGAAGTCCTAGTGACAGGACAAGAGGTAATGGGTACAAGCTGAAACACAAGAAGTTCCACCTCCATTTAAAGAACTTCTTCCCAGTGAGGAAGAAGTCTAGAATAGGCTTCCCAGAGAGGTTGTGGAGTCTCCATCTCTGGAGATCTTCCAGACCCACCTGGATGCTGGACTAGATGATCTCTAGCAGTCCCTTCCAACCTTAACCGTTCTGTGAACCATCAGGCAAGTCAACATGCATTTAACTGCCTGCTATGTTGAAATCCCCTTTTCTCTGGCACAGCAGTAATGTGGAAGAGCGCACAAACATGAAGCCCTACACGTGCAAAACCCCTGCCCAAGGCCAAAGCGGTGGCCAAGGCAGCCCTGCAACTGCTAAGACTAAGCCCTCCGTTAGAGGCATGTAAGCAACAGCCCCTCGGTGACAGCTGGCAAGCAAGCGAGCACCGGGGCTGTCAGCTGCTCGCTGCCTGGCGCAGACATCAAAGCCTGCGGAGCTGCTCTACATTCGTGCTGGTAGACGCAGGAGAAGACGCTGCTGCAGGAGAAGCTACAGCAAATGTAGCATAGGAGAGCACATTCAAATGAAATGTGTGCCAGGCTTTTATATGCGGTTTGATTTAACTTCAAAGCAGCACACAAACTGTCTCACTTTAAAAAATAAAATAAAATAAAAAATTCAGGAGTGAGATCATTTAGCCTGCATCTTGTATGTACTAACTTAAAATAATTGCAGCATGGTTCTGAAGATAAGAAAAAAGGAAGCCTGATATGTACTTCCCCCGCCCCCCATGCGCACTGATCTTCTATACTAGAGGCATTTTATTCTGCAGCCTTCAAAAGATACGCTGTTTTCTCTTTCTTCGACACTTCTGTGCGATGAAGTGCCTGAAATCAGGCACTTGGTCCTGCAGGCCAACACAGGACACACACGTGAGCACGACCCATATTCCTGTGAGCCCTGAACCCATTTGGGAGCATGCAGTAGAGCAGCAGGACAGGCAACAGTGCCTCATTTATCTACACTTTTTTTTCCCCCTTTAAGAAAGCGCTTAATCATTCCTATTTGTGTCACATCACCCACTAACCCACATCCAGGGCGAGCAGTTCAGTGCAGAGAGATGCAAGGCAGCAGTGGCAACCATCCCAGACTACAATGTCCCACTGTGGCTCACCTGGGCTGCTCCTACACAACATCAGCTTTGCAGTGTTCAAGGCTGATGTTTTTCCACCCATAGCAGAATTAACCAGTGGACTGAAACACACAGAGAGGCAAGGAAGTGAGGCCGAGGTGAGCGCGCTCGCGTAGCCTCCCCTCGGGCCTGCCCTCACACACGCCCTGCGGACAGCATTGGATTTCATGGAGGAGCATGAACCATTGGCTAAAACGGCTCTTTCCTGTGCAATAGCTTCCTAATGGCCCTTCTTCTGCCCCAGAACAGTAATGCTAAAAATACACATGCAATTCTTCCTCTGTAGTTCATTAAATATGCATATACATGACACAGACTAATGTAGATGTGCGCCCTGGCCAGGCAAACATCCATACACCAATAGACACAAACACATATAGGTGTATCTATGGATTAGGCTACTTTAGGAAGAACAGTCTTTTAAAAGTAGGTTGCAAGTGTAAATTCAGGCAGTCATGAAAGAAAGCCAGCAATAGAATTCTGAATTCAGATTTTAGCAGATCAGTTATTAACTATCATTATCACATCCTGCTTATGGGGAAAATGTCCTTTCCTAGGCCCGATGGAAAACCAACTCATCCTGATGTATGGGTTGCTTATTCAGCTTTACAGCAGAAAGAAAACAAACATATTGACTAACCCCTCTTAAAATTACCTTTGCAAGTAACTGCTTAAAATAAGCTGTGGCTAAAAATACAGCCGATGATGTCATGTTCACTTTATGGTTACAGCTCCTGCTGCGGATCTTCTGCTCTCCCTGGGGCAGTGGGTCCCGGCTCCCCACACCTTGGCACCCTAAGGGGATCCCCTACCCAGCTCGGTCACCCCCACTGAGCTTGTCTAAGGGTTGTTGGCTCTCAGCCAGAGAACCATCCCTGCAGCCCTGCAATACGCTCACATGCTTTTCTGGGGCTCCATCCTGCAAGCGCCAGAGCAGCCCAGGGTGGCTCATGGGCACCGCCGGGTTAAGCACACTCCGCGAGGGCCTTGCTCGCTACATCTCTCCCTTCTCGCCTGGCAGCTCCCCTCTCTGCCCCCTTTGCTCATTCACAAATAGATACTTCTTTGGAGCATTTTTAAAGGCCTTAGATACCATCCTCACTGTCTTCTCCAACCGTATCTACTTCTTTACATGCTTGCTGCAGGGGGAATGCCAACACAGGAAGACTGGTAATAAATCAGAGATTTTCAAAATTGACCAAACCTTTCTTCTCCTCATTTTCTTTTTTATTTACCTCTTTACTTTCATCTTGCCATTGCTTTGGAATGAGCCTTTTAACTTGATTTCTACTGTTTATGCCATTTAAAGACAAAATTTGTAAGGGAACTTTTGTTTAATAAAGCTGATGTTTGCTTGCTCAAAAGCAGAAGATGTTAATCACAACCTGGCAGCCCAGAGCAAGACAAGGAGTGGGCAACCCTGGCTGAGTAGCGATTTGTAACCCTTGGTGGGAGATTGTTGAGCACCATGAGATCAGCTAAGCAGGGTAATAGAGGCCTCTGAAATAAAACCAGGAGGTGAATAGCTTCTCAGGGTAAGTTGGAAAAACAAATTAAAGAAAAGGAAAGATCTTGAGTCTTGACACTGCTACTGCCTTCTCAAAAGCGGTGGTTCTCCCAGCGGTCATTGACGTGGGGCACTCAGGAGTTTCCAGGGCAGCCAGCCCTTGCATGTTTTTGGCATGCAATGGAAGAAAGAATGAGTCCTAATCCCAGCCAAGCTTTAAACCTTTCTCAGACTCTTCCCCTCTCATTTCCAAAGCATCACACTTTCCAAATTCTGAGCGCTTTTTCTATTCGTGTTAAGTGGCCTCCACCAAAATCTTTGGAGACTCTTGAGTTTGTTTGCTGTGCCTTGTTGGACGGTCTTGATGAAGTGGTGGTGGGGCACTTCGCCCTGCATCTCTGGCAAAACTCATTCAATGATAGCAGCAGGGCCTAGATCCTGATGTGCCTAAAGCTACCTGATATCAGATACTCCTGGTTTTCCATTTCTAGTATTTCTGTGACGCTGCCACCTGCTTTCAAGGCCAGGACCGTTACCCACCACCGTGAAAGGGGACTTGCCACAGCAGCGAATGGGAGATCACTGTGATGCCCAGTGCCAGCTCTGGCATGGTGCATCTCTGATCCCAGTCTGCTTCAAGGATCACAGGATATTCTTTCTGCTTAGTCATTGTTCATGTCAACTGCCTTCGCCATGCAATAGCATAGTCCAAGACTAACACTAAAATCTTTAATTTTAAGACAGTGAACAGCATTAACAAAATTCACTACCCAGCAAATCCTCAGCAATACTGGTATCACTCACCCTCATGTGAACCAAATTCCTTGCTGTAGATGTTATTTCATGGCAACTCCGCAGTTTTTAATTGTCATTACATGAAGTTGTCTCCAGCTTCTCATTACTTTTGCAGGCTTTAGGGTTACATTTTCCACACAAGCCTTGAAACCTCTACTTTCAGACCAGTACGAGTTAGTTAGTTTCTTACTAGCTGCCCTTTACATGCATACACAAACACTGATGTTGAAAGCTGAAATAAATGGAAGCTCAACACATGAACTCACAGACCAGTTTTAATCTCTCTGATTTGTGACCTTTGCCACTCATTAGTACCAATTTAGGGGCAGAAAGGTGCAAAAACAAGAAAGGAAGGCTCTGATTTAGTCCAAAACACAAATAATAAGAGATTCTACTGAACCTGGACTGTCATTTATGCACCAGAAGAGCAAAGCCATTTTAGATTTCTTTCGGACTGAAGCACAAAGAATTACTAAGCCCCGCTGAAACACAGCAGACAATTACCCTCCATTTGAAGGGACAACACTGAACACTTACCAATATCTTCTACAAACCCAGCACAACTAATAATTCCACACTATGCGTCTGCAACCGAGCGCAAACGCTCACGCCACAGCGCCAGCTCCCCACTTCACAAGCAGTAGATCACCTCCAGATCAAGCTTTAAGTGAACGCTAATCACAACGAGCAAGCACAAAGCACAGACAAACCCAGGGCCACCAGCTGGGGCTACTGGCCACGACCTACCACGAGTGCTGGGAAGGCAGGATGAGCAAAGCAAGGCCACAGCTGGTGCTTCCCGGCAGCACCGAGACGGAAGATGTCCTTTCTAAACCCAGTCCCCACCGTGAGGGTTTCAAGACACCGGGGCGAAGCAGCGGCTGACTGCCTGGGACCCCTTTCCCACCACGGCAGGTCGTCTCTCCCGGCCGCGCTTCATTACCGGGCGCGCATCCAATGTTTACGAGGCGCTAGCAGTATCTGCTCTATATTGCCGCTGTCACAACATTTCAGAGAGCATACGTCCTCGTTTTATAGCTCTCCTGCTTCCCTTTAACTTATGACCCCGGCTGAAAATGAATGCATTTATCTGCAGACTGTCAGGCAAAGGAGTTGAATCGCAGGGCTTGGCATCTGCATCATGCTCTGAGGCTTCATAATCCACTGCAGCTGCATGTGGGTTGCTGGTCAGGAAGAAAATCATGGAAAACCTAAACTGCCTGAGATTGGATATTTGCTCTGGAGCAGCCCAAGAGCGTTTCAAACCTTCTCCAAAATAAAAGCAAAGGTCCTCTGGGACTGGACATTTCTGATGCTCCCTTAACACACTGCTGTTTTGACTTCCTATAATTTTAAATGCATTTCTGTTCTCCTCCTCTCTGTGCTGTTCAGGGCCCTTTTGGGACTCCTAGGTGCTAGACAAAGCACATCAGAGACAAGCAGAGCCCTGGGCAAAGTCCAGGATGCGGCCGTGCTTGGCAGTGGAGATCGACAGCAGCGCTGGGGCTCCCGCGCCTTAAAAAACAGAGGCAGAAAGTAATTTCACTTGTATTCCAACAGTTCACAAAAGCTCCCTAGCGAGGCTCTCGCAAGGCCTGCAGTGTTTTCCAGCCACCTGAACGACCCTGAGACGGTGGTGAAGATCCTGCTTTTGCCCAGGGGAGCAGGGCACTCTGCGGCCTCCATCAAGGGAAGGCAGCCACGCTCCTGCCAGCAGGATTGCTGGCAAACGGCCTCTGTTGCTGCAGTTGCCCAGCTCCAAGGCCACAGATTCCTTCACATCCTGACAGGCGCTGCTCCATCTTCCTGTCTTTCCACACGGGAGAGCAGCTCCCGTAAGCAAAGCCGCGCTTCTGGCTGCTGCCAGCCACACCAGCAATATCCTAAAACATTCCCCCAGGAAAAGCCTAGCTGCAGCGACGAGGCCTGGATGCAGCAGCACAGAACCCTACAGCAGCTCCCTCCTGCGAGCCCAGCCTGAGAAGCAGCTATGGGTTGAAATGTGAAAGCAGACCAGGAGGCCGGTGGAACAGACCTATTTACCTGTCTGTTCAGCAGATGTTCATGCTCTGCTGCCATTCATACGCCAAGTATTGACACTCATGCAAGTTTTAACATCTTTGGCACTGGGTGGAACAGCAGTACATTTACTGAACCTCAAGGTTTGGAGTTAGAGGAGGCTGAGAAGCAGAGAAGGTTGTTCAGAGAGGGGGTTCAGCAAGGGACCAGCCACCATGAAGTAGTCAATAGTGACATTAATACTGTGGTTCATATTTCTGGAAGTTGACATAACATCTCAGTAAAATGGGCAGTTCATCCTTAGAGCCATTTGCTGGAGATTCAGAGTAAGAGCACTGCACCTGCTGTGAGAGACACCATGGAGAGCTACCATATATAATCACTGCTCCTACACTGGCATGCTCTCCAAGTGCAGTGCCCTTACTTTTACAGCTCAATATTGAAAGAATAGAAAAGGGAAAAATAAGAAAAAAAATAGCTCAAAAAAAGGAGTCCTTAGAAATCTCTTAGGTGTTCATTTTCTCAGCATTTCATCTCAGAGAGGGGCACAATCTTTCAAAAAAGTCCAGTAATAGGCAATTATGATATAGCTTGCCTTAAAGGGACAGGTATTCTTACTCCTTACCTCTTGCAATTCATCTTCAAGGCAAAAGAAAAGTCTGTCAGGGACCTAGAAAAGTCATCTAGACCATCCCTTGGCACAGAAGCACTGACGTCTCAGTAGAAAATAGGATTTCTCAAGTGCATCAATGGCAGATTTATGTGAAAAATCCTCTCCAGAATTCAGTTGTGTTATTGACCCCAGTTTTGATCTTCCATTAGCGAACTGCACAGGTTGTTCCTGTGCTCATGAAAGGTGGGATGTTTTCATTTTTTTTTTTTTTTTTTTTTTAATGGTGCTATTTCAGTGGTATCCTTGCTCAAAATTTTTGTTTGCAGTTCAGCAAGACTACTCATAGGCTTTGACACATTTCATGATCTCTTATGGGAGTCTCCAACAAGACCATCTCAGAGGAATTAGGCTGCAGCTCCAGAGTGTCTTGGTTGCTCCTAGTTCTGCAGTCAAAACACCCAACCTCATTCTCTCTCCCTTTTTGATCACTGCATCAATGACATGCCTGTAGGCAGCCTTGTATTGATCTAAAAAGCCATCATAACTTTCCCAGGTTCAGATTCAAGTCACATTAACTAAAAAAAAGGGAGATCACTGTAAAATGCAATACCCAAGAATCAATAAATGTTGCTTTTGGAAATGAAGAGGGTTTTTCATCTCCTCTCACCCACCAGAGGGGAGCAGGAAACCTGTCACCGCAGCGTCACTCCTGCCCTAACAGCAGCCCCTGCCCTGCATGGTGCCGCAAGAGCCCGCAGAGACAGTGGTGGTGAGCAAAGCCAGGCAGCACCGCCCCAACACGTCAGGCTTCCTGGCCACCCCACTGCCTTGATGGAGTTGAGATGTGTCAGGCCAGCATCAGTCACTCATTCAATTTCCTTCAGCAGTTCTTTTTCATTAGGGTTGAGCGTTAAAATTTAATGGTGCATTTCAGTGTTTTCCAATTTAACTTCTACAAAGGAATTTCCTTTCAGGCATCAAGATAGGCATTCTATGATTTTATGATCATGATCAGGCTCCCATTTTGATTTCTGTCCTCTCCCTTCCTATCTGTCATACAATTACTCCTGTGGATATCTGGTCACAATAAAATCTCATTGCAAAAGGTTTTGCTGCATTAGAATTACCAACTATTTTGCCATGGACAGCTGGTCATGGAAATTTCATCCCACACAGCATTTACTCCAGGGCATGTATTTATTTCCAGCTAGTAAAGATGTAGCTGGAGTACAGTACCTATATCTCTGCAGCTTTTCACCATGCAGAATATTTATGCAAAGACATTTCACACATGGTCATGGCAGACAAAATATCCTGGATAATTAGAAAATTATAAAAGAACTGATGGACTTTGCAGAGAAATTGGTTGGGGCAAGATCACCAATTTATGTGTCTGAATTATACCTTTTTTTGCTTTAGGATAGTATTTTAATGAAGATTGTCAAGTCACTTATCTTTTATTTTTAAGACAAGTAAGTGCCAAGTCTCACATTGTACTGGTACCATCAGCCAGAGGAGCTGAGCATTTATGTCCTGTGCCTTTGGTCCTGGAGACTGACGTGGTTTGTTGAACATTTGTCTCTTTAATGAATAGGATAATTGCTTCGGAGTCTCACTCCACTTATTCCTTTGCAAGTCCTATAATCAGCACCTCTGGAGAGTGGTACATTTCTGCCAACAACGAAAAACACGGAATTAAATGATTTTATTCTCCACTGCATTTATCACTAAGGGCTAAGGCTCCAGCACCCGCAGTTTCACAAGGCTGCAGCAGCAGCAGCCGAGCATGGCTGGGCACGCAGGCGAAGCAGCCGCCAGACCCTTCCCCTCGCTGCAGCCAGGCTGCCCACTCCACCGGCCACTCTGGGGAGCAGGCGTTGAAAGCAGCAGCTGGTCCTCAGGAGTCACTGCTGCTGTTGCCTTAAGCACGTGCAGGAACATAACAAAGAGTACGCGGAGTCAATGCTTGCAGTGCTGCCAGGAGCCTGGGCCATGCTGCACACCTGCAGGATTTTGGGTGAAGGAAGGCTGCATGTGCCGTGGACAAGGGCAGATCAAGAGGCAGAGAGCATCTCTGCTTCTCAGCCCACAGTTAGAATGTTCTGACATGCTTTTTAAGGGATAAAAAAAGAAAAAAGCAAATGACAGACGCACCTCTCTAGTCAAACCTCCTGCCCATGAATATCAATAGCAGTTTTAGCCCTGCGGAGACACACACAAACAAGACTGTTTCATCATTAAGAAAACAAAATTTTTCAGAGGGATAGCTGTAAAAGTTTCTTACTAATTCACTATTTAAATAACTTTTGGTACTACTACTGGCTGTTCAAATAATGGCTTATTAACAGTTTGGGAATTCCCTATTTTGATATCAGCTTATTACCAGCTACGGCATCTTCCTCTTTAAGCCAAAATAAATAGCTCTGCGTTCATGTTCGGGAAAGGACAGTTTTTCCAGCTCCAAGAGTTAACTGCTATTGCAAACACCGTGGTGAGCTATTATTGTGAATATTTCAACAGCAGTTGTAATGCAACGTCATCGCGAACAGAATTTCTTATAACACTGCTTCAGGAAAGAATGCTTTGTGACACGAAATCCATCAGTACCCACAGGCTGGCCCTACACACTGCTCCCCACGGCAGGGGCTGCCAGGGACGACTCATCTAAGCCACTCATGAGGTCACGGGACCCCACTGCCTGCGCAAAGGGCTGTGCTCCAAGAGGCATTTTGGAAATCAAAGATTTATTTCATCTTTTCTTTTCTCTCCTGATTTGAGCTTATGACTAAACCTTGTTAACGATGCAAGACTGTTCTACTACAGAGACAAATGAGATCTCGCTGAAAACTGGTGCTTGCAAAGGGAAACATGAAAGACGGGGAAAACTCAGTGAGCAAAGCATTACCTGGAGGAGAGCTGAACAGATTCAAGACCTACAGAGATGCAGGGCTTAAGGCACCCCACAGGTCACTCCTGCCCTCAGCATTAGAAGCGCATCATATTTGATATTAGCACAGCCCCAGGCAAGATGCGAGAGGAGGGTGAGCTCAGCCCTCTGCCCACGGAGAGGGCAGGGGGGAGGCTCAGACGGATGTGGAGCCTGGCTCGGAGCAGGTGCGGGAAGGGCTGGCGGAGCAGCGCGCTCCACGCGGTGGCGAGCGCAGGGACACAATGCAGCCAGGCGAGCTGCAGCAACGAGGCCTGTCATCGCTTCTGTCTCCTGTGAGGGCTCCGTATGGACTGGGAAGGCAATTTCCAAAAGGTTTGTCCAAGCATTTCTGCAGCCCACGGGTAACCCTCCCAAGAGCATCTGTGCTCAAGCAAACCCAGTTGAGGTGACAAATACCTCAGAAAGGCACAAGCTTATTGCTTCCTTAGCACATCCATTCACAATTTGTAAGCAAACCCTGCCTGGCAGTAAACGAGCATGGTTTAGTATGAAAATACTTATTTATATTCTCTGAATTCCTTTTTAACAGCAACATAAGAGCCAGAGAAATGCTGCTGCTTGCCTCTTCTTTGCTGTTGGAAGGAAGCTAGCTAACACTAGCAGCAGCATTCAAGGGGTACCACAGAGCTGCGTAGGCAAAGCCGCCTCGCACTGCCTTCACACTGATGCCACTCGAGTCACCATGCAGAAAGCCAGGTCAACACCAAGAAGAACCAGGAGTCCCAAGAGCGAGCATGGTTGCTCACACTAGTGCGGTACAGCCCCCTCCGATAGGGGAATAAGCCATTCCAACACAAGAGAGGCTAGAACTGCTTTGCTTTCCCAGGGATTGCTGGGGGGACAGTCCAGACATGGCACCTCAGACAAGTGTGGTAATGCCACAGGCTGCTTTGTGCTTAGATGCTTTGGTCAAGGTCTCCAAAGGTCTGAGGCGCAAGCAGATCCTATTGCCACCTCTTCTACTTTCCAGAGTGCTACTGAACTACCACTCTGTTCCATTACCTTTCACTATTTCTGCATGAATATCAGATTCATTTATGAAGCTTTTCTGAAGTGTCTCTAGAAGAGCTGCATTGCTTATAGATCCAGAGACAAAGCAACACATAGGGTCAAATCTGTTTGCTACCAAGACCAGAATCTCATCCACAACTCATCACACTCAACTTAAAGGCAGTCAAGGCAGTTAGCTTAACTGCCCTTAAGCTCTACTTGAGGGCATTTGTGTTTGTATTAATGCCTTATAGCCTTATACAAATGCATTGTATGCCAAAAGCAGCAATACTTTTGATAGTGCTTTTCCCAAAAATAAACCTTCTCAAAGCTTTTGTCGTGTTCCATATTACAATGTTAGCACATTAAAAACAAAATACCAAAAAAAGGATTGTCCTTCCAAAGACACAGCAGAGTTGTACTCAGCTTTAGTACCAGAGTATCTTTCAGCTACAATAAAACTAATTACCACAGAACAGTTCATGGTTAGTATGCCAACTTATCTTTTAAACCATCATGAGCAAAGGTAGGGCATGCTTTTCTCTATTTTTTGAAATAGTCTTTCCTATCAGGCTCATTTCCCATGATTATTGGAACAATTTCATTTTATTTCCACAGAGCCTGCAGAAATAAAACTTTAAATTCACATGTTTGATAACCAAGACACCCCACTCTGAACAAATGCATCCCACAAGCTTTTGCATGCAAGTTGTGCCCATCTAGAAAAGGCATGAAATCCGAAGCGAAACCCAAGATGCAACAAGACACTGTGTGCCTGAAGCTTCCAGTCAGCGCACCTCCAGTCTTAAGCTGTGAACACTAAGAGCAAAGGGCTTGCCATAAATCCGCAGCGTTCAGAAAGAGGTTTAACAGAAATTCAGTGATAGGAAATCAAGATCTTCTCACCACCATTCTGCGAGCAGAAGGGGAGCTGTAACCAATCGAGTTAGTTGTGCACTGGTGAGGTTTTTACTCAGAGCTAGCCGGGAAATACTTGGAGCAGCACTGCCATAGAGGCGAGCTTCTGTCACTGGCAGGTGAATCACACTTCCTTGGATACTGAGGGTTTTTCTTCCGCCCTACCCATGACTAAAACACTTCTATGCACTGCTTGTCAGCCAGCCAGGGGGAATTTTCTGGCAGATCTTGAAGCAAGTGACAGCATCAAGGGACACATGACCAATACACCAGGAGTGGCAACAAGGGGTGAAGAATAAACTTTTTTTGAGTCTGTTCTCTGTTCTCTAGGAATTAGGGTTCAATATTTGGTGGGGAAAAAAAGAAAAAACAAAGCTGAAAACTTGCAGCAGGAATTGAGAGGGTGGTTTTGCTCAAAGCGCTGCCATGAAGCGGTGCAGCACAGAGGGCTGCTGATAAACACCCCTCTGGAGGAAGCAGAGAAGAGATGCTGAAGGAGCAACAAGGTGTCTAAGGAGAAAGAGGCTCTTCACCTCTTTGCCCTTGAGTTACCAGTATGCCTCTCACCTGGCACCCATCACTGTGCTCCAGGTGACCTGCAAAAACAGTGCACTTCTGCTGCTCTTCCCAATGCTCCCAGCACTGATTCCCAGCAAGAACAGAGAGCTGGGCTCGCTGCAGGACCTTCTGAGCAGCCGCTTGGCTCGCTGACCATCCTACCACCGGCTAAGCTGCAAGGCGGCCAAGCCACCCAATTCTCTGCTCCCAGCACCAGCTCTGCTTGCAGCCTCCCCGTCCTTGCCAGGCACCACAAAGCAGCCTCCCTGGGGAGGAGCCACTCCCATCCAAGGCAGAAAATCCCTACACCCAGGAGCAGCATGGGGGAGCCGCGCAGCCTGACGCTGGCGTTTTGTCTGGCTGCTCGCTGCGCTTCCAAACGAGAGCGGGTAGTCACTATAGAAACTGCCATATCATATGGTTATTTATGCTGCCTCCGAGATATGGAATATCTTTTTAATGAGGCATTTGTAATTTTACAGCCTTTAGGAAACATGCTCCACAGTAATAGCTGAGGTTTGTTGGGGCATTTTTTGTTATTATTTACTCAGGCTTGCTCTTTCACTGTTGAATGGAGAAAAAGCTTTATTTGGAAATTCCTTTTCTTTGTATTACATCCATAAGAAACAAATGAGTAACTGTACTGGACTGTTGGAGTTTAATTTCAGCAGCAACATCAGTTCTTAGCACTGCAAAAGAACTCAGATGGCAGGATAGGTTAAAAAGGACAAAAATAGCTGTATTTAAGTAGTAACTCCACAGCTTGTTGGGGTAGGGGCGGTGGGAAAAGAGAGACAGAAAGAGAGCAGGTGATCACACAAAAATCTAGCAGGTCTCAGTCCGATGACCTAAACTGATAACCATTTGAGCTAGCTTTCTACTGAGGAAAAAGCCCTAACTGCTTGCACTGCCTTTATAGATAATTGAGCTGTCATATAAAAGATAAAACCTCACAAAAAGCACTGATACGTGCAAAACAGTTAGAGCCAGTGAAGTTCTCAATAAATACATTAAGATAAAACACAAGATCTGCAACCCCGAGTGATCGCTCACCTTTAAACCACAGCGACCTATTTCTATTTTATTATCTCCACCACAATAAAGCTGAGGAGACATAAATCACTCAATAGTGTGGTTGTTTAGAGAGCTGACAGCCACTAACCTCCTGAACGTCCCCTTTGTTCACCCGCTCACCCCGCAGGACCCAGCTCTGCCTGGGGGTTTTGTGTTAGCACTTTTCCTCACCAGAAGGATGGGGGGGTTTTGGCTGCAGTAGGAACCCTTTGCTCATGGTAAATGCCTTTTTTTTCTGCCAGGTGATTTCCTTGACTTCATTACCTTTATTTGCACCAGTAAGAGTGTTAGGTGTTTGGAGGCACACCCTGAAGGAGGCAGAAAGGTCTCCACCCCTTCAACGCAGCCTCCCACCCAAGGGAGCCTCTTCCATTCACTCCTCAGCCTGCTCCCTCGACCTGGCAAGCTCCAGTCCCACCACATGAACCTGAGCAGCTTCCCCCACTCTCAGATCATGCTGTCACCACCTGCTTGTTCTCCCCATCCCTCTATCTCTCTCTCCTTAGTGCTTTCTTACCTCAAAGCAGGCTGCTGCCTGTGCAGGTCACAGCGACCCGTCCTTCAGGCAAAGCTAAAGCTAAGGCTGATCCATGCTGAAGCACCTGGCCACCCGCATGCTGGCCTGCACCTCAGAGACCACCAGGATGGTGGGAAGCTCTCCTGAAGCCATGATGGGCACCTCATGCCCAGGTCACGGCACTGGGGGATGGAGCCAGCAGCCTTGCCCAGGTGCCGCCTAGGGGCGGCCATCCCAGGAGCTGGCCCAACCAAAACCACATATGTACAGAAAGCCCTCACCCCACAGCCAGCACCTGCAGGCCAAGCAAAGTCCAGCCTGACCCACAGTGCTGTCCTGCACACAGCCTCGCCAGCCTGCACATCCAGGCCCATCTCCTTCGAGCTGCCGTTCTCACCCTGCAGCTCCTGCCAGGCCTGCGCAGGACTCTGCGTTATTTTAGTCTTCCCCATGCAGAGCTCAGTCTAGTTCCTGGAACATTATTGTTAATCAGGCACTAGGGACAGGCCATGGTCTGGAGATGGAATGAATTATGAAATATACAGGTCCTGGATCTCTCCCAAGGATTACTTCAGCAGAGCTTTCAGCTCGGTTTCAAGTCTGAAACTGAACAAACCCTACTCACCACTATGAGCTGGGCCAGAAGATAACCTTGTGCATCCACTTGGCTGACCATGTTCAGGGGTCTGCCTGCTGTTAGAGCTCAGAGTTACAAAAACTGACAATAAATGGAGCCATTTCTGAGCCAGAGGAATTTGTTCATGGGCCAGTGCTACTTGGTATGTTTTGCTCTAAATACTAATAAAGATACAGCTGCTAAAACTTGAAGAAAAGACAAAAAAACACTGGAATTGTAGACAGCTCATGAGGTCATGGCTACCATCAGAGTTGTATCACAACAGTAGGACAGGTTTATATTAGCAACATGTGCTGCATTATATCTGAATACATAGACATCCATGTAGGAATGAATGTTATAGGACATCTACAGAGACAGCAGATATTTTGGGAAGTAAGAATTCACGAGGAGTCACAGCCAAGCAGGCTGATCCTGCCCTGCAAACACACTAATGAAATAAATGCAGAACTACTGATTGTAAGGAGGGAGGTGTTAGCCTGCAACTGGATGCAGCATTTGCACAGCTGTTATCAGAAGCCCATGCTACAGACACACAGCAACACTGAGAAGAGCTCAAAGGAGAGCCACAGGAGCAATGCAAGGGCCAGAGAAAACTCTTCGCAGAGGAAGCACAGGCTGGGCAGGTCAGCCAGAGAGAGGCTGGGAAGGGGCTGACCATCCACACCAAGGAGTCCCCGCTAGCAGGGAGCTCTTCAGCAGACTTCACAGGATCACAAAATCTTCACAGGATCAGATGGCTGGACACAGAAGCCAGGTGAATTCAGAGAAGTAAAACCAGCACTCTGAAAATCAGTAAAGGTAATTAAACAATAAAGCAATTCTCTAGGCTGGTTATCTCACCTGACTGTTTTAATTCAAAACTCCATGTCTTTCTCTAAAGATGTGCCAGGCATTAAGCTCTTGAGGTAGAAATAACTCTGTTAATTCCTGTGGCCTAGTTACAGAGCTGTAGGAGCAGCTGCTCCAGGTTTGACCAAAGGTCCTCCCAACTCATCATTCCCCCAGAGAGATCAGGGCAGACACCTCAGGGAGGCACAGGAAGAGACCAGGCACTATACAAGGCTTTACCCAAGGGGCTCCCAGGTCCCCAATGTTGGCAGCTCCAGGAAGCAGCCTGGGCAGGCAGCAGCTCAGTCCTCTGCGCCCACCGCAAACCACTGCCACACCACAGGGATGGGCGCCACAGCTGACCCCTGGAAAGCTGCAAAGGGCACTAATGGGAACACTATCAGCCATAATACAAAAACAGCAATTGTGTCAATGAGAGGTCTTGGAAAGAACATCTGTCCTGCCCCTCCACAGGGCCCTGCAGTTCCCATCAAAAGAGGTCTTCATAATTCAGCACCACCCTTCTCCCCATCAGTCCTTCTGGAAGAGAGGACATAAACCCACCCCAGGTGCTCCTAGCAAGTCTGCTTTATTACCTCTTACCTCACTTGTACTCTAATGCTACAAATCACTTCCACCTGAAGTTCTGCTTTGTCAGGCCAACACCTCACCCAGAGCCTTATCCTTCTTCCGAGTTTGCTCTTCCTTTCTTGAGCGCCTCTCCTTATCCGTTCTGGACTTATGCAATGTGATGAAGACCCCAGTATGAAAATCCTTAATCACAACTTGTCCATCAAATGGCCACCAGGCCTACTTGTATGAAACCAAGGTCCCTTAAGGAGTTAAAGTGTTGGGATCCTTCACAGCAGGTTGGTCTGGCAAGACAGGAAATGGAACCAAGAACTTCTAAAAACCAAATAGAATGCAAATACATAAAGGAAGGGAAAAAAATAGTATAGTTAATGCCTGGGGTAAGAAACTAGAAATAAGACAGGATTATTAACAAAAATAAGCCAGAGTTTCGAAGCAATAGTTTTGTAAATAAAAATAAAATAAATAAAATAAAATAAAATAAAATAAAATAAAATAAAAGGAAAGGAAAACAGACACCGCAAAAGTATGAATTAATATTTATTTGTAAATAACCAGAAGCTGTACTGACAACTGCAGTTAGCAGAACTAAGGGTCTGGTCTCACAAAAACTTGCAAACCTGGGAGATGTTGCGTCTGGCCTGAGGGTTTGCTGCAGTGAAGGCAACGCAGTGAAGCCAAACACCAGTGTGAGTATCTGCAGTATCCAGATGCAAGCCCATAAGCTCTTTAATGGCTGCTTGTATGTAAATATAAAAAAATTTGGAGGGAGTGTTGGAATTAATTGGGCAACAACATTGTTCTGTACAAGCCCTGGAGAGCAGATAACTGCACTAGATAGCTGGCTGGAAAACCTGTGTTCATGCGTCATTCATCCTTATGAATCGTTATCAGAAGAAGATCCCACCTCCGTCAAAGCAGGGGACGTTTCCCGTCTCTGTGGCAGCTGGCAGCTATTTGTCTTTGCTTCAGGCGTGTATCACATAAGACCATAAATCTCTGTGACCGGCCCATGCCTCGTGCTTCTCCAGACAACAGCCCTTGAGATTTCTGTTATCGACTCTCACACTCAGCCTGCGGGCTCCACCGGAGCTTGGCCCACCCAAGGCACAACAACAGCCTCAGATATTTGCACTCAAGCCTTTAAAAGCCATATCCTGCTGCAATTAAAACACCAAGGACTCTGTTTCTAGTGATCTGTGATTACTCTGTATAGATGGATGACAGGAGGCGGTTTACAGAGCAATTTCTGCTCCCCTTTGCTGCCTGTGGAGACTTTAATCACCCACTGCACCATGAGGCACGGCCTTGCGCCCATCCCCTCGCGAGGCAGGTGGTGGTTACACCGCTCACCCTCCTCCAGGATGTTTCCTGAGGCAAAGGAGCTCCTGCCCGGGCTCCTGCACAAGGCTACATGTTGGTGAGTGTACAAGCACATGAGCCTGTCTCTCCTCCCCCCTGCATTTGAGAAGTTTTGACTCCACCAGCCATCCAGGGCTCTACGTTTGGGCACGTTTGCACCTCTTCCGTTTTGCAATCAATCAGTGTAAAATTCTTATGCTTGAGACCCCCTCGGTCAGCTCTTATCCAAGATAAAAATAAAAACATAAATAAGCATTCCTCCGTGCTGCACCGGTGACAGCCCGGCTGCCTTTCACGGCGCTTTTTGGACTTCTGCTCCGCGCTCTGAGTCAGAGGAAGGGAGCTGCTCAGAGCAACCAGCATGCGGACACGCCAGGGACTCCTGCCGCGTCAAAAGGATGTTTTCTTCCTCCCAGCCCCGTTCCTGGGGTTGCCGTGACACCGCTCACTCTCTGAACTGCTGTTGTTTTCTCACAGTTTCTCATTCCCCAGCAGAGAGAGCAGGCGATTCACCACGTCCAAAAAATGAGAAACTGCCTTTTCTCATGAGAAGTTTCAGGACTTTTTTGGATAACAAGCCATGAGAAAAAAAAAAAAAAAAAAAGACGACTGCTGAAAAAAATACACAGCCAGCTTGGGGAGAAAACATCTGAACCGGGCAGGCCTGCAGCCACGTTGCAGGACTTACACTCGTGCCCTTGGCCGCAGCACTGGCCCCATGGCGAGCGGAGCTACGTGCCCAGGGTGCCCAAGCACTGCTGGGCAGAGCAGGCTGCCCACCGTGGGCACCTGTCTGGCGACGTGCACGGCGCTAACGACACCTCAGCACTGTGAGCCAAGTCCGGTGGAGCAGCACGGTGCAAACTGAGTGCGAAACCCTGGTGTTTGGGTCAACCTTTAATTAAAATCTTTCTAAGCACGAAGTAGAAACATCTTCTCTCAGTGAAAGGCACTGCAAGCTAATCTGCTCAGTAAAATTTAAGGATTCAAAATAAAAACAACAATAATGAGCAAAAGCAGGGCAAGCAGGAGCTGTGTTTACGGTAGCCTGCTCTGAGCTCACAGGCAGGAGATGTCAGGAGGAAAGCTGCAGTGTCTCCAGAGGACGGTGCCTTTTCCTTTAAAAGGTGAAAACCGTAACTACAGTTCAGCCAATGAGTCCAGGGAAAACAAGTATATTTGAATGGGTAAGTGAGAAGACTAACACAGAGCACTTCTAAAAATACTAATCTTGGTAGAAAGGCATGAGCTAGCAGTTTAGAAATAGCCGAGGGAGTCAGCGGCTCCAGATTGCCAGACACACATCCCCTGTGGAGTTCGGCAAGCCAAGATCACTATTGATCCGGGGGATTTGTCAGGCTCTGCCATTCCAGGGCTTTCTGCATAAATCAACAAGTATTAGCAAAGGCCCTTCTGCACTTTCAGGAGTTTCTGACACATCTTCATATTTTGTAAAAACAGCAAACTGTTTTGATAAGCATTTAGGGGTTTAGCTTATTTTGCTTTTTGTAATGAGGAATATTGTTAGTTCTTTGGCAGGGTTTTTAAAAATTCTTAAAGAAATGAAAAGGAAATGACCAAAATCCAAGCTGCTGCTACTTGGTGAAGGTGTCATGAGGACTCAGGAATTGACACCGCTCCTCCTCTTGCCCAATACACATTCCTGCAAATCTATCCACGTTTCTAGAGGATGGCAGTGATGTAAATGAGGTTCAGCTTGTGAGTCATGGATTTGTTTGACCTCTGCTGCTAAGGAGGAGGCACTGGTCTGGAGAGTTTTAGAGAAGAGTGGTCCTCAGAATCCTTGGACAGGCACCTCTGGGTTGACACGACAGATCTTAGCTTGCCCCCATCTTCTTTGAGGGGGAGTTCTGAGCTGTACTTTATTGGCATGCCTGGGTCACTTGGATGGACAATTTGGTGCAAAGGGCTCTAGAGCCCCATGGATGCTCAACTGCTCCTTCCCACCTCTCACTGTGACGGCGTGGTGGCTTATGGCTACAAGGGGCAAACTGCTGCATATGACTGCAATCCCCAAGATCTCTCTGAGGTTTGTATGCATTTCTCACAGCATCTATTTATAGCTGAAAAATAATCTCTGTATTTTTAGAGACACATTTGCTGAGTCCTTTTAGTGACAGCAGTCAGAGCTAAAATAGCCATCCACTTAGAAAGACAGGGAGTTTTTCCATATGCCTCAACGAAGACAACACCGTTCCTATTCTTTGCACATATTGAAATTCCATCTCCAGAGCGCACACTCTGCAAAAAACCTGCAAGTGTCTCCTTTCAATCACGTTGCTGCAAAAGGAGTTTGCCAGCTCCTCCTCCAAAGGTAGCAATGGGCAGGAGATGGAACCAAAAGCTGGAGAGAAAAATGTCCAGTGCGTATAGAGTAACTATTGGCTGTAAGCCCTTTAGGGTAAAAATAATGCTGAACCTGGGCTGCCCTCATGGTCACGCTTGGGACCCTTCTCACTTTGCAACGTGATATTGCAATAACTTTTGTAGCAAGAGCCTGATGCTGTGAATCTACGTGTGTTAGCAAGCAAAAGGGAATGGGAGAATTTTCTTGACAAAGGTGTCAGTTCCAAGCAGAAGTCTAAAATTTTCCAACACATCCCATCAGAGCTAATAAGAAGGATCAAATAGTAAGAGAAATGACTGATTATACTAGTAGACACCTAGCATAGAAAATATTTTTTTCCTTTCTTCTTAGAGGATATAGAGCATTTGTACTGGAGTTTCCTGCAGAATTGGCTATATTTTGCAAGACCTTTAGATGCTTAAATGCACACAGATTCACAAAAGTTCATGAGTTATGCACAGGAAAAGCATCTTTGCATGTCTGGCTTTTAATCATGAGGGAATATTGTGCTTTTTTCATTATGAGGTACTCCAAGTTTTGGGGTTAAGCCCAAAGGAAAGGTTACTGGATTTGCATTTATTCTTACCAAAGAGGATGGAAGCCCATAGATTACTCAGACTTAATTTGAAACACTTACTTTTAGTAACAATTATCAACAAAACACCTCACGACAAGCAGGAGACAGACTGCAAACCTTGGCAGGCAAGAAGGGCAGCGACCAACCACATCAGTTTAGGAAGTAACTGAAAAGCAGCACCAAAAATAGAAGCTAAGCGAGATGGGAGCTTCTTAAGTGATTATAAATGACTTTAGAAGGTTACACAGAGAAAATCTTCAAGGTAGATCAGCCCCAACTACTTGTCAGAAGTGATTCTGTCTTCTTCCTGTGCCTTTACCCCAGGATTTTTTCTTTTCGCTCACCAGGACAGGCTAACAAGGGACCAGCTCCTGCCACTCTGTTCCCATCACTGATCCTGACCCCTGCTCTTGGATGCCATATATTTAAAGTAATTGAATTAACCTCTTTTTACAGCAGGAGCTGAAAAATTGGCCATTGGGGATGACTTTCTCTTTTCCTCGCTCATTCTGAGCTTGCCTAACGTGTCTTTCACAGAGGACTCTCCCATGACAGAAAGCCATAAAAATTATGAAGGTAAATGAACAAATGCCAAGATGAAGAGATTCACATGCAGATAACTGTGCCATGACTTATCTCATTAAGGGGCTCATGTCCCTGGAAGCTGGCAAATCTGGTGGTTTGATATGAGAATGATTTTAGCCGTCAAAGTGCAGTTATGAACCGACAGATATTTTTTCTCAGCACATTTATGAGGTGTTTCAGCTGGGGAGTTGGTGTGATCTTAGGTTATCACTTTGCATGTGCTGCTGATTAATTCCTGCCAAGCAGAAACCTTGAACAAACATGCTGCAAAGGAAGGGAGATAAAAAGAATACTGCACACTTCCGCACTGTTTCCCCATATCTGCATTTCTGGCCCTTTGTAGTGAGCTTAGTGTCCTCTAAATATTTTATTGAAATATTGTTGGAAACGACAATGATAATCAGGTAGGAGAGTTATTTTCAGGTAAAGAGTGCATATTGACAAGTATGTTTTCAGATGCTGCAACCTGATTTCACATCCAAATTTCCTCCCCAAAGTTCAGCCGAGACATAACAAAGACAACAAATTGCCTTTAAGGAAACTATGAGGAGTGTGGGAGTGTGCAGGGGCCTCTAAGACTTGTAAGAGTCACAGATAAAACCATTCAAGGATATCCTTCCATTGTATTGTTAAATGCTCGTATTGTAGCATGAGTTGGCATGGCTTGTAAAGAAACCATCTTCCAGCCAGATAGTGCTTGGAGGCCTCGGTGTGACACGAGCAGGGAAATCCCAATCCACGGCAGAAGCAAAAATACCACCAACTGTCTTCTTGAAAGATTTGTTATGGAAAAGATAATCACATACTCCTTTAATGAATGATTCCCAGCTGGCAGTTGTGAATGACTTCAGTCACAGAGATGGAGAGCTTTGGAGGAGAAGACAGAGAGCTTGGAAAGTGCTGTTGAAGCTACTGGATCTCAAGGCTACCCCACTGAAAGGCACAGGAAGACTATGCCATGCATGCATCGGATTGGACAGCCTGACAATCTTGTAAAATCTCAGCATCTCCCAGGTGTGACACATATAACAGGAAAAGATCACAGTTTTTTCCTTATCTCCAGGAAGAGCTCATGAAAATTCATATTGTAATTATTCCTGTGTGTTGCTGATTCACCATTTTATTAGTTTGGTAGGAACAGCAGCCCTGACTGATACATAGATGCTGTTCCAAGGAGAATTAACGACAGCATTTGTGTTTATACAGGACCACTATAAGACAATCTATAAGACATTTCATGGTATTTTTCAGCTTGTACTCCTCCTAGGTGCTACAGGCAGTGCAGACATGCCACTGGAAAGCAACCTCCTCATCTCCAAGCAATTCATAAAGCCCGGATACACTTCCTCCATGCTTCACACCAGCAGAAGGTGGCTGTAATGTCCACCACCCCGATCCACATGGAAAACTGTGGGCATGTGGCCATCATAGGATATTCAATCTGACATTGTATGTGTGAAGCAAACTGGGGAGGTAATCCTTTGAGTGAGTGTGCATGTGTATGTGTGCCTATGCATACATAACCCGAGGCACATGCGCATGTCTAGTTTATTAGTCTACCAGAAATGTTTTCATGGCAGAAACTTGAAACCTTTGTCTTGAAGTGCTTGTAACCTTCCAAATAAAATTTAATATCCAGGATGAACATTTCACGTTCAGATTTTCATCTCAGCGGTTTTCTCTCCCCTAGAAATGTCAGTAAGATTTCACACAGTTCAGAAAATGAGTTTGCACCGTTTAAGCAGTTTCTCAGACAGTTCTTTTCCTGATGACTTCAGCTAAATTCAGATTAAAACTGCCCCATTCCTAAGGAAAGGGCACTGAAATAGCTGAGGAAAAAAAAAAAAAACTAAACTTGGAGCAGCAAGGGAGAAGGGACGCCCACAAGGCACAGCCAGCACACATGGGCTTCCACCGTCTTCTGTGAGGGGAGGCACAGAAACATCTGACACGAGCAAGGGCTTGCCTCTCTGCGCCTGCGCAGCCAGAGCTGCCGGGGGATGTGGACAGAAGGTGGCAAGCACAGAAGGCTGAATCCCACTTCTCCACTGCGTGGAAGGAAGGGATCATTTGCTTGAATGAAGTGCACATTTAGTACAGAATAAAATGTCTTGGGGCTTTTAAAAATAGTTTTAGGTTGGTGTTCTTATGACTCAAGGGCAGTATGCAATCACATTTCAAATTTTGTAGTTCTGGTGTGGTGAGAAGAAACTGTATCACTTGCTAGTTTATCCGAAAAGAAATTTCCGCACAGGCACTCAGTATTTTCATAAAATCTTCTTCCTGGATTCACAAGATCTTCATGTTAGAAGGTGCTACAAATCTCTATAGAGGAATATTTTACTTGGCCTTTCATCCAAGTCATTATTGTGTCTTGTGTAGACTTTATACCAACCTGGTTATCTATACAAAATTATGATTTTACCCACATGTATCTTTAATTAGTCTTGTATGTATTTTAGCCCCTGTGAAGGGTGCTGTGCTGTCAGGCCAGGGTGCAGCTTGCTGGTAGACTCATGAGAAGACAAGGGGTAGGGAGCCTGACACCACCACAGCATCAGCCCCACGTATCTTACAAAGCATTAATTAAAATCCCTTACAGAGTCTTTACCCCCACTGGTGATTAGGAGTGAAGCAGAAATGGAGGGAAGTTCCTGTTAAGCATCCAAGATCTGGGTACTCGCATTGACTTAACAGAATAATGGGTGAATTTGCAGCCATATTTCAAAAGCTTGATCTAAAGGAATGCCCAGTTGGACAGAGGAAGAGACAAACTGAAATTCTTTGAAATGTTTCTTGTCTTCTACATTCACAAGCTCAGCAGAAGGAACACAGGCTTGAAAAATTTAAACAAGAAAGGGTAAATGCATTTTGAACTTAAGCTAGCACTGTGGTTAAAATTTTGCTCCACTAGCAATCTTTTGCTGCTATTCTTATAGCTAGAAGCTTGATTCCTTGTTTTGTCAGGGCTTCCAGCTGGCACTCAGGGAGAACAGGCCGCAAAGGGTATGTTTAGGGTCCTCTTTCTCCCTGGGGAAAGGCAAGCCCTGGCATACCTAACAGTCTTTTGGTGGGTGCAGGCCAGTGCCTGAGAAATACCTTTAAAATATTTATTTAAAAACAAATAAACAGCACCATGCCTCGCAGGAACAAAATTCCACAAACCTTGGGATAATTTTTTTGCAGTAAGGGGTTGCTGAGGAACCCCCAATTAGCAGCCTGCTCTACTTGGCACACCGAGACCAGGGATCGTGAAGCTATTTTCCCAGCAGGTGACTTTTCAGCAAGGACTCCCTGCATGAAATCTCACTTGTAAATGAGAAAGTGGATCTATATGCCCACAAATTTGATGGGAGACAAATTGATGGTGGTGTTATTGCAGCAACTGCTCTCAGCGCAGTGCCGGTATGAGACAAAGCACAACACCGCTTATGGATTCAGTGCCACACAGTGTAAATAATTGAAAGCTTTCTGATATTATCCTGCCTCCTTTTAGCATGTTCCTTCAATAATTAATTCATTTGTGTCTTAAAAGTGTCTTGCTCCATCCCTTCAATCATTCCCTCAGTTTTGCTTATTAACCTTCAGAAATCACGCTCTCCTTTGTACCTGCTTTTTCCCTATCATACTATTCTGCTCCTCCTGTGGGAGTTTCCTTCTCTCACACTCTTCATTTTCCATATCGCACTTGAATCTTCACATGTCTGTTGCCTCCAGTTACAGTAATTAGCAATAACAGCCAACATGACTCCAGTATTGGACATTTTCTCCCTGCTCTTTCATTCAGGAGTCAAGATCTGCAATTCCTTCCTTCTCCCTATTCACTGGGCATTTATTGTCCCTGGGGGAATCAACCCATGCCTGGGGATGCTGCAGAGTATCGCGGCCTACGTGCCCAAGTGACATCTGACATAGGTAATGTCCTTCCAGAGGCCAGACTGGTCCCTAATTCATTAACCTCATTTTAAATTCCATGGCCTATTACAAGAAAATTACAAGGCTTATTAGACTACTTACAAAATGTTTTCTCTTCTTTTTTATTCTTTTTTTTTTTTTTAATTTACAGATGGAATGATTT
The DNA here is from genome assembly GCA_013389825.1 of Crypturellus undulatus. NCBI lineage: Eukaryota > Metazoa > Chordata > Aves > Tinamiformes > Tinamidae > Crypturellus > Crypturellus undulatus. The sequence continues at coordinate 25,397 of VWPW01013400.1, forward strand.
TCCAGGCTCTTCCAGAAAATTCATTTCAGACTAAAAATTTGTCTCTCAGGATCTGTGATTTAGACATTTCCCTCATTCGCAGTTATAATCTAATTTCCTGGGTCTGCTCCTATTTCAGTCACCAGAATCTATTGCCGAACTGGATGAGGATGAAGCCAAGTTTTTTTTTTCTAGTTTATTTTTGTTGTGTTTTTAATCTAATTCAGTTTTGCTGAATGTAAGTATGTTTCAACACTTCATAAAAGCCTGAATGTGTTTCTTTTGCTGAAACATTTACTAATTTGTGAAAGACTTGTAGAGACTTTTTTCAATAAAATAATAAAGAAAAGAAGAAGAAATAGAGAAATACTGGAGGGGGTAAATTATGGAGATAGGGCAGAGGAGGCTCAGACAAAAAATGGTTTCAAAATAAATTTTATTAGGAAATTGATTTTCCCTCCTACTTTGTAATTAGCAGTTTGCTAACCTTTGGGAAAAACAGACCCAAAGCAAGGCAGTGTTCGGCTTCCAGAGGCAAAAATAGAAGACACTAATCATTTTTCTAAAATGCTTTTTTGTTTCACACTGTGCATTTATTATTTCTTAAATTATTTGCCATGGTGGTCATTCTGACATATTATATCTACATGGCCCTGTATGTGTATATAGGCATTTTTGTATGGCTAAAACATTCCTTAAATAACCTGTATCAAATATGAAATAAATGGTTAACTAATAAGTATGTATCACAAACTGAATATAAAAATTCTATTAATTCTTATTTGTGTATATATATATATATGTACATTTCTGACATCTACACGTTTTCTTCTAACCTGACACTTTTGTCTAAGCCAATCTACAGCAGCAGACAGCAATGACTTTCTTTCATGGATTTTCCATCAATATCTTAACATTTATCCCATAAAGCAGAATAGTTAATACATAGTCCACAGAAATATACTCATTTTTATAAGTAGACCAGCAAGTATACTCACCATTACAAAAGTACTCCCAGACTAGTGTATTATTTACCCAATCATCTTGGCTGAAATGCAGGGTTAATTTTCAGTACGACCTTTCTGACTCTGAACTTTGAGACTCTGGAAATGAAGACATTTGCAGCGTTAGCTCTTCTTTCTAAAAAGATGCGTATATGTCATTCAGCACACACACCTATTTCTATATGGCTAAACATACAGAAATATATGTTTATTAGCCATGAATGGCTATTCATTAAATTAAAATCAAAAATTAAATATGTGGTCAATATAACCAGGTATATCGTCAATATAATCAAAACTTAGATATATGAGTGAGTGCCTTCCTTCCCTCAGAAGTGACTCTTGTTCATCATGAACTGGGTTCAACAGAACCCAGTTATTATTTTAATTTAATTTAATTTTTAATTAAATTAAATTCTATTTTTATTGTGCTTTACTCACAGTGCAGCTGGGCACCGTGCACTGCTTCAGTCCTCTGAAAGGACCAAGGAGCCCAAACACAAGGGGCGAGCAGAGGTCTGTGCTGGGAGGAGAGTATGGGACGTGGGACTTTTTGAGATCAGAGATAGCCCCTGTTGGTGTCTGGAGAAGCCTGCTGTTACAATTCAATTACAAATGGATACTCCAAATGCAACCAAGAAAAATACTCTCTCTCATATATCAGAACAAAAATTCAGGTCCACCCAAGCAGCGATAGTGAACCAGTGAGGGTGAATAAAATCAATGCATGTTGACATTGAAACAGGACCTAGGACATACACACTTCTATGAAGGACTTTACCAACTTGGATTCAAAGCAGCTTGTTCACATGTCATATAATCCTCTACAAATCCAAGATAAATTGCAGCAAGGGTTCATTTTTTGGCACTTTTCTTCAGAGAGATTTGTGTTGCTCTTACACCATTATGATCCTGAATCAAAAACAGAAGCAAAATCCACACCAGGAGTTAGAGCTTTCATCGCTCCTCTTTAAATGACAGGTGGGAGAGAGAAAAAAAGTTATTGATTCTGTTTCTTTCGTAGAGAATTTCATTGACTGGCAGCATAACGTGAGCAAGAAAGATTGCCATGAGCCTCACCTATCGAACACCCAGAATAAGGCAGTTAATTTTGAAGCAAAGCCTTCAAGAGCAGAGGGAAGACAATTCTGGCAGCAGCTCCCCTCCCCAGAAGATTGATGTTGTTAGGTGACGCAGGATAGTGCTGGCTACGAGGTTATGGCTGTTTGGGGAAGGTCACCAAACCGTGTCATTGTCAGCCCCAGATCTGCTGCTCCGCAGGACCCTTGATGGCAACAGGGTCGCAGGCCTGGCAACGGCAGGGAGGGCTACAAGCATCACAGAAAGCAGAGCTTGCAGCCAAGTGCTTTTGAGATGCTGCAGAAATTGCCTTCCACATTGAACAGAACGTTTCCACTAAAAGCTCACTACCGTATATAGTCAGTGTGCTGAGAAAAGGCCCCAGAAGTTCTCCATCGGGGGACGCCCATATACACAGCAACTATCCTAAATCACCATCACCTATACATGTTACATCTTTATATGGAGGTTATAACAGAATGAATCCTATGGAGTATATAAAAGCTGTTATTAAAGGTACAGATTGGATCTGTGTGATCAGATGACAGTGCCAGGAGAAACCAAGCAGGATTAGGAGATCGGTGCAAAGCAGTAGGCATGTTCATTAAGAAAGCCTAAAGATATGAAGCAGAAGGGTGTAATGTCCTGTCCCAGCGCTCAGGCAGCACGGAAAGGGCAATAGGAAGCAGAAATGCCCTCGTGGATGGAAGGGAGCTGGCTCTGGGTGAGGGCAGAGGGAACGATAGCCCCGGCTACGGCACCTCCAAGCCCTTCCAACCCAGGGACCCCACAGGGCTGCCACATGCAGATGTGTCATCCTAACGCAGCACATTGGTTCTCAAACCTGTTTCCACAACTGCCGTTATGTATTTTGGGCCTTTTTGGTAAAACGCCATAAACCTTTCTTGCTGACTCATTCATTCGTCTCCAAGCAGAGACTGGCAAAGGGATTGGCAAATCCTGGCTTGCTCATGACATGCCGTACACACTTGTCCCTTTGGGTTTATCTCCCAGTTCCATCAACGGTTTCCACCGACACAACCACAAGAGGCCCCAGGGCCTGCAGAAGCAGCAAGGTGCCTCGCTGTGAGGCTGCTGCTCTATCTGCAAGGCAAGCGCTGCACCCACGATGCCGACCCACTTCCCGCCTCGCAACACGCTTCTGACATGACCTTGGGCAAGTAACTTAATTCCCTGGCTGTAAAATTAGGCTCTTATTCTAAATCCTTTCCTGACCTTCTTTACTTACACAGTAAATTTATCAGAACAGAGGGTATTTCTTACTACATGTTTGCATAGCATGTGGCAAGGGGGGAGCCTGCCCTTGGCTGGAGGTCACCAGTGCCCACCACTGTGTCTGCAACAAGGAGCTATAGCATGTGTCTTACGGACAGAAAAATAAAATAAAATAAAATCTCCTAATCTCATAGATGTATTTTTATATTCACTCATTCAAAACAGTATACAAACCAGTTTGGCATGTATCCGATTTGCATGGATAACATGCCTTCCCTTGTGAGTTTCAGCATTTGCCTCTTACATGAGAAACAGAGGACAGTGACTTTGACTTTTTGAATACGTACAGATTACAGTCAATTCTTCTATTTCAGCAGCAGCAGCTTCAGCTCGGCATGGCTCCGCTATTACATGACTTGCCTCAGTTCAAAAAGCTGTAATGCACTAGCACTCCAGGTCCCTGCACTAAATTTAGAGAGGATATTCAATACTGTAGTGCCACTGTCTTGTCAAAGGCAGCAGGAAAAATTCCCCATATAAAACAGAACATTACCTTCCCTGTGCCTGTTAGCCCAACCCACGCTGAAGACCCCGCACAGCCCGTGGTGGAGGACACGCTGCGTGCAGGTCGCAGGGCACCACGGCACTGCTCAGCGAGGCCCAGCACCCGGGCACCGCTCCGAGCATCCCCCGGCAAGCCTGTGTACACTGAGCAGCCTGCGTATTCCCAGCAGAGTGGTCACGGCACTGGGTGGAAAATCTGCTGCAAATGGCAAAGGATCACACAGCTGCTCCCGCTGCGGGTACTCGGCCTCGCCACGGCACAGCAGCCCCAGTGCAAACACCTCGCTGCTTGCGCGCACTGCATGCAGGCCTGGCATGAGGCCAGCTCTCCTCGCTTCCATCATTTTCAGCCATTGTTTTCTCCAAGGACAATTTTATTACTGGGAATAGGTAACCACAGAAATGGGGAGAGACACAGGGATGCTCAAGACCCACATTTGCATCAGCTGAGTTAAGGATTAATTCAGTCCTAGTACTGAATTAATGAGAATTCAGCAGAGAAGTACTGCAGAGGCTGGGAAGTCAAGAGCTGGCATAGGAGATGGACAAGACCCCTGCAATTTCAAAAATAACTCTCAACTGGAGATGCTGAGTACTGCACTCTGCTTCACACTTGCCAGCAGCATTCACCAGTCACAGTTTGCAACAACTAGTCCTTCCTTCTGCCATGACTGCTCTCCTTCCTGAACTAATGAAAAGTAAAGAAAACCGGCATACAGGTCCACCTTCCCAATGAGGCCAAGCCTGCAGCAGCAGCCCCTTGCCGTAGCACCACCCGGGAGGCAGGCTCCGCGCGTCCCTCTGGCCACAGGGGCCGTGCTGTGGGGTAAGCCGGACACTTCGACACCGTCAGAGACCTCGGGGCCTGCAGCCGCCGAGCCGGCTCGCATCGTTCATGCCTCCGCAATCACGGGCATCCACAGCAGCAGCGACAGGGCTCACAGTGAAAAGAAGCACAAGAAATACCCCATCACGCATCTTCCCAAAACCCATATCCCCAAGATGTCTTCAGCAACATTTCTGTGCACTGCCCTTTGCTGCCGAGCTGAGGATAGGTGAGAGGAGCTCAGTCCAGATGAAATCTGTAGACAATTAGCTGAGCCCTCCCAGTGCATGGTGGAACAAGAACATTTATCAACAGCGAGGCAGCCTCCTCTGAATGTAAATCAGGCATTTTCACTCAAGGCAGCTCAGTGTTTAAAACAAATCGCTCCGAGGCACAAGCACCACCAAATGATTACCGTGACGTACAGCACTGCTGGGAACGAAAGGGATCCCACTGGCAAGTGCTCCCCAGGAGCCGACGACACTGGCCATGCCATTTTGTGGCAACAGCACACGGCACAGCATTGTCAGCATGGGATTTCGCCTGGAGCACGGGAGAAAGGAGTAACAAAACCCTAGCAGGCAACGGCAGAGAACTGGCATCCTTGTGCCAGTGAATCTGCACCATCACGTACTGCGTGGCACTACTTGAATCAGAAATAATGTTGACAGTGAATGAAATGAGACTATGGTAGAGAAACAAGAGATTCACTCTTTGCCCTTCTCTCATGATGCCTCCCCTCAACTGCTCCACAGTGACCTCAAGACGCCGTGGCAGTACTGCCAGAGAAGGAGCCCAGGGGCCCCAACGCACCCACGACGCTGCTGCAGCTTCGTGTTTTACCAAGCACCCTGCCCTGTAGTGCAGGGCTGCCACTTGCCGCCTTGTGGGAGCTACCTGGCAGGTAGCACTTTGTCATGGTGACCATATACTTCCATCCAGGCCTTGCCTAGCTATTCCTTTGCTGAATACCATGCTCCAAATACTGCAGTGCCAGGCTCCCCAGCTCAGCATCAACCTGCAGACTTTGGACACCATTTACCACTAGCTGCATCTTACTGAGCACAGGCAATGATGTGCAGAGGAGATTTAAAAGTCACACAAGTCTGGTGAGGTGGCAAAGACCCCACATGTATCAGGAGTAAAGCAGGAGTAAGGCTCTAGAGAGACGTGGAGAGCCCATGACTTAGGGAATGAATCTGTTCAGCCAAAAAGCAGATATTCCGCTGGTTTTTTTTTGTTTTGTTTTGTTTTGTTTTAAGACGAGGAAAGCATCATCCTGCAAGGTGCAGAGGGCTGTTCTCACTGGCAGCACTTCCTGCAGCTGAGCTCAGCATTTCTTCACTCTGACATCATGGCCAAGAGCAATATAATTTGGGCTTCTGTCCTGGGAAATGCTTCCTGGGCAAATTTACAAGCAAAATAAGGACTTGTGCCCTTCTGGACAGCAAGCCACAGTGTACTCGTCTTTCCAAACTGTCTGTGAATAATAATAAGGATGGTTTGAAATACTCCCTTTCCTCATTTGAAAACATTCCCTACTGAAGAGTACTCATACATTAGAGGAGCCAAACCCTGAGAACCTCACATAATTTTCAAGCATCTTTTGGGAGGAAATTCTGGAGCAAACTGCACAACCCATTTCAGAGACATTTTCAGCTTGTGTAAATCAAAGATGCTGTTGCATGAAAGAAAGGATTTTTTTGAAAAAAAAAAAGAAATTACTTCAGAAAAGTTAACACTTGTTCCTTTACAAAATGAGAGGGATGACCTGAGCTCTAGATCTTCTTTGTTTTTTTTTTAAGTCCCAGGAAAGACCTTGCCCCTTTTTGACAAACTCCAACTCCTTAGAAAAGTTTCCAGCATTGGCTGGGAGAGCACGATATCAGAAAAGAAGTTAGGATATCAAAAGCTGGGTCAAACTAATTCATATAGTACAGCAAACATATTGCGTGAACATGTTGCACTAGTTAGCGTAAGATCAGCACTTATACTATTAATAGAGACTTTGCTGCACTTTTTGAGATCAAGCTGATGGCTGTACCTGTGTTTCAGAAGATGTGAAATCATTTATTCAAGTGGCAGCTCAATCATATTCAACCGAGAAGCAGCGGGTCTACGTCTCCAGGACCGCGTTCCCCACGTACCTTGGAGGGAGCGAGGGAGCTCACTGTCATCCTGCTTTTATAGGGAGCAAACTGCAGCCAGTCTGAGCGAGCTGAGGGCCACTTGGCCACCTGCAAAAGTGAATGGGGACAGGAGTTAAAGGTATGTTAGAGCATCTCTGCTCAATTACTTTACATGCCTACCACTAAAAGGGCTGACAACCAGGGCAAAGAGCTCTCCAGCCACCCCCTTTACACAGCATGCCAATACAGGACTTGCTTAGGAGCAGCCTCAGCTGCTGTAACTGGTTTTTATTCCAGTCTCAAGACAGCTTTTCCCCATGGGCTACCTCTAGATTCCCGTAAAATGTACTATCAACCAGAACATGGCAAGTAATCGCTTTACTGACCACAATCTCAAAGGCATAGCAAACACATGACCACCCTTACACCAGATAACTGGATATGATATAAGGGATAAGAAAACCACGGAGAGCAAAAGTCCTTCAGGCTATTTTCAAGCTTGGATAGATTTACAAAGCTACTCTTCAGTTCACAAGCTAAGTTCACGAACCAAGCTAAGTATGGTGGCCACCAGAGCAACCCCACAAAGGTGTTTTGTGAAACTGGAGACAAGGTCTATTCCCTGACTCCTCTGTACAGCTATTGCTTTCACCACGTGAAAAAAAAAAAAACACCTCCTGTGAGGTTACACGGGCTGCAGAATAGTACAGCTCTATTGTGTGAACTCTATTGTCAGCCATTCCCTAACTCAGGGGAGCACTTTTGCCTTAGGGAGACTCTATCCACATGTGTACTCTGCTTAGATGTCTGCTATTCAAAAGGAAATAATCTCTTTACTTCTCTACAGGATACATCAAAAAGATATTTTCCATTCAGTATAACTGTTAAAAAAAAAGTTAAAAAAAATCAAAGATTAACCTATTAGAGAAGGCTCAGTTAAAGCAGCTCATATATTTTGCTGATGCCTCATTTTTATTGCACTTAAAATACTCCTGCAGTGCCAAAGCACTGATACAGAGCAGGAGTGGCAGACTTCTGGCATTTGTTTTGTGTTGAAGTCAGTGCAAGTGATACCTGAAATGAAGGCAAAAAAGAGCAGTGCAGAATTTCACCGTGGGGACTGGGACACAAAATGCACTCGCTCATGCTGTAGCGAGGCACAGACAAGGACTCAGTTATCTGAGGCTGACCTCAGTCACAAGATAAGTTGTGAGAGATATTTCAGGGCAGGAAAACAAACAGACATGGTTTCACCCTTGTTGAACAAGCAGCCTCTTGTTTTGCCAGTGTCTGACTGGGCGCAGACAAGACCCACTTCCCACACGAAATGGATCCACTGAGCGCGGGAGCAGGTCTGGTCTGCACTGCCCTCATGGGACACAAATCTTGTCTGAAAGAGCTGGGAAGCAAAATGCAGAACCATCATCAATTTCTCCTGCTTCACGGAAAAGGGAGCCAGGAACCTGTTTCTCATCGATTATATTTTCACATGTATTAAAATGTGACGAGGATTCATATTGCTTCTATACACTCTGCTCTCCAGAGCGAGCTGCACTGCTTCGTGACCATATTTGCTTGAGTACGAGGTTGAAGATGTTACACCAAAAGAACTCTCTGCCAGCATCTCTTCTTAGGAGGATGAGATGCTAAGACAGCAGGATAGTCCCACCAGCCTCATAAAACTTTTGAGATGCTGAAGTTTTCCAAGCAAAAAAAGCTAAAATCTGAAAAGTTTTCACAAACAGAAACTCCATAAGCAATTTTGGTCTAGGTCAGTGAAAACATTTTCACTGAAAATCAATCACTGAACATTTTTTCCATTTGTATTTCAGACATTCTGTATGTTTTACCTTTTCCTACTGCAATTAGTGTCACCGTACAGATGAGAAGACATTTCCAAATAAAAAAGAGCATGCATTTTCTTGTTCACTTGAAAATGTCAAAAGATAAGTACTCAGTGAAAATATCACCAGAACTAACACTTTCCCACCATCAAAAAAATCAGCTTCAGCTAAAGAATTTAGCCAAAAATTTCCTGAACTTTTAATGACAGCATGGGAAATTCCAGGACACAAAGGTCAGATGTCAGAAGGATGGAGACAATATTTGCAAAGGGACAGCAGTCTAAACATCTCTCTCCTGGACTGGGTCTCAGACACAACACTGTAGCTCAGCTGACACCGTGCAGCCCTGCAAGACCAGCCGTACCGGGGCTGGTCCCAAATCACCGCTGTCTGAACAGAGAATTAGCACAGAACGAATTATTTTCACTGCCTTGATTCACCAAGTAAAACTGCTAGTGGAGCAGCGAGCTCTGTTCTTCATGCAGCTCTTGTTCTTCTCCCAGAAGTACAGCACCAGGTCCGAGGGCGGCGCGGCTGGCCTCGCACACGGCTTGGAAAGGCCATGTAGCTGCTCACGCTGCCACCTCCTTTTCAATCCTGCAGCGCAGATGTGAGGCCTTGCATGAGAAAGAGGAAGAAAAGAGAAAGCTCCTTTTGTTCTTCCCTGCTCTGTATAAAAGCCAGGCCAAATCCACACTAAATTGTATATTACTTTTTTAGGTCAAAGAGATACATGACTGTGATAAATTGGCTGCTTCTGTACCTCAACCCTTAAGGGCTTAAAGCAGATCTTTGCTTACTGTACTAAACACTCTGATCTAGGAGCTAGTGTTTCAGAGGGTCTCCTCCATTGTGGATTGAATTCTGCATGTGTGAATTCCTTACCCATGAAGAATTTGCTCCTGATTCCTTGAATCCCAGAGTGCAGAGGATCTGTGTGTGTAAGTCAGGCTAATACTCAGCCTGGATACACAGAGGGACCCTGCAAATTCTGCCTGCTCCTTGTACAAGAAGCACCAAGTTCTTAGATCAACAGAAAGCTGAATGCAGAAATCTATCCCAAAAGACTAGTTATTTTCAACAGGTTAAGCAATGCACACTTGCACAACTGCAGATCAGCCTCTATCTGCGTTCGAAGATGCTAAAATGCAGTGGGTTCATGAAAGGCCTGATACAGAGCAGATGAATGAAGCAAGTCAGAGGAGCTGAGGAATGAATGAAGCACAGACACCAACAGCACCACGACTTTTGCAAAGCACCACGGTAGTTTCTCTAAAACTCTCTTCATCAGACCGTAAGCAGAGCAGCAGCTATTCTGCACTACTCCGCATGCAGGCATGGATATAAAAGCAGCAAGGGAATTTTCAGCAAGCCCATGCTGCAATGGTACCGTGTTGCAAACAAGTCATTTCATTTAGGTTTAGGCTGGTGGCTCTGCCAAACAACCCTGCAGATTACTGGGCGTCCCCAAGGAGATGCCCCTGTGCCCCACGTGTGGGAATGGTGACAGCTGGGGGTGGCATTGGACTGCAACCGATGCCACTTAGGGCAGCCCCCTGGGGGTCCAGGCCAGCATGTGGAAACACCCAAGCATGGACAGGCAGGGGACTGATGCTCCTCTTGTGCAGGGTGCTGGAACTGTGCCAGGGCTGGAGGCCGTGCGGACCTCTTGCCTTTGAGAGCTGGCAGCTGCACGTGCTCCTCCTTCAGAAACATAAGCAATAAAGATGAATCTAAGCCTGAATCTGCAGATGACAGGTGGAACTTGGGGAGGTGCAAACTGTCCTTCATCAGTCCAAAACCATCAGATCTGAGCCAAGACTACAAAGAGTGGAAAAAGCTGTCCCTAAAGTGATTTGGCAAATGAGGATGACAATTTGGCTTGAGTGTTTCATTTATGGTTACAAAAACAACCGTACGCTGAGATGCTGAATTCATGAGCATGTCTGCAGAGCTGAGAAGTTTTACGAGGCCAAGAGCAAGTGACAACCACTTGAAAATTCATACCCAAATGTTCCCTGTTTCCAGTCCCAGATTCCTGATTAGTTAATATCCTGCCCTGAAGTTTACAGCGGAGGCTAGGGTGGGACGCCAGACCCCATGACTGCCATGATCAGTCACCTCCTGGGATCCAACAGGTTCTGACCAGCTGAGCTTGCACAGCCAAAGCGGAGCTGCACGTGCCCCGAGCCCTGGCACAGGCCAGGATGCAGTGTGCGGCACCATCCTGCCCTCAGTGCTGCGCAGTTCACAGGGCCTTGCCCTCCTGGAAGCAAAGCAGCAAGAGGAATAGACAGAGGAAATCTCCTGTTAAAGAAGGAACGGGCACGGGCTAAACTCCCTACGGGCTTTGCTGCAGCAAAACACATCCCAAGCTGTCAGCAGCTCAGCTTACCCTGCCTGGGCGGGTTTCGGGCAGCAAGGAGGTTGCAAGCCGGCTTGCAGCGCAGGAGCAGCACTTAAAGGGGAAGCACTGCCCCGCTGTCAAGGGGAGCCCCCGCAGCACCCTGGCTCAGCCTGAGAGTCCCCAGAGACTACGCACAGCTCCAAAAGTGCCTGGAAAAGGCTAACAAACAGTTCCTAACGAGACCAGAAAAGAAGGGGAAAAAAACAGACAGAGAGAGAATTATTAACACCTGAAAAACAGAAGCAGCATTTCAAGCACATGTAAAAGACACAGCAAATTGTTCAGGCCTCTCTTTGTCCCCATGCACCTCTCTGCAAAGGGAGCACTGCAGAGCAGGCCTGTTCATGGGTGCATCACACAGTCAGTGTCCCCACGAGCAATGTGCAGAACTGCCCCAGAAGGCCCCACCACCAGGACAACCTTTCCTCAGATACAGACCCAGATGGGACTGGTTCTGTAGGACTCCCAAGTCACTAGCAAAAGCCTAAACCTCTTGGAAACCTCAGACAGTGTCTGTGATGAACCATAGTATTTGTTCATAATAGCTGTAACCATGAATCAGTAAATAATGTTTAACCTCCCACCATAACAGCAGAAATATAACATCTGTAAATGAATACATTTGAATTTCAAACAAGATCCTTTCTCTCCAGACTTCCAATGATTTTTACACAGCAAAAATATACACTCATTTAATGTACTTTTAGCTTTCCATTGCCAAGAACAAGGTGATCATCAGTAAGCTGAGGAAAGGCAGCAAACTCTGGGGCTGCGTGAAACAATCATTTCTTCCAGGTTACACATTAAGAACATCCAGATCTTATTTAGTGCTGTTACTACCAGCCACATAAGCATGCCGAATAGCATGGGCAGATCAGAAAGCTGTCTGAGCAGCTACACTACCTTGGAAAAGCAGATTATAGACAGCTGTTTTGAGTAAGACTGAATACATGTTTAAACAGTGACAAACATAAAACAATGTGATAACACAAGGAAATCCCTCTTGGACTGCGGTAGTAAACCACTGGTGTCACCACTTGTCTGGAGTCAGCAAAACTTGATGCAATGTATTGCCAACACACTGGGCAAGCTCCACTATAGAGTTCTGCTTTGTTTTTTTTTTTCCTTCTCTCCCAAGTTAAATTAACAGTGGGGAGAAGAACAAGTAACTGTGAAGCTGCAAATTGCCAAACAAGGTTTTTCTTCCCCCTTTCCTACAATGCACTCACATTGGAGGAGAGGAGGAGAGAGAGATAACCCCGTGATTTTGGGCGTAAGTCATAGCTAGGAGCACGGATGTTGCCATCTTCAAATTTCCGACCTGCCCTGTCATTAATTTTTTCAGTCTGTTGATGCTGGTGGGAATCTCGTTTGCTGTGGTAGTGATGTGCAAAACAATTTCTGCTCTGACTTCCCAGGTTAGGATTGCATCACCTGGCAAACTGAATTTCCTGACTGGAGGCACTACCTGTTATGAGCAGAACTATTTGACAAAGATAGGAGAGCTGTTTTTTATGAATGAACAAGATGCCATGACTTAGAGCAAGAAAAACTTCTAGATTCCATGATTTAGAAAAAGAAAAGCTTCTAGTAAAAGGATGCGGGACACCTCAGGCAGATTTGACCTGTACCTAATGGTCTTTTTGCAGCATCAAGAAAATAGCATGTCTTGTACTCTCTAGGATGCCAGGTTAGTATGTTAGAAAGTTCTGCAAAGACTCCCTATTAGAAGCTTCAAATACCATGAGTCACCAAAAAAAAATCTGTAATAAAATGGAAACACTGCATTGTCTGGAGTCCACACTGCGCCCACAGGACCTACCTGACAGCCTGAATCCAAAACATTGACTGGAATTTCCTGGTTGGGTCTCAGGCACAGAGTTCACCAGCTGTCCCAGTTGCCCATTGATGGGATTTGAGCAAACCTGGCCAGGGTTTCTGCAGGAAACCACCCACTGCACACCTGCCTTGGCACTTCACACATCGCTCAGCACCTTCAGGAAAGTCCCATGTGCCTTTGTAGAAGTGGCCCCTAGCAGTGCCAAGCACTCCAGGTGCCCTCGAATTCTTCTAGAAGAGGCCACAGATCCTTCCTGTAAGGGCAGACAGGACTTATCTTAAGGGCCCTTGACCTCAGCCCACAGAGTGGGGTTGTCCAAGGGGCCCATTTGGGAGCGAGGGGCTTGCTGGCAGATCCGTGACTGGTGCAGCAGGGCCAGCCAGAAGGGGTATCCCATCACACAGGGGTCCATCCTGCACTGCTCCGACTGGTGCGCCCTGGGAGAGGGGAAGGAGGCTACTGGGTGTGCTGGCAGTGATGGAGCACTGTGTGCCTGCCTCCTTAGCATTCCTTGTCACCATCTCCCGGAGCACCATGGTCTGCTGCGGTGCTGCTGGTTCTCGTCATGCTGATGCTCCTTTACCTGTGCATCAGCAGAGGGTCCAGAAGGGACCCCAGCATAAGGCTGTAGAGCTAGCCGCAGTGCATGGCTCTTACCTGCAAGCAGCTATCGTGCCAGGGAACCAGCGGGCAGCCTGGACAACTTCCTTGCTCAGGGAGGGCTCCAGGGCAGCGTGGTGCTCGCCCAGGGCAATCCTGCCTCCTTCAACCTGCTTCTGAAGGGTGTCATTGAGCATGAGGACAAAGGCGATCCAAGCAGACCCCATCGATGAGGATTTTCACAAAGGCTTTGACAGGATTCCCCAGCCGATGTTATTAAAGAGCCTGTGTTGCCAGGGAGTGGAGGAAATGGCCCGTTATGGATTAAAAGCTGGCTTACGGATAAGAAGCAAAGAGCACAGCTCACGGTCACAGCTCAGGATGGAAAAGAGTCAGATTAGGAACGCCCAGAGGGAGATACTGGTATTTTTTTATTCAACACTCCATTAGTGAACAAGAGAGTGGATTGAACAGTGAAATACTTAGGCTTGCAGATGATAACCAAGCTCTTTCAGTTAACCACTGGCTATGTGGAGTGTGAGAAGCTCCAGAATGACCTTAGAAAGTTGAATGAGGGGGCAGACACATACCAGTGTAAATAAGTGCAAGGTAGTAGATCTGCACAAAACCTACATGACACTAAACTTGGAACTGGGAATTTCTGTTTAGGAAGATTTTGGAGCCACAAGGAATGGTCTGAAATCTTTGGCTTGGGTGGAGCTAAAAGGCTATCCAACGCTGGGCAGGAAGCATATTGAGAACAGGACATAAGGTACAATTTTGCTGCTATATAAGACCCTTGTGCACCCCTTTGACTACTCAGGTTGATGATTTCTGAGATTACTTCTCTAAATATTTAGATACACTTAAATAGCCTGGGCCGAAACAGTGCCGTGGCATGGCAGTGCCGTAGCACTGAGGGTCACAGAGGAAGCAGCAGCTTCGCTGCATGTACAACGCTGCCATCGGCCTCACTTGCCCGGACAGGCCACACTGCCATCGGCACTGCCTACTTGGCACTGCAGAAACTACAGGAGAGCTCTGATACCCACTACTCATCACATGGGAATGCAGAGCTCCCAGGGCAAGCGGGAAAACACACACGTCATCATTCAGCCGGAGACCAGCTGGGTCTTTTTATTTTTTTTTGGCTGTCATACCATTTATAAATGATATGGAAACTGCTTTTCATTAATCACCTGTTGTAGCACCTCATGCTGCAGAAGTGAGACAATGCTCGGCAAGACGGCACCAGCCTGTTCCCATAGCTGGGCAGGTCTCCATGGCACAGACCTGGGGCAGACATCGCATGAAGTCAGGCCAGCATCCAGCCTTGCTGGAGGAGCATTGAGCGCTTGCCTCAGTCTCAGAGGAGCAGTCATTTTGGGCATCTGTCCTGAGGTGCCGCCAAAAGACTCTGTTTCTGCACTCATTGCATATCTGCCCTCTGAAACACCAGACCTCTGCAACTCTTGGTCATACAAGGAGCATCTGAGGCATCCAAATTCATGAGCCAGTTCTCAAAGCTTCTACTAGTACTGGCATTTGCTCACAAAACATCTGCATCAAAGTACTTGGAAAGAAGCAGAAACTCAGTCACTCCCAGACAGAATATTTTCGGTGTGCGCCTTTGCAGGACACGGGTTTCAGAAGCTTTTGGAGGGCCAGCAGGTTAGCACTTAGCCTGAATGCCTTCACCTGCTAACGATGTGCCTTGATATTTCTTCTCTTATTTGTTCAGATTCTAATCAGTGCAACTACTGCACTGGTCTTCTATTTACCCTACTTAGATTTCCTTCACGTAGAATATTGGTACAACTCCCAAAAGATATAAAACTAATAAAGAAATGATTTCCAGTGTGTCACTAGAATTTACCCATTCAAGTTACTAAGTAAGAAAATCTGGCACATGAACAACATCAGATGAGACGGTTTACAGTAGATATTTCCATTTGGAGCTTTAATAAGAGATAAATATATCATCACATGAACATAGAACTGTGATTTACAAAAAAAGAAAAAGAGCTGAACTGGAGTTTTGTATCAGTGAGGCTACAATACTGCAGTATACTTGCCAGAGAGGCCAATAACAGCTATACAGCTGATAAGAGGCCAAAAACATCAGCAGAGTATTTTACCATCCTGAGCACAATTCCTTTTGCAAGTGCTGTGTTGTTCTTCCTCCCTTTCCCTACGTGGCACTTCCACAAACAACCTTACCTTTGGTTGCATGAGAGTTCTGAGCACATATTGGGTTCTTACAGCTAAAGCATCACAGGGATGTTGCAGATAAAGACATATTACAAGCTTGCAGATGAAATATCAAGGAAGCTGTAGTGTTGAATTGCGATACCATATCGCAAAACTTGCAATAACCAGATTTTAAAAAGGCTGACCAATAAGTTGCAGTTGCAATAGCAGAACCACTGTCCCCAGGGGCAGGAGCATTAGTTCCTACAGCACCAAGAATACGCTTTGTGGGGCTCTTCCAAGAACTAAATGTTCTTCCATTGTTGTAAGTCACAAGAAACAAAAAAGACCAGTGGTTGGCTCAGATATGAAAAACGCACGGGATCTGGGTTGAGCCTTAGCACCGCCACCAAAGGTGGCAGTGCCCAGTGGCACTGGGCGGGCACCTTGCGGGTGCCCGGCAGGCGTTAAGTGGGGACTGCCACCACCACGGCTCATACGGGAGCAGGGCCCCGGCGGACACATGGGGCAGCGGCAGCTGAGCCCAGCTCCAGGCTCCCAACACCAACCCGTGGGGGCCTCGGCAAGGTCTTGGCAAGGAGCCCAGCATTTTCCATCTCCATGTGGTTATCTCGCTCCTCGCAGGGAAAGGCAGGCAGCACGTTTTTCTCCGTTAGAAGTAACACTATGCTGTTCTATTTACCAGTCTTTTGTCCTACCTTTCCCTTTCTCTCCGGCTACCACCCACATGGGACTACGTGACTCCAGGGAGCGTGCCAGGAGCCAGGGCAGCAGCGCCCTTGTTGTTTGTCCCTGGCAGGAAACGTAGACCCAGGCAAGGGCAGGAGGATGGACACAATATGCTTGTGCTTTTGCCATCCATTACAGCACAGTCAGCAGCGCACTGCAGCGAGAGTGGCCTCGTGCTGCGAGCGAGCCTTGGACACAGCAGCAGTGAGGGCCACAACTGGATTCCCTCCTCCAGCCCACCGTTCCTCACCTCCGTCGTTTCCAAAACCCTTATCCAGAGCTCGACGCAGTGGCTGAGGCACTTGACAGGAGGCAGGACCGTGCCGGCACTTCCTTTCTTCCTGCAATTGCAACTATTCAGATTTTATTCAAGAAACACAAAGGGAGGGGACGCCAAAGTCCATTCGTTAATGCTAGTGAGGCGACACAAGTCAAGGCACTATATAATTTTCTGCAAATAGGAGCTGAAAGGAATAGAGAAAAAAAAACAACTGTTTGAATCTGCAGAAGCAGACAAAGCAAAATCAAGTGCGCAAGAAAGACACAGCAATTTTTTCCCCACACCTTCATTTTTAAAATAATGTTCAAAAGGAGGGCACCAGCCATAGCATCTGAAAGCATTTAATTTTGATTAACCACCAGGTTAGCAATGCCAGCTATGCCTTCCTATCTCAGGAAGAAAACACTGAAGGAAACAGTAGGCTCTTGCTGAGCAGAGTATGTACAATAATAATAGAGTCATGTGTCTAACTCACACTTTTGGCACTAAGAAAAGGTAGTCACTCCTTTGGCCTTTGAAATTTCAAGTCTTTGACATATCTGGCTAAACCCAATCCCACACACTTTTTGGATTGCTATAAGCTCACACAAGTACCTAAAATGAGTCTGAATATAGCTGCTAGCAACTGAAAAGAATGAAGAAATACTTTTAAAAATAGAGATTTAGTTAGCAATAGCAGTTATTTTAGTAAACAAAATACTGTGAGAACACGGTAGCTTGGTCATTCAGTTCAGAATAATTTATCAACCTAATATTATCAAATGATCAAAATAATCAATTATCAAAATAGTATTTTACTGGTGCCCATAAGATATAATAATATTTGTTTTACATGTGCAGAAGATGCTTCTTTGCAGAATCAAGTAACTTTTAAAGTTTTATAGATGCAAGTATAGGTAGCAATTTGCAGGAGAGATGACTAGCAGACTAGTAAAATGCTGACTTTTGTTATTTTGATGCTCATGTTTTTAAAATAACTAATCAAACTAATCTGACATCATCATTATTTGATTTATTATGGATGTGGTGCTGGGAATGAATAGAACAGCATGCTATGAGCCAGGCCTGGGCTCCCTCATTACAATCCCCTTAGTAACTAGTCAAAGGAAGAAAATGAATTTGCATGAATAAAACATCACTTTAATATGTTTTAATAAATGGAAGGCCCAGAAACTCTCAACAGTCAGTTTGGATGCTTATCTAAACCTTCTGCTGTCTACTGCTGCCACAGGACATTTCTTCTGATTAGGTATCTCAAAGTCCTTCATTTTTAGGTGTAAAGAAATACTAGAACTTTGTCTCTTAGTTAATTCTAGCATTTTTACTAACAAGATAAGATAGTGCAAAATATTTGAGAAAGTCTTCATAAATAAAAACAGTGCAATTCTTTTTCAAACTTCTACCTATACTTATTTCCCTCAGCTGAAGGAAATAAAGAATTACTTTTGAACACACTGTATCCTTCACTGAATGTACTTTTTTAATAAGGAATAAGTGTTAAATAAGAGTTTGAGATTTATAGTCCCAGCTCAATAAACTAGCTCAGTACAATACTAACTTTATATATATGTAAGTAGTCCTATAGTTCTATAAATTGATTTATTCACACATCTAAAACAAATATGCACATAAATAATGAATAATTAGTGAAGAGATCAAATCGATCATTTGCCCATCCACCCCCCATGCAAGTTAGACAGAATCTGCAACTTTTCCACATTTCTTCTAATTTTAAAATTTATTCTCAATTTATTCACAAACTTGAACACTAATGTATTAAATTGATGCAAAAATGGTAAAGGAAACAGATCATCACCTGCTGATCTGTACTTCTATCTTCTTTCATTGTCTGAAAATACTATCTTCCCTTTAAAAAAAAGGTATTTAACTCAAATCTGTACTAAAATGGATTTAGAACAATGGCACTTGCTGGAAGAGACAGTAATGGAGGGTTTATGTGGCTGGCATTAGCTCTTCATGGAGGTAGTAGAAGCAATAGATGAGCACTGCCTGTCAGATGACTACACCGGGAGACATCTAGGTCCAAGTAACCAGGTGCAAACTCTTCTTCTAGAAACGTTTTGTTTTTACTTAATACTGAGACAACAATGGCTCTTGGACCAAGCTCCAGGATTGGAGGAAAGATGCAAAATATAGAATATATAAGCACAGTATTTATACTCCTAAGGCTAATTTTAGGGTATTTAGGGATTTGTTGTTGACCTTCCATGCATGTACATGTGCAAACGGTGGTAGGGTCAGAGCTGGGGGCAAATGGAGGCAGCTTCCTTGGAGTCCAGGGGAGGCCCTGGGCAGGGTGGAAAATCTCCAGGCAGGGGAAAAAAGAAGGCGGCCAAGAAGGAGCAAAGGAAGGGGGCAGCAAAACATTTATATGCTTTCTCTCAGCCTCTCTCTATAAAACTATAGAAATGGGCACTTATAATGATGTTAATGCAAGAAAAGAGAATTGCATCAAATATACTGCTCTGAGCAATTTTTTGATACAGCTGAGACCTGAGGAAAGACCTGAGGAAACGTTCCTCCATGTGAGTCCATGAAAAGCATTAACTTGTGCCTATTGCTTTCTTCTGTTAAACCAAACATTCCCAAATAGTACCATAATTTCCACTTTAAACATGAGACCAATTTCCAAACAAAAATAAAGAGTCATTAGCACAACATACACACCAATTGCATGAATAATTTTTGTTCACTCACCTTGACAGCACCTGCATAGCAGGCAGTTTCTCCTGTAAAGGAGCAATTACCTTCACACAGATCTTCACACATTTTCGAGCCACGAAGATGTTTAAGTGATTGGAGTATTATGTCATATGAGGACAGACTAAGTGAGCTGGGCCTGTTTAGCCTGGAGAAGAGAAGGCTGAGAGGAGATTTGATCAACATGTTCAAGTACCTGACAGGTGACTGTGGAGAGGATGGGGCCAGGCTCTTCTCTGTGGTGGCCGGTGACAGGACAAGGGGTAACGGGTGTAGCTTGAACCACAGGCAGTTCCACCTCCATGTGAGGAAGAACTTCTTTCCTATGAGGGTGACAGAGCCCTGGCACAGGCTGCCCAAGAGGCTGTGGAGTCTCCTCCTCTGGAGATCTTCCAAACCTGCCCGGATGCCACCCTGTGCCACGTGCTCTGGGTGTCCCTGCTGGAGCAGGGTTGGACTAGGTGATCTCTAGAGGTCCCTTCCAACCTCAGCCATTCTGTGATACAACTGATTTCACACACTCTGGAGCTCTTAGAGATTTGGTGCCTTTCTAATGACTAGAAACAACAACAACAACAAAATCACAATATGCACTAATGCATTCTCAAAACTCATCTCTCTATCTCCTCTTTTACTATTAAATTCATACATGACTTTATCATTTCAATTTTCTTCTAAAATCAGGTTTGGCTTCAGCAGTTCCCAACAGACATTTAATTATGATAAGAGCTTAATTCAATAAAACTTAGTCTCCCAGAAACTCTCCTGAACTTACTGCCATCTCAATCATTTTCATCTATATGCAGATCCTTCCTTTCCCCCGCAAACAGTGCCTGCAGTTTCACAAGACACCCAGTGACAAGCGTGGTGGCAGGCCCTGCCAAAAGGCCTATCCACAGCACTGCACCTCTCGTGTCACATTGGAAACCAGCAGGAGAAGTTTGCTCCTGCCTTTTGAAAAACACTCAAGAATTAAATGTGTAAATGCTGCACAGAGGGATGCTACCAGCCCAGGGGTAGACGCAGAATACGACAGAGCCAATTGCTGCATTAACATCCCTGGAGCTTCAATGGAACAGCTCTGCCTTCCTCCCCTACTTCAAAATATCCTTAATGGCACGTACTTCACCTGTCTGCCACTGTCCCCCGATATCAAAAGGGGGACTTTTGATTTTTTTTTAAATATATTCTTCTGTCGTACCCCCAGCACAGCCCCACACACCTGTGGCACTGGTGACCCGGTGGCTCCCGGACAGGGACACGAACCTGCCCGCGGCAGCCGCCGGGGCGGGCAGGGCTGGCAAAACACGCAGAAAGCTCAAGGGGCGACGCTGTAACCCGGATCCATCCCGCACGCGGGCTGCTCCAGCCCCAGGGCACCTGCAGCGCCGGCTCCCCAGCATCCCGAGGGAAGCACAGCGAGAACAGCAGCTGCTCTCCGCTCCCGGGATAAAGAAAGGGAAACCATAAGCAATTCTGCACGTGGGAGGGAGCGGTCGGCAGCACCGCTCAGCAGCGCAGGTGGGAGGTTTAAACAACAGCTCCTACGTGGGGTTTGCCGCCTTTGGAGTCTTTTCTGCACTCGCAGGTTTTTAGAGCACTTGGTGCCAAAGCGGCCGTCCCGCCGCCAGACTGGCTCAGCGGCAGGGGAAGGGGGAGGGCGGCGCTCTCAGGTTTTATAGCCACAGACAAGCGTTTTATAGAGTCTGCATATTTAATGCAGCCGAGGCTGTTCCCGTATAATGCCAGCCTTGCTCTGGAAGCAGATACACGAGTGACCACGCCGTCTCTGCTCACCAGGTTGGCCCTCCTTGGCACCAGCTGACATTTTGTGAATTATTTACCAGGCAACACCACAGCGTGTGCCACGGCACCGCTGAAAGCTGAAAGCTTAACCCTTCCCGGGGCCGCCGTGCTCACCGCATACAGCCACAGCTGAGTGAAGAGCGTCCGCAGGGCCTCGGCGAGAGGGGAAACTGCCAAGATGCAGCAGGGAGCGCGGACACCTCCCCGCTCGGCTGGGCTCCTCAGTGCGGATCTTACCAGAGACAGGCCTTAGTCAAGGTGGCTGTACGACTCTCCTGCTTTAAATATATACCAAATCCTGGACCGCATGCACAGAGGCCTGAGGACTGATGGCCAGACCCAGGCATAGGAGGAACCTTGCGGACCCCCCACACAGCACGTACAAGATGGCTGCGGAGAGGCTTCCTTGAGGGAGACCTCACCAGGGCCCCGGCTGAAGCCCCGAGCAACGTCCGTTTTTCACACAATGCCCCTGTTTTCCAGGCGGCAGCAATTGTTTCAGTGCCCGTTTATGGTGACTAAGAGCTTTAACGTCTGAAGCAGGAGGGCCGGAGGGCCGGCGCTGCGCAGCTTGGTTCAGCTCCGGGTCAGCGCGCGGTGCCGGCGCCGCGGGCAGCAGCTGCCCGCTCGCTGCCTCCTCCCGCCCCGCGGCCGCCGTCGAGGCCGCCTTTATAAATACCATCGATTTGGAAGAGCTCGGAGCCTTCCGGCTGCAGCCACTAATAGCCAGTGAAGCTGCTATCGGCTTGCTAAAACCTGACAAAACAAAAGGGATGCTACCAAGCACCAAGCCCTCCAAAAAGGTGTGTGAAAAACGTGTGAAACACGCACCCTGCCTCTGATTCCTCGGGGCCTACCGGCGCCCCAGGAAAGCACCCGCGCGCCGTGCGTGGAGCGGGAGGCGCAGGGAGGCAGATGCACATGCGGCGCTTGGCACAGGTCAGGCCTTGCATGTGCGCGTGCACCCGGAGCTGCTCTGTCCTCAGCAGCTTTAAAGCCTTTGGTGCACATACTCTTCTGGAGAAACTGCTGAGAAGTGTCCTGTATGCAACCATGCCACAATGTGCAGGCATATAATAAAAAAAAAAAAAAAAAAAAAAGAAAGGGAAACAGCCAATTCCACCATTAAAGAACCCCAAACAGTTTGGCCAGTAAAAGAGGCTGTGATCTCCTTGGCACACTTTCAAGCAGCAACAGACCTGGTTTAATTGGGCATTTTGGCCATGTGAAATTTTAAAAACATTTTCTGGTCTTTAGCAGCATCATCCACAGTGTCATCTGCAGAGCAGCTCTCTCTGATGGAGCGCAAGCTGTGACAGCCCCATATTTTATGCACAGAAAACCTCCTGTCTTCCTGCAAATCCCTCCATCTGCTGTAAATTAGTGTCTCCGTGAGGGGAAGTTTGGGCTTTTTAATCCACCATAGAGGAAAAAATAAATCTACTCTTTCTCTTCAGAAATGGGACATGAAGAAAACATGGCAACACAGAAAGAAAAAATGTAGTTTCCCACCAACTCAAGAGGCTCCAGCTCCTCACATGGCACCTGGAGCCATGGGAGCAACTATGCCCAGTGCTAGTCCTCACCCCATGACACCCAACCTCAGAGCTTGGTTCACCCTTCACTGTTACCACAGGTATTAATATACAAATAGCCAGCTCCTGAGCACAAGGAATACTACGTTTATTTTGCATGACAATTTGACAAGTTTTCTTTGCAGCTTTTTTTATTCCAGGACCTGGCAAACGGCACCAGGAGTGCCAAGGATGCTGGCAAGAGCAGCCAGCCTGCAGGCACCTTCTGCAAAGTCACCCTGCGTGGGCACTAACAGGCTCAGCCGCACACACAAACGCTGAACTGCCGCACTGCCCTTTAAATCAGCGCGCTGGGTACACACATTAATATTTAATATTCAGAAGCAATATTATAAGGTGGCAACATTGCACATAAACAAGTGCATCGGACTTGACACGATTACACCGCAGCTGCATTTGGCCCACCATATTGACTTGTGCAATTAAAAACAGAAGCACAAATAACCCAGTTACTTAAAGAGAAAAAGTAAGAAAAAATGCAAAGATCTTGCCCTGGGGAAGATTCACTCAAGGACTTGCAGAAGCAGTTATATGAAAATATCACCTGAAAAAGGGAACACCAAAGACAAAACACATTTATTTTAGCATGGGCTGAGCACGCTAAATCCACTTGTGTCCTATCACAGTATTTTGCCCCTTGAAGAAAGAAAGATGCATGCAAGGGAAGAAAGACAAAACCTTGTGGCAAAAGGGGTGAATCTCGCATGCAATCAGGGTCACTGTAGAAAGACACGTCCAGCAGTTTTCTTGGTTCTTTATTTTTTAATAAGCTCACTGACCTTGCAGTTTTTTCCTGGTGCTTGTAAATTGGTTTCACATCACCTTTGTGGCGCAAGGCCAGGCTGCGTGTGTGTGCATGACCCTCATAGGGAATGGCAGATGAACAGCATTTAGATTCATGCTGCGCACGACTAAAACAAGACTGGAGAAGGCTGAAGTACAAGGTTATTTCTGGGCAAGTTCAGCCCACAGTGCTCCCGGCTTCCTCTGACACAGAGCAAGGTGCTCACCTGGAGCTGGCACGTCCCAGCTCTGCTCACAGCGAGGGGCTGGCTGGGGTCTGCCCCCCTAGCCCTTCCCTTCAGCAGCTTTTACATCCTCACATGATACAAACAGTGTTTGGTGAATTCAGAGAAACAAATCCTGCAAAAATCAGCTACGATTGCAATTTTTTTATCAGACATAAAAGCAACTCAACAGCCTGGTGCTCTTCTGCATATCTGACAGTGTTCAAGATACCTTTCAGGCTCAAAAGTTCAGACATGGACCTGAGGGCATCTCCCACTTCTCCTACCCAGTGCAACCCTTCCTCACGTCCCTAGATCACTGCTTCACACTCACCTCCCTAGGTCACTGCTTCACTTTAACTTTCACACTTGAAGTTCACAGGCATGCTTCGGTTTTAAAACAACAAGCTACTGGGAGACAACAAGCATTTTCCTAGCCAGGGATTTGAATTTTCACATGCAATGGCTATGTTGCAGTTTACTTCACAGAAAACCTAACAGCTCCTCAATGTAGGCTACAAATGCAAGCTTGCAACATTGCCTTTTTGTGCTCCACCTTAAGGCACCATATGATAACAGAGTCTCCAGAGAGGTAAAATATTCCAGACAGTCCTCTCCTGCATTAGTCTGGAAAAGCTTTCTACTGCCTTGAACTGCAAGGCCCTCTTGACTTGCCCATTGCAGGGGTGAAGCACATCTTGCACAGACACCTCCTGTGCTGTCTTCTGGAGTTAGCCCCTGCAGGGCTCCAAGGACCTGGTGCTTCCTTAGGGAGTTTTCCTCTCAGGAAGGCTGAATGGCTCAGGGAGCGACGAGGGTGGGATTGCAGCACCCAGCAGCATAAAGGGGAAATAATCAGTGAAGACAACAGGCTAAGCAGCGATCTTTTTTGAGACTGGTTTCATCAAAATGAAAAGATCTTCCTTGCTCAAGACATAGCAGCTGACCAAGATGGCATGGTGCATTAGGGTGAAGGAAAACTGCTGGGGAGTAAACACCTCTTTCCCCAAGGACATTTCATATCTGTGTCTTTTTTTACATTCATATTTTGCAGTAATCCAACATGCATTGCACAGGTTGCTTTCCTGAAGCAGGAAATAGCTGCGGACAAATAAATGGCACAGAGGCACTCAGAGAAACCAAGGTACTTATAATTTCAGGCTCTGAAATACAACTCTTCCCAGGGGACAGGCTTGCGATGCCTTGCCCTGTGGCACAGCAGCAGTGATGCCTCATGCTCACTGACAGCTGGGAAAGTCAAATTTGCATCTCTTTCATTAACGCCAGCCAGGAGAGATGATGTACAAATGGATAAAGGTTCCCTCAGTTTGGTATCGGGGGTTAACGTGTCATTGCTCTTTGCCAGTATACCTCTATAAAAGACCATCACACTCTGACATCTGTATTCAGTCCCAGCAAAAAGCTTCTCCATGTCTCCAGTCCTGGGAATAGCTCCTAAGCTGGTGGCAATAGGGCAGCAGGGACGGTCTCCAGCTGAAGCAAAAAAGGAATATGAAGAAAAGAGTACTGTTGTGCTTTCTCAGGGACAACTTACAAGGCATCTCCCAGAATACACAGGAACAGAGAATTGCATTGACATGTTTGCCTGGCTCGGTTATTGCTTCCTTTTCTGCTTTCACAGATCTAGAGTTACTGTATTTTTGTTCTATCAAGCGCAGCGACCTGCATTAACCTTCCCCATGCAAATCAATCATCTAGTTATTTGCCTCCACATGCTCTGCCTTCAACAGCAGTCTTATAATGAGCATGGTTAGGTGGTCAGAAACTGTGTGACCTCATTGAGCACTTTTATCCCCTGCAAGAGAACATGTTTCTAGCTCTTGTTATTATTATTTTAGCACCTAAATTTGCACTCACTTGGCAAGATGGAGACAGAGGAAAAGCATTTAATGCTGCATGACTGGATCGGTGCTTCCTCATCTAATCCACAGACAGCTCAAAACCCCTCAACCCCTTAGGGTCACAAAACGGTGGGAGAGCCAACATCCCAAGAGGCAGGAATTCCACACAGATTCTCCTGGTCAGTGGCCAGCTATCCCCAGAGATCCAGCACACTCCAAGCACAGGTGCCCAGATGCCACAAGAAAGGCCAAAGATAAGTATAAAATCTTAAACTGCTTTCTGTAGCCTATTCTTCACATGCAATTATATGAAGAAAACTGTATTTTCAACTGTGAAATCCTTTCTTAAGCAGAGTTTTACACAAGACACAGCAAAAAATTAAGACAGATGTTTTAATTATACTGACGTTCTTTTAAAGTGTTTTGAAAACTATTGGAAAAAGGCATTATCCAAGAGCTACATGTTCCTCCACCAGTAAAGCAAAAAGTTTAGCAGGATCCAAAGCAATAACTGACCTTCACTGTGAACAGAGATAAAAAATGAAGTTCCAGTAAAAACCCTTAGTTTAGGGGAGCCAGGAGTTCTGGCAAGGCTATAAACCTCCATCATTCAGTGCACAAGCCAACTTCCCATCAAATGAGTTGGTAAGGAAGTTTCTCCTCTGGACTGGTTAATTTATGATTGCCCATTTCTGGACCTTTTGCTCTGCATCTCACAGCTGCTTCAACCACTGAATACAGGGTGAGAGCAACTCATCCCCAACAGCAGTTCCCGAGCCCCTACTCCAAGCAAGCACATGCAATAGGAATGCAAAAACAACTTGGATTTTACCTACTGAAAACAAGAATTGAAGCATTTAAGTAGTTCAGATTGATAATTGTACCCTAAAAAAAATATTCTCCCTCCTTCATCCTAGAATATGTTTCCCTTACAAGCAGGTTATTCTCAAGATATTAGTCAATATCAAAATGTCTGTTTCAGCTATAGTTCAACTAGGTAATTGTATTGTAACTAATGTTTTATCATCTTAGTTGTTATGTTTGCTTTGGCCATGTGAAAGACTGTTTCAGTTTCCAGTTCTGCAGGGATACAGATGTGCAATAACAGGAAAAAAAATAAATCATACCTTCTTTGACTCTTGGGAATTTAACACCAACCCATGAAATCCTACAGGCAAAACCAGATAATGATGAGCATTGTTTATCCAGAGTAGACAGGTTTTATTAGTTTACCCACCCACACTCAAGCACTCTATCTGAATGTATTGCTTTGCTACACCATAAAGCCTTCATAAGAAATTCTCAGTGCTTCTATCAATACATATAAAGCACTAATTAGTGCTTTGTATAGGTCAAATATAGATGACCTTCTAACTCTTGGAGAACATTGTATCTATACACGGACAGTTAGCACAGAAAACACTACTTAAAAAATTTACTATGTTCTAACATAGCTGGTTTAAAAGTCAACAAGTCGAGTATCCAAAAGTCCTTTTCAAGTCATTAATGTTACCTTTGCAACAACACATCTCTTAGTTCATACTGTTCTTGGACTGAAGTATTTAAGTCAGAAGAGTAAACCTTTATTTTTCATTTACTTTCCTGAGATGGTAATAGATGCATTTTATACATTTCAAGCCATCCAGCCTCTGATTATTCCTGAGAGTTTCTTCTTCCTTGCCACTCTGCACGACAGAAGAGGTGCTGGTTTGGACAAGAAGGCCTTGCCTGCAATACCCACCTGCAGCCCTGATCCTGCTGGCAGCAGGATCCACATATGCTCGTGCCTATCCTGGAGCAGGAATCTCAGCACCCTGCTATTGTGGCAGGGAAAAAAAAAAACACTGCAACAGTGGCTGCATGGAGGAAACTCCCAAAACTGACAAAGGATGATGCAGGAGCACAGAGGAAGGGAAATTCTTTGCAAAACAAACAAACAAAAACATTAAATATCAAGTCTGTCACCTGTGCTTTCACATGGCCCCTCTGAAAAGCTATGGCTTTGCTTAACAATAGGGTCTAGAGGCCAAGAGCCTGGAGGGGTGAATCACCAGCCCTGTAGGCTATCTGGGGCTCCAGAAGCAGCATGTTCACTGGCATCTAACAGCGCATTCTACTCTTCCTTGCATATATTCTGTAACTATGGTAACAACTTCATCATCAAGAATTTAACTCTTTGCTCTGCTAGAATAAAGTCGTGTCATCATTAAAAGTTAATTTTGTGCCACTTCCACAAAAAGGAGGCTGAGAGACACAGGGCACGTCAGCTCTTGGCACTGCTATGGAAAGCAGTAAGTTCCGTAGCAGGAAAGCATTTCTGAGCAAATGACAGAGGGCCACACTGAAGGAGGCCCATGGCATTCCTAAGCTTCCACCTGTGAATGACTTACCTCAAGTGACTGTCACTTATCTCCTTGATCTGTTTCTTAGAACGAAAGATCTTCACTGGTATGAAAGTGATTTCTGCAACAGAGCTAAATAGTGCACCTGAAGCCAAAACTTGAGGTGTTTTTTGATTTAAGTTTTTGGTTGTTAACACATTGCATCTCTGGTAAGGAAGCAGTGTGCAGAGAGGAAGACCTCTGCACTGGGTCATTGGCAGCCACACTCACTGTGGATCAGAGATATGGGGGTGCCCTGTGGGCATTTGCCAAGTTTGTGTCTGCATAAAATAATCCATGAAGAATAGCCTATAAACTTCCACCCTCGGCATCTCAAGCTAATTATACCCCATACCTTTGTACTGGCTTGTATTAAGGCAGTAGTAGTCCAGCAAACAGACAGAGAGGAGGCAGCGTGAGAATGACCCGAGGCTGACAATGAGCTCTATTTATGTATTTCTTTAATGTTCCAGATAATCCCTATATGAATCTTGAGTGTGACAGTCACTAATAAGCCACAGCAGTTCAAATAAAGCCCTTAAAAGGAGATTTTACATTTCCTGGAAGGAACAGAGAAGCAATTCTGCACAGATCAATAAAGATAATAATTGCCATAGGCCTTTTGTGACTTGCTCGTGGTGAGGCACCATGCAAGGGGAACCGGCCGTGAAAGTCCTTCTAGCCTAGCTTCTAACGAAGCTTCTGAACTCTCCTCTTGCCAAGAAACATGAAAATACAAAAGATGACCAAATGTCTAAAGTAATATAGATGTACTACAACGTTATTATGGTTATTCTGTTAGCAATAAACTAAATAATTTCTCCAAGATTTGAAGATACTTGTAGCCTGAAACAGAACACACACTTTCAGCTGAGGAAAAAAGGGATTCAGAGGGCATTTTTTTTTCCTGTGGCCACTCTTTTCTCAAATCATGAAAATATACCTGTTTTCTTACTATAGAAGTAAGAAAGGGGAAATCTTCCCCCCGCTCGTCAACATCCCCAAGATGAGAACCACGTTAAGAATTTTGTAATTAAAAAAGTGTGCTACAGTGAGACAGTTTCAACTGTGACAATATATTATTATGTTATTTGCAGATCTTTTTGGAACATACCCTGAAGGAACACTATCCATCTACAGATAAATAGGAAAGTGAAATGAAAATTTGCTTCTGGATAATTGTTCAGGTCAGGAACTACATTATGCAGGAAAATGCATTATAGATCAGTCATAATTTGATCCTAAATAGTGCAACAAATTTTGAATCACTTTTCCTCTTGGGTCAAAGGGTTTCAGAATGATAAAAAATTCATTTTGTCAAATGTGAACACAAGCAAATATCAAAGCATTCTCTCCCAAGATACTTATATCTATATCCTGCTGCTAAAAGCCTAAAAAAACATGCCCATCAGCTATTATTTATTTTCTTCTGAGTATCAGGTCAATCAGAACAATTTGATCTTATATGCACCAAAGTATATAAACAATAAATTCCTTGAAGAATAATTCAGAGCATAAAATGTGCCAGATTCCATAGTAAAAAAAAAAAAAAAAATCTATTCATCTGGAAGCACAAAGCAGGGAATTGGAAGGGGATTTCATTCCATCATATATTAGCTCTCAGGTCTAATTTCACATTTTCACATTGCAAGACTGAGGAAGCAATTCATACTGGCTAATCTGGCTCATCCCACCCTCAAAGAAACAAACCATCAAACAAACAAAACACTTTGCTGAAAAATGAGCTCATAATTCAAATTCAGGAAGTGAGGATGACAGATGATAGGATATGAACTTCTATGACATCAGTTATATTCAAGTCATGCAATCCCATTTTACTCCTAAACTTCATGAAATTAATATCTCCTTTCAAAACAGAAGATGTTGCAGTTTCAAGACCACAGAAGCTAAAAACCCTGAACTGAGCAATAATTTGGTCCTGAAAACTAGTGAGAGCCATTAGAAATCATTACCCTGCTTTTACCCCCACAGGAGCTGAACAGACCCTAAATTGCAGCTGTGGATCCTGCTTGTGGGCTTCAGGCTGGTCAGCAATATGTCTGTCTTTCTCCAAACAGAAAGCATCAGCAAAATTTTACTCCCTGCAGATATTACTCACCAAGTGTTTCCAGGATATATGTTTTTAACTCTCCTCTTTCCAAGCACAAAACTGTGCACTGATGGTCAAAATGAGACATAAGCAAAAGAAGAGCATTGCACTCCACTTCTACTCTGCAGAACAAACACTGCTCTACTCGTTTCTTACCCAGCTCTGCTTGGTGCTAGCAGACATCTATGAATTTTTTGGACACATGGACATTTTCCTATCAAAAATGTTACTCTGACAGATTTCCCCCGGCTGCCTCAGCTGGCTTCCAGTGAGCCAGCAGTGACGCTCACTGCCACAGCAATCAGAGCCACAGTCACTCATCTTTTCCCCAGACTGAATTCTCAGTTTGCCCCCGAAGGGGATGCCTTCAAATAGCTTTGTCAGAATCAAATTTAACAACTCACTTTTTGACCCCGGAACATGGAAGATTTGAATCAGCAAGTTTGCAATGACCACAGTCCCACAGACTTCTCCTCTTGAAGAAGATTAATCAGTAGAGAGTGCAAGGTTTGAGATGGTTACTCATCGTGACAAAAGAACATCTCTTCTCAGTTATTAGCACATAGCTTGGCAAAGACCACAGCAGTTGCCTCATTTGATTTCTTCAAAGTTAAAAAGACAAGTTAAGACCTTCCTTTCTGTGCAAAATATTTTAGATTTTAGAAGAGAAATATTTTAAATTTTAAAAGAGAAATTTGTTCCTTAGTAGAAGCACTGTAAATAAATAGATCAATTTGTTTCCATCAGAGGTTTCTTTTCAACCTGAATCAAAATTGAGTTTTTATGGATGCAGTAATTTTCTGGAACAAGGAGGAAAGAGGACTTTGGCACTGGAGATTTTTCTGCTCCTCAGTTATTCCACACAGTGCAGCAGTGAGAAGCTCCCTGTAGCTGGACACTGGAAAGCATTCAGCCAAACAAAAACAAAGCTGTGACTCAGCAAAGTGCCAGCCAAATGGGGGTGGGGGAGGCGGGAAAGGGCAGGAGGGGGCAAAAAAAACCATATACAGAATATGCAAAACAGAGAACAAACCTCGGATAAACAGCAAGTGCAAAGGACATTAACCATGCAGGAAAACCACCCCTTTTTTTTCCTGGGAGGCTACTAAAACAGCATCATTCATCACCAGCTGTTACAGTGTTGGAATAAAAGCAGTTATGACCACATCAATATCTCAGCGCTACTGTTTCCGTCTTTCCTCCTACAGACACAACACACCTAAAATAGATATTAACTGTATTAGTACTTGATTTTTACAATGCATTGCTCCTGCCAGCCCAAGGTTTCTCTCTAAAAGCTGCTTGACGTGCAGGCGCCACTTGAGCCTGGCTTCATGCAGGCCATCAGCTCCCTCTGCTATTCCCAGCTGGGGACTTTGGATCTGTCCTGACTTGAGATGACTTCCCTGTGATGAGGAGGTTTCCATCGTTCCCCTCTCAGGCCACGTTATCAGGTACAGACCGAGGGGAACTCATGGTTTATCACTCCTCTTACACCAATCTGTAGATCAACCCAGCCCATATGTTGTGAGTCCATGCCAGACCTCAAAGAACGCAAAGCAGACATGTTGTTACTGTGCTACTTCAGAAGCTTAGTTTCTGAGGCTTCATTTCCACATAGTATGAGGGCACATGGCCAGAGCAGACCAACATTTTCAGCGCCCAGCTCCTGCCCTGACTTTGCCCTGCCCAGAGCTAGGAGGTACCTGGCCCTCATCCCGTGCAGTAAACCTGCAAACTTACCCCCATGTAGTATTTAAGTGGCCGGGGAGGGTGAATCTCAAAACATCAGCAAGGAGTGTTTCCTGTAGGGATCGCATGTTTCTATCTGCAGACCAGCCCCAATAGTTTCTCCATCGCTCTTCCAAAGCTCAAACAGCAGGGCTGGGCAGGTCCCAGGACTGTCTCTACTCATCTGTCTTGAGTGATAGACAGGGGAGAGGGGAAAGGAAACCCTGTCCTCTAGCCCCTGCCTGCAAGGGACTCAGTCTGCTTCCCTGTGTGCCCACAGCACACAGGGCTGTCTGTTTGCAACGGCGGATGGCCCTGAGCCAGAGAGCCCAGACCTGGACCTGAATCCTCCAGAGATGTTGAAGTGTGCTGTTCTGGAGGTGAACCCAGTGTCACCCAAGGGGGCTGCTCCGTTGCAAACCAGACGGCCATAGGAGAGCCAGTCTCATCCTGTGCTTGAAACACGCAGCCCTCAGACTCATCTGGGATCCTGCTTGACTGAAGAAATGAAGGAGAGAGCGAGACAGTGCCCCAGGCAGCAGAGCTAAAGCAGATGGTGGGATCTAGCGGGGGGAGATAGCCACAGGGATTAAAAGTGTGCTGCAAGCCCTGACTACTATCAGATATCTGCTGAAACAGAAGGATTAGCCAAAAAAAACCTGACACACTGACTAAAGATGAAGTTTGTAAAAGCAATACTTTGTCAATGCTTTCATAGGGAACATACGCACAAGGAAATGGCAGGAGAGAAGAGCGATGGCTCCATTTGGATGGGCTCCACTTAAATGGGCTTTGGGTGTCAGATTCCAGCAACCGGTGTAAAAAACAGAGACCTGTCATCAGTTTGTGGGAAATCAGCCCAGATAAAGGCCACTTATGCTGACACCCAAACAAATCTTGCAAAGTGCTGAAGGCGCACACCAGAAATGCCTGGAAATGCAGAGCAGGGACAGCAGCAGATGCCTTTTTTTTTTAATCTCAAATGCTCAGAGTAGCTATAACTTGCCGTGGCCCCATTTACATCAGGAGATAATGTGATTTCTGTGGAAACCCTGCCCTCTGTTGATACAGGTAAAACATTTCACGCAAGGTGCAGATGCTGCTAGTTGGCTCCTTTTTTTCAAGACTTATTCTCCTCTAAAAAAAGAGCTTTTTTGCCCCTCTCTCCCCCCCGCCTTTTTTTTGTTAAATGACACATTCTGGGCAAGGCTGTAGCAAACAGCTTTTGACAAGGATTTGGCAGAAAAGTCCTAGCCTTAGAAAAGTTTCCTAGATCAAGAAAAGATGCAAAAACATGAGCTTGGTTTTAGGGAAAGATATTGCCCTGCGTTGTTTGAACTGAATCATGGTTCAGTTTGGTTTTGCCAAAAACCTCCTTATTTGTACTTAATGAAATAAAAATAAATATATAAAGAGGACCTGAAACTAGAGGAACTTTTTCATAATAAATTAAAATTTCATGAAGTATCTGGATTCCTGTTCATTCTTCTAGTCATTTGCGTTCTCCAAGTCATGCTTCTAACATATATTTTATCCCTACTGAAATCACAGCAACCAAAACATATTTTTTTTTCTTATCAAATCAGATATTCCATATGGAAATACAAAATACTTGGGAGTCTTCCCTTATGTAACCTCCTTTAAGCAAGGCTCTCTAAGCAAGTATCTCAGTGCTCTTCCCTCTGCTACCCAGAGGGCAGGACTCTGCCTTGCCTCACCCCCAGCACATCCTCACAAGGCAGATCCTTCAGGGGCTCCTTGGGACTCCACCTGGCCTTTCCTATCCAGCCTCCAACTCTGGACAACCAGGGGGTTTTATAGGGACACTCCCTGAGCCTTTCTGAGGTCTCGTGTTTAGACACAGCCTTGCCGTTGCTCAGTTTCTTGCAGCCTGTTGCTTTATGCACTTTCAGAGTATTGCTCTCTTTTCAGCTTGCTCCCAAGTTTACCACGTGTGCTGTAGCTGCAAGCCACCCTCCCTGGCCATCAGGCACAAATGCAGGGATTTTCATTACAAGCACCCACTGGAAACCTTGGCGTGTTTCTCGGATTTGTGTTTCCAGCAGCTCAGCAGCAGAGTATGTGCTTGGACATGCATGCACAGGGATAACAGTCCGAGGCCTTCTCTAACAAACCACTGACTCCATCTCCTCAGTGAATGCGGTGTTTGTTATCAGCAGTCTGGACATACAGCTTGAAGAGAGCTAGCACAGTTCAAACTTACAAGCTTTAAAGCCAAGAGCCCTGGCACCAGTCCAACAGCAACACTGGCTGGTGCTCAACAGAGAGAAAGAGAGAGTCCTGTGAGGATCCAAGAAACTTTGGAAATGTTAATTAAATGTTGGAGTTGATTTTTTTTTAAGTTGATGCACTTGGCCTGACCCCTTGTTTTCATTGCCACTGGTGCCCAGCGAGCAACACGGCACCCTGCCACATCACAAAAGTGGCTCTTGCCAACATCCCGTGCCCACCCCGATGCTGTTCACACCTCCTGCCCGAAGGGGCGGCCCTGGAGGGGACGAGCAGGGAGGCGGGTGCTGGCCAGGAGGCCTGGAAGGCTGCTTGGACCATCCTTGTGCACCTCAGCCACCGCCTGCTCGTCACAGGCAGAGCTGGCGCAATGAGCACCAAGGGGGCAGCCACCGCAGATCGCTGCTCATGCGCTGTGGAGGGATCTGCCCACTGGTGCCCATGCTAGACACAGTTGCTTCGCTTCCCGCTTGGTCTATTAAGCATGCTTGTCCTTGTATAAAAAAAACTATATTATCAGAAATTAATATATTCACTGACAAAGAGTGCCTTGGAGCTCTGGTATTTATTTAGACCGCAATGTCTCATGCTACACTGTGCACCACCAAATATATCAGAAGTCACCTGAATAAGTCACCTCATAAATACACCTACTGCTCTATTTAGGAGTATTTGACACATGAGGAAAGTACATTTTAGCATATTTAGGGAAAGGGTATGCTAGAGAGGAAACAGACTTCCCTTCAGCCTTTACTTAAGTGTCTGACCAAATCCTGTATCCTGTAGGATCTGGATGATTTATTTTCTTCTCTGTAAACTAAGATTATCACCCTGAATCCAGAGACCCCATGGAATAATTTAGATAGAGGAAAAGCCCAGATGTCTCTAGCCCAACCCTCTGCTCAGAGCAGAGACAGCTCCAAGCCCTGACCAGGCTGCCCCCAGCGGTACCTCCGCAGCCTCGGCCTCCCATCGCGCAGCACCCTGTGAGGAGACAGACACCCCCCTGCAGCCAAACCTGCACTTGCGCCTGCAAGATCCTCACGGCTCAGGAAATGTTGCATTTCTATGGGGCCACCCTGCAAAGCTGCCAGGTCAAGGAGATGCCACTGTGGCCTGAAAAAGCAGAGTTCTTCCAAGCTCCAGGTTTGCTGCAATGTGGTTTCTTCTTTCTCCACCTCTACACTGATCTCAGTCCTGCCTTTGCACACTTAAGAGGAGAAAATATACTCAGAAAATACCCAGGAAATTAATTTATCCACCTTGAGAGAAAGGGCATCCTTTCTTGTGCCTTCCACACAGGAACCAGGCGGCCAGCTCCCAGACAAGACATTCACAACGAGGTAGCTGTGTTACTAGGCACACAGGAAAAAAAGCTTCTTATTTTGCACTCAAAGCTGCCCATGGCACAGGCAAATCTCAGAGGTGCCGAGTACACAGCAGTGCAGCACAGGCAGCATCAGTATCATTTAAGTGTCAATTTGGGTTTATTTTTTATAGAAGGTTAAAAAAAAAAGTTTTAAAGAAGTCTTATTCACTGGGTTTGGCAGTTGTTAGATGCTGAAGAAAAAGACTGGGTTTTTTTAAGCTATAAAAACCCAGAGCCTCTCTGAAAGTTTTAGCGTGACAGGAGCTGGGACAGGGGCAGCACATAAGGGAGGACTGTGCCAGCTCCCCTCCCCCCATTCCTGCTCCCTCCCAGAACCTTTGAAATAAATAAATAAAAATCACCCTGATATCTCCTGCACTCTCTGGACCATCCAAACGCCTAGAGCAGATGTTTCAGCAAGTTACCCGCAATGATGCTCAAGTCAGAAAATAGTAATTATATTCCAGTTGCATGAAGCTTGCATAGCAATCAACTATGACAGCATTTTGTGGATTAAAGTAATTGGGTCTTATTATGATGTTTGCTTAGTTTTCTTAAGCCATCAGTCTACTCCTGAATAAGGGGAAAATATAAAATACCCTGCTTCTTTTCTGTGTAGGCCTTAGTGGGAAATCAGCATTACAATTGCATTCCTGGGCTCCTCAAAGATTTAAAAGCTTGAATGACTGGATACCAAAACATGAGGTCCTGCAGAGGGGCTCCCTCAGCAGAAACACACATCGGCCTTAACAGCTATGAATTGGTGATGATATTTTGCATCTTTCTAGCAAAAAGCATTTTCTAGCATTATTCAGTGTACAATTACTATTTGAGAAAAATATATTTACACATCTACACTGCCAAGGCAGCATTTTACATGGTTTATAGAGGGCCAATTATTAAGATATATTTTAAGAAGCAGTCATTGAAGGATTAGTGCTGCTTATTTATGGATCTTTCAGCTCCTGCAAACTGCTATCTCTGTGTGATGCCAAATAAACTAGATTTTATGTCTCTGTCTGACTTCAGAGCTAATATTTGTCAGACAAAATTAACTCAAGATTTTTAATATTTCATCTTAATACTTTAAATTATTATCAATGTTAACGTTTTAAATATTTTAATGTTTCAATATTTTTAATCATGAAATCTCATCAATAATATAGTCTTAATATGGCTCCAGGACTGTTGAATTTGGCAGCTCTATTATATAATAAGACATACTGTGTGAGAGTAAGTACCTCTCAGCATCCCAGCCCGAGTAGATGCATCCCAGTGAGGAGCTAACCTGCTTGATAATACCAGCTAAGCCAAATAAAAAAAATTATATGCGGTGTGGAGGGCACTCTCAGCCTCAGGAGGTACCGCTCAAAAACACTTCAGCAAAGTCAGAGGCAGTAAACTGCAACTCCTGATTTCCATGGGGTGATTCCCAAAAATAGTGAAGACAGGATTTTTCACCACTTACTTACAGTTAAAGACTGTGAAAGCACCAAATAAGTTGCAGTTTCATGGGCTCCATATGTGTGCTGGTCACACAAAGGGCTAAGAAAAGCAGGTATAAGCCATGTAGTCAGATATCCATAATCCACCCTCCTCTGAAATCCAAATCACCAATGTTTCTACAGCGCTGGCTCTCCTTCTGCTTAAAGGTTACTCTTATATTTCTAGAGCAAGCCTTTGGCAGGATCCATGCTCTCATAAAAAGCATATTATAAGCTTCAAACCCCCCACACAAAGGTTTGTGTATATAAAAACCAGATGTACTGGAAAAAAAAAAAAAAAAAAACAGATTAAATCTGGTCTCCACACCCACAGTTTTGTAAAGCTAGGCATAGGTGCTGCACCGCAAGGGAACAGTGTCCCAGTGCGTTCCAGCTGTGCTTTGTTTTTAACATACTTAGTAGATTACTGGAGTTATGACAACAGGCTGCTTCACTGCAAGTGCGGCAGTGTAAACCACAAATACTCATACAGCAACAGGAAAGACGGAGAGCAGAATCAAGCTATTCAAATGTTGCACCAAACACCTCATTTATGGTCTGCTAATATGAACAACGATGGCAGAGTTCCTTGAGAAGGCGGCTGCTGCCCTTCAGTGGGAGCTGCGGATATAGCACTGGGACACAACGTTTCGGTTCATCCTAGCAGAACATCATAAGAAAACCAAGTCATTCCTCTCCAAAAACTGCAGATAAAAAATACTCTGCAGTAAGGGAAGCTCCCAGGGCACAAGGCCACGGACAACAGCACAACAGGGTTTTCTGGGATCACGCTGCACGTTCATGCCCAGGCAGCAGCCCCTGGGCAGCAAGCCAGGACGCCCCAGTCTGACCGCTGCTGCTGCACGTGGAAGGATGGACACTCTGAACCGAGTTATGCTTAAACAGTTTCCTCACCGTGCACTTGCCCAACATCCACACAGGAAAACCTGAGCTAAAGCAAACATTTGCAGACTGCATTTTTCACACTGCTCATTCCTTTAATTATGGAATAAAGATAATTATGGAATAAAGATATATCTGCCAAAATGGAGTTCTGATGGAAGGAGGGTGGGCCTGAGCAGCGTACAGGAAAAGGGTGTCAACACTGCTGAACAAAAAGAGATCTTGAGAGAGAATGTTAGAATCTATTTCAAGTCTATTTAGAGTCTTTAAGAAGGTTTAAAATTTTTAAACAATTAAAAAATGTTTTTGAAGCATACAATTGAGGTCTTCCACCAGAGCCCCATTCCCAAGGGGCCCACAGCAGGCAAAGGGAAAGCCCGAGCACAAGCAGGTTCTCCCCAACATTTCCCACTTCCTGCCTGGGCTGCCCAAACTCAGCCACCCTAGCAAAGGATGAGGGGCTGCCCAGCACCCTGTTGGTAGGGGGACATGGCCTGACGGGCCTCAGAATAAACTTCTTTGCTTAACCTCCAGCACTACCAGGAAAACCCCATACCACAGCCCTTTGCCTCTGCTTTCTCCTGTATCTAAAATATTGCTGTAGAATAGGCACAAAGGACCAAATAGGCCACTTCCACACTTACCAAAGTGATTCAGAGAAAATTGCTTCTCCAGTCAAGCAGCAGAAGTCACAGCACACGCTGTAGGAATAATAACTAGGTTGCTCAAACACCCCTCACACTCAGGAACTTCACAGGAAAGAGCTTCCATGTCAGCCTTTCAGCAAGAACTTACCTCCCCACCATGCAACACAGCCCTGCATCTCCATCTGAGGGCAGAGGGGGAAAGTACTTCTGCAGTTAACCTGCTCAGGCTGTCTAATCTCCCCAAATTACATCCTCCCGCCTTCCTGGGCTGGGCCTCAACTAAGGCTAATCTCAGTGCAGGGCTTTGCATTCGGGGCAAGAGTGATTGCTCAAGAGCTGTGGTTTTATGGGATCAAGCTGACCACGGAGGCAAGGAAATGAGAAATGTTTGCTAATGAGCCTATATTATGTCCAAGTCTAGTAAAGCACAAGAAACTGTAGGTGTGGACACCTCATGCTTGTGATTAAGACATTTGATAAATGGGCTCATTTGAGTGAAACAAGTCCACGGCCAGGGTTGCCCTCACCGGTGGGAGGTGCAGGATGGTGACAGGTCCTTCTTCTCTTTTTTCTTGAGCAAGGGAATTGCTGCCTTTCACAGGACACTGTTATGCTTCCTATATGGCAGCTCCTATTAACTTCCACATGCACATGGTTAAGACTTGATAGGTCGTATCCAGAATACATGTATTTGGCAATGAAATCAACCTTGTGTCAGGTTGCCTCGTGTCAGGTCACCTTGTCCTAGTCCCTCCTTTCAGCAAGCTAATAACATACTTAGGAATCCTATATGTCAGCAAGAGGCTACCCACAGCTGCAACCACCAGCCAAACAAAAGCTTAAAAGAATATACCATGCACAGGTACGTGATGGAGCCGCAGCCAGTGCTGTGACGTAGGCATGCACTAGGCTGAGCAGGCAAAGACAGAGTTCAGTGCTGTTGTAGCTATTTTGGCAATGCTTATAACTGAAGTACCAGTGTGGAGTGGGACCTCAGCTTCTGTTCCTGTTACCTTTCATCTGTCCCTTTGGACAGGTAAAACTACAGGTACACCAGAGGCAGTTTGTTATGGGCAGAGATGCTCCAGTTGCAAGGCACCCAGCTTTACCCTGCTTTTGATAACACCTCATCGCTGGGAGTGCCCTGGAAGAAAGGTAAAACCTATAAATCACATTGCAAAGAGGATTCTTCCCTCGGGGAAGACGGGAAGAAAGACAGCCATTGATTCTGCAGGTAGCACATGTCCCAGTGCCTTTGTCACTGCAGTGCCATGAGCAGTGCATAGACCCAAGCGTAGACCCGTGGGCCAAAGACTTTGGGAGCCAGGGTGTTAAAAAGGTTTGGGAGCCTGAATTCCTAACTTCCAGACCTGGAAGGCCTGTGTGCAGTTCTGCCTTGTAGCCACAGGTGTCAGTGAAAGACCATCTCTACTAATTTTTCTGGCGTAAAGCAAGAGTTTGATGGAGCTACTGAAGTGTGTAGCATGATCAACCCGCTGGGCTTTAGGGCTGCCACCTAGAAAGCACACACGTTAAGAGAGACTTCAAAAGGCAGAGTTTCTGGCAAGCTCAGAAATCCACCGTGCGAGGACGCCCTGAGCAGACCAGCAGAGCTGCCCTGCGCCCAGCTCGGAGCCGCCCGCTCGTACTGTGCACCGGCCACCCACCTCCTTCGGTGCCTTCCCCTCCGCAGCCCTCCATGTGCTCTGCTTCCTGCCCCAGGCCGGGGCCTCCTCCCGCACCAGCACCAGCTGCTTCTGCCTCGTTCCTGCCAGGTCCCCCTCCACGGGATGTGGGGACCCCCATGAACGCCCTGCAGAGGTGTCTGTGCGCAGCCCTATCCGTGTGCAGCCGTATCCGTGTAGTCGTCTCCATGTGCAGCCGTATCCATGTGTAGTCGTCTCCGTGTGCAGCCAGGGCCATGCCACCCATACACTGCCCGGCACGCCAGGCTGTGCTGGCCTAGCCACACGGGCAAGTGTCTTCGGGCTTGTCCCTTGCCTTAATGGACGCGAAGGGCTGCATGACGCACCCGGGCCTGAGGCGGACGGAGCGCTGTGCTTGTCCCTGCCTTCGCGCCGGGAAATGTCTCTGACCAAGGGCGTCCCGTGGGCTCAGTCACCCTCCACTGCCGTGCCATGGCCTGGAGCCAGGCAGGGAAACAGTTGCTCCCCACACGGGGTGCTGTGCCGTGGGGCAGGCAGGAAACCCACACCGAGGGCCGAGGGGCGCCGGCAGCGTGGCGTGGAGGAGGAGGTTATTTCCTAAAGCCAGCAGAGGACATGGAAGGTGCTGCTGGAAGCAGCAGGGCACCGTGTCTGGTGCTCCTCCACATGGACCGAGAGCTTCCCTGGCCCTGCATAGGTCCAGACGCTGGTGCAGGGCACGCAGGCTGCAGCGTGGGCCACGCGGCTGCCGGCCACGCGCGCCGAGGAGGCGGCGGGCAGGAGGTGGCACGTTCGCAGGCCGGAGGGCGCTGAGCCCCAGGTGGGTACCCGGCCCCAGGAGGGCTGCACCAGGCACCTGCAGGATGGGGACGGGGGCCCTGCGTGTGCCCTTGTCCGCCCGTCCGCCTGGGGACACCGGGAGCCATGGGCCCAGCGCGGGTGGCGGGTGCCGTGGCTTCCCGCCTATGAGGGGTGTTTGTACTGTCAGCCACTAAGTGCTTAAGTGCAGCTTAAGCAAAAATTACCGCTTTTCTCCTGGCATCAGGGCTAGGAAAAATGGCTCCAAAACTGAGAAGAAACGTGTCAGTGGTGGCACCATGCAAGTGCCTGGTGCTGGCGGGTCACACCTGCGAACTCTGTAAAAACATCCAGCAAGTAAAAATATTAGGATGCCTTTCCCATAGCTGTCAGACCAGCAGAAAATGATGAGTCTTTTCTTCTAACCATTGAGGCAATCTGTCTAAAGGTCTGAAAAGGGGGCTCACAGCCTGGAGCTTGCTGTTCTTTCTGAGCAGAACACAAATAATCCGTGCGTGCCTCGGCTTTCCAGCCTCACCGAGGAGGGCGCAGATCCCAGCTCATCCTCACAAATGCTCTTAGTGGAATCCAGACCCACCAGCATCCACTAAAAGTTACTGCTGATACCAATAAAAGTAGGATTTCATGTACTCCCTAATCTCTGATGAGATACTATAAATAGCTGGTAGGCACTGATTACTATAATAAATACACCTAATCTGGATAGAGGTTTTGTATGTAACCAAACAACCATTATCCACAGCTAACATGACAACTACTTGATTAAATAAAATCATTTTCCTCCGACAAAAGCCTCTCTGATGCCCAGCTAGGGTGTGCACATGGGATACAAATATAAAATTGCTGTGGTGTCAAGCAGGAAAGCTGCCTTGTCCCCAGCGAAGGGCACCTGAGAGGATTCGGAGCATCAGGGACCTGCACCCTGAGTTAGACCCACTGGTGAGGGCAGCGCTAGAAGCTGAAGGGCAGAAACTATAGAAAGGCCCTGCTGTGAGCCCAGGGTGATGTTGGGACCCAGAGATCCAAAGGAGAGAAAAACAAATCCACCCTCCAGACTGGCTAATTTGACAGGGGCATTTTTGTTGAATATGGGCAGTAACTGGTAGCTTCAAATTAGTTATTAGAATGCCATAGCAAAGACAACATCCAGTTCTCTAACTTACGTCTACACTTTCTGTTTTAATAGTATTAATGAGATGAGTTGTTTTTTTTTTTACTAGTAGCTAATAAGACATATTTGGGGACAGAAATAGATGTATTCTATTTGCATTTGGTGTAAGTGATGGTGTGGCCTCATTATTACAGTGTCTGAATGACTATACACTGTTATTTATAGCCAGGAGTGGAT
Source organism: Crypturellus undulatus (assembly GCA_013389825.1). Classification (NCBI taxonomy): domain Eukaryota; kingdom Metazoa; phylum Chordata; class Aves; order Tinamiformes; family Tinamidae; genus Crypturellus; species Crypturellus undulatus. The sequence continues at coordinate 67,826 of VWPW01013400.1, forward strand.
CATTTTATGGGACATGATATACAACTAGCTGAAAACAGTCTTTTCCAATAGCACTTTCATTCCTCGTCTGTGAGCAAAATTCAAAGGGGAGTTACTTTCCGTATTTCATGTCAAGCCAACCTGAATTTCCTCTCCAGATGAGTCATGCTAGTTTAAAGATAAATTTCTGCAACAAGCATGACATCATAGCCACTGGGTGACTATGAAAAAGGGAACATGAGGAATAAAACAAACAAAAAGTTCACCTGGTTATTCACTTTGTTTATCGATGGGGTGTATACACACTATGGGTAAAATACAAGCACCATTAAGCACATGGAGAGTTTTTCCACAAATCTCTCTAGCACCTTTTGTTCTATCTTATATAGCTTCTTCCTCTGTGTTGATGATATAGTATTGCAAATTCTTATATATCTTCTTTTCCCATAAAGTAATAAAAAGCCTGCATGTGCACAATCTCTGCTAAATATATATGACTTTCTTTAGTTTTGGTGAATGAGGTCACTCTGTGATTCATACAAAACTTCATAATAAACAAAGCAGCAATAAGAGAAGCTGCATATAGAGGCTTTCCTTCCTGTTAATGCATCTTCCTGAAACTCACATTCTCATACACTCATGGCCTCATCACTGCAATGAGAAATCTTTCATTTCTGAAAGAGTAAACAGTCTATTTAAATGCATGTCTTTCTTTTCTATGGAAATTCTGAAATTCTGTTGAATTTCTCTTCAGCAGAAATTACTTCTGTGTGAAGGTAGGAGCAGGTAAAGAACATTGCATGGGGTCAAGACATTTCTTCGGTTCAAGTTTTGTTGGGTGCAAAGATGTCTGCTTGGTTGGAATAAATAAATAATTTAAACGAAGGAAGCACATGGAAACTCAGATCTACGTGATCTGTTGGTAAAGGCTTGGCCACACTCACCTGCGGGACACCCTACTGAAAGGCTGCGTCAGCATCCTGGGAAAGGGAGGAAACATCCCTAAGATGATCAAAAAGGCAGGGAGGCAAAGAAGCTATAAATAAACCAAATAGCACCAGGGAGCTACAGAGAAAACATGCATTACTGAAGCACATCTTTTTCAACAGCACATTTTCAGGTCCGAGAGCTGGTAGATGCTGAGAGGAGCAGGCTGGCCTCCTCGCGGCGAGCACGACACGGTATGTGACGGGGAAGGGCTGCCCGGGAGGGCAGTGGGACGGCGTGCTGAGCAGCAGCTCCACATCGAGCCATCCCGAGGCCAGCGGGTGCCGGGCGGTGGAGCAGGTGGCATCGCGCAGCCCCACGCACAGGTGCAGGAACAGGGGTGTACCCAGGCCGTGCAGGCACGAGTGCCAGGGTGCAACTGCAGGGGCTGAAGGGCTGCTGGTTGCTTTGGCTTCTCAGCAATCCAATGCCATGCCCAGCTGGCAGCACAGAAAATAACCCAGCCATATGCCACTTAGATGATTCAAGCAGCTGTTATACATGCTTATTTTCTTCTTAGCAAATTCAGCAACAAAGCCATAAATTAACATGAAACACAAGCAAATGAAAGAGCCTTCAGACATTCAAATATGTAAAATGAATTCTATGAATTCATGGCTAGGAGAGCCCCTACCGTCATCCTCGAGGTAGCTGATTCAAAAACCTTTTTATTCTGGCTAGGGAAAATGTGAATTAACCCTTTTCAAGGCCATGTTGTCCTCTGACACCACAGTTGTAAGAAGACAAGTACATAAAACCAAATGGACCAAAATGGTCTATTTTCCAGGTCATAGTTCTTGCAGTCAGACCTTTATAAACTCCGTGCATAACACTGAGCTGTCTGGAAGCAGGTGTTTACTGGATTACTGGAATTTAGAAAGGATATAGGCACCTGCATGATATTGCCTACAATGATAGCAAACTGTCACTGCCAAGCCCTTCAACAATCTCTATTTTTTTCTCTTCTGAAGGATGTTACTACACACTTGGCTGCTGCACAACATGCTGATATCACTTTGATTATCAGTGCAAGGGAGCTGCTCATGTCAGCTTGAATTATTAATGTTTTAAATCCTCTGGCAGTCCGACACCATAATCTGTGTAACTGTGTTAGTAACAGCACATCCTTCTTGCTGAAAATGATATCACTCAATCCATGGTGTTGCAAACTAAATACTTGGACCTTCACCTATACCATGATCCAGGCAAGCAGTTTCCTCCCTTTATTTTCGGCTTGATATCCCCTTGATGTCCTCATAGGGCGTGGAGATAGCCCCTATGGCATGTAATGATGACAAATTCTATGTCTTTCTTGTGGGTTTCGTATTTTTAAACTTGGACTTTTTTTTTCCGTCTGACCACTGTGCATTTCATTTTCTCAATGAACTGTCAGATGGATAAAATGTGGTATCAAAAATATTATAAGAATCATGAAAGCAAAGATAACACAGGAGTAAACACCAAACTGCTGCTACTTTGCGTGTGATGTGTCACACAGTGTAGTCCCCTGCTATGCTGTTTGAAAAAGAAAGAGGAGCTCTGAGGACACTACTGGTCAATACACACCTTTGGGTAAATCAGGCAGAAATGAAACGTGTTGCCCACGTTTGGGAAACATGAGGCTACTCAGCTGAGGTAGCTGCTGTCTGACTGGGAAAGAAATACCGGTTTTCTGCTGTAGAAAATTGGATCGTCTGAAGAGTGATCAGAATTCAGACAACCCGATCCTTTCCTCAGGCAAACAGAGAAGTGAAAAGCTGTTTATTTCCACCCGGCTCTCCGACTCCCTATATTCTTCATTGTAGTGCCCCAGGGCTGGTTTCATCCGTTACCTCAAGGACAGTTGTCTGTGGGCTGCAGTTGGCATCAGGGCTGGGCTCGGCTTTGGGGCTGGGATTGAGGGCACCTGAGGCCAGGCAGGGACAGGGCATTGGCAGGGCTGGAGCATTCACACTGTTAAGTCACAGCTTTCCTTGCTGACACACTCTCCTCCTTACGTGCAAGGGAAACATTTGCTGTTGCAATATAGTGTTAGAGGTGTAAGTTTAATGTAAGTGGCCAGAGAGCTCCTGGGTGACGGCAGTCAGTATTGGCTGTCACAGTGAAAACATCATGCAAGTGAATCAGACACTTCAGAAGTCAGTCTCCTTAAGTCGGGCTTTAGATATATAAATGTGATTTTTACTTAAACTACATTTGTCACTTTAAGCACTATGACCATAAAAAGAAAAAAAAAACAAGACCTAAAAGATTGACAAAATGAATGTATCTTATATCAGTTCATATTTCAGCATGAATTTCTGTTACACATGGAAAAGGTCTACCCTGGACTCAGTTCTATGAGGTACCTGGAGTTGGGCCTCCACCCGCAAGTTGGGTTCCCCGGAGCCACAGACTCAGCGGCTTCAAACAGCAAGGCCAGGTGGGTGCCAGCCAACCTGAAAGCAGCCAGCATCCAAATGTGGGGAAAACCCAGTGCCACCAGTTTATTTCAGGAAATAAAGGAAGAAATGAAGAACAAATACTTCCGTGATGTCTCTGGACAACCAAAAAGCCATCCAGAAGCACCAACAATTTACAAAAACTAGAAGGTGCCCCTGGTCCTGCTGATGCCCAGAGACAAGGGCAGCACCAGGTGCAAGCAGGCAAACCCCAACTCACACCCTGCAAAACACTGTGCTCTGTCCCGCCTCCAAACCCTTTATCTTCCGTGAATTCCTCCCCAAACACAGATCTGGCCATTTGCAACCCAGCTCCCACCACTCTCCATATGACTTAGCCACTTCCCAATAGACCTTAACACCTACTAGCAGCTCAGGGCACATGGAGCCTCCTCACTGCCTCTTTGACCATCCCTGCTCACTCCTTGAGGAGCTCTTTCTGAGTCCCAAATCCTCCTCAGTGGCACAGATCTTTGTGCCACCAGCACCAGCTTCAGGCAGCTTTTTTCATGTGTTCTCACACTTCAGGAGCAAAACTGCTTTGCAGGTCTCTCACCTTATTAATTATTATTATTATTTTGTTTTTCAGAAGTCTTTGGAATTCTCACCCAAAATTGTTCTCTCTTGAGCACCAGATGCCAAACCCAGCTGGGGGGATGCTTTCCCTCAAATCTCCCCTGATACTTTGTGCTCAAGAGCTGATTCCGGCCTAGACCTTCAGAGATGAATGTGACCTGGGGAGAGTTATTTCAGTTGTCTCTCTTTTAGGCAGGGACCTAAAAAATCTCTAAAATTTTCTGAAAAGCTACAGGTTCCCGGCCCCACTCGGGACCCAACGAGCACTTCCAGGGAGAGGAGCCAGCACTCCGCACAAGGCGCCCACTGCACGTGCATCCCCTGCCCCTGCAGCAGCCGTCTCTGTGCCTTAGGGCGATACCTATGCATGAAATCAAAACTTCTTTCAGAGCACCATCATCAGAACAATGATTTTATTAACAGTGACAAACAAAGGATAAAAACATCAGAACTTCCTGGAAAGGCATGGTGTACCCGTGGAGAACATACATGGTTATGTACATCAGTTCATCATAGAAATGGGAGCAATTTGCTTTAGGCGACTGCCACATCCCCCTTCAGGCTGCCGCGACTCCGGAGCTCTTCCCCTGCGCGGCAGCGGCCGCGGCACCCACCCGGCCAGGCTGGTCCTGCCGTGGCACGGGGAGGTGCTCCCAGGTGCTTCCCGCACATTCCTCGCTTCTGCCCTCCACAGAGCTACCTCCGAGCGCCGCATCCAGGCCCTCCAGCCGGCACCGGAGGGATGGTTCCTACCTCGGGAAGGAGCTGGGCTCTTCTCCCTGCACTGGCGGCGGTGCGTGGGCTGGCGCTTGGGACGGGCGAGCTCAGCGGGGCCGGGGGGCGCGGGGAAGGAGAGGGCGGCTCTGCGGGTGTCGGGTGTCACACACGGCTACGCGGGCGGCACGAGGGCTGGCGCTGCCACCGCCGCCCCCGGGCCGGCGCCGTCCCCGAGCGCCCGCGGGCCGGTGGCCGCGCGGCGCGTCCTACAGGCACTTGAGGAGGAAAGAGTTGCAGGAGGTGGCGCGGGGGCAGTCGCAGAGCTTCCCGATGCGGGCTCCCTTCCTCACGGCGCACTGCTCCCCGGCGTCGCACTGTGGGAGCAACGCGCCCGTGAGCGGGGCAGCGGCAGCGCGGCCGGCAGCGGCGCCGCGCGGGCACTCACCATGGGCACCTGCCCGAACTTCTTCTCGTAGTGCGGGATCCGCTTGCTCTTGAGCTTCTCCAGCACCTCCTGCAGCGCCTCGATCTGCCGAGAGAGCCCGCGGGGCGTCAGGGCGCGCGCTCGGGGAGGGGGCCCGCCCGGACGCCG